>WAAB01003907.1:209828-316198 GCA_013389865.1 Piaya cayana
CGTCCACAGCCTTTCCCTCATCCAGTAGACGTGTCACTGTGTCATAGAAGGCAATCAGGTTGGTTTGGCAGGACCTGCCTTTTGTAAACCCATGTTGGCTGGGCCTGATCACCCGGTTCTCTTGCAAGTGCCTCATGATAGCACTCAAGATCACCTTCTCCATGTTTCTTGCCTACTCATTCTGAAAATAGCATAGAAAAGAAGGATTGCTGCATCTGATACCTTCCCACCTATTCCACCTGGTGAGAGTCCATCCATGGTGAAACCTTCGTGGTGCTTTATTTGGTGGAAATAAGGTTCTTCCTACACACTGCTGTGTTAAAGGTATATGCTTATAGTGATGAAGTGCAGAATTCAACCTTAAACAAATTGCTTTATCACACTTACATTTGAGCAACAAAGGATCCCAAACTAGGCATATCATTACTTTTTTTCAAGTCCACATTTCATTTTGACATAGGTCATAAAAGGAAGAGTCAATTTATTTCTTTCTGCCTGGTTTATGTCTTTGTATTGTATGTATTTGAGTGCATTAGGAACCCTGGTAGACAAAGATTCAATTTTTGACGGAAAAAAAAATCTTCCATAGAATTCTTACTTGGTTTTGTTTACATTAAAAATACTTGGTTTGAGCAGTGTCAGAACAAGAGAGAGTTTCTTAGTATTTATATTTAATGGAAGGGCAAGGAGAATTTTTTAATGACTATTTTCCTCCCCTAAGACCAAGGTACTAACTATGTACGATTTCCTACCAAATACCCAGGCATCTAGAGAAGAGTAGTGAAAATCCTTATAAGCCTTCTCATAATTCTTCATTTACTTGTAGCAATTTCTTTGATGATTTTAGGTTATTCCAAACATCAGAAGTATCAGTAGGTAAGCAGACACAGACTTACAGAATGATTTAGGTTGGAAGAGACCTTGTGAGGGCATCTGATCTGTTGACAACCACTTCCCCATCATATTGAAGTCATTGTTTCTGTTTTAGCAAAATGTCCTGTGTATTCAGAAATGCTTTTGATAGAGTAATCATAAGAATTCGGAATCCAGCACAGTAAATCATAAAGACAAATGTAGGAGCAGCTGTGATATGTATTTTGCCAGTAGAGCATAAAGATACTTAGAAATAAAGCAGGAAGTAACCTAACCACTTTCTTGGCATTCTGAATGACCTTCCAAATATTTGAATTGCTTTTCAGATATCTGAATTTTTAAAGCTTATCCCTCATAAACATTGTCTTCAACCTTTATGTTTTCTGTTTTGTTTATTAGATGATGAGCTGTATCATTGTTTTACAGCTGAGTTATGTGAATCATTTTCACTAAATGAAATATGAAAAATCTATCATTTGTGTTGCAATTATGCAGCAAGCCCTCTGTGTGTGTTCCAGGAGGCTCTTGTGAAAGTATGCTGGAAAGAACATCTTTACATCCCCACACTTCTGGGCTGGCTGCATCTTGAGCCAGCACTCTCCTTCACAATAAATTAAACAACACTGACAATATGTAAGCTAAAGTGAATGAGCATGGATTATGGGGCCCTGGACTCAAATAATTCCATGTCTCCTTTCCAGGAAAACCAGGTCATGAAGGGAGAAAGGAGTTAGGCTGATGCAATTCAGTGTAGTTTCAAGGTATGCGCAAGAAGCCCCGACCCCAGAGCAGTTTTCAAGTCTCTTGTTTTGTCTGTAGTTAGTGTCAACTCTAGAAGGAAGTCTGTGATACTGTAGAGGCATTCAGTTTTAAACTAGCGGAAGGACAAGTCAAAACATTCCAGCTCTACATTGTGCTACACCCTCTGACGCTGCAGAATTTATCTCATGGCTAATCAGGATGACTAAATGTTTCTGGAAATGGTGAGCCTGATTGTTCCCTGCACAGTAAGCCCATTGCAACACTGTTGCCATGTGCATGCAGGGCAAACTATGTTTGGCATCTTCATTGCCAGACCTGCTGAATATTGTTGAGAAGTTTTTTGGCCTTCTGTAGCTGTGGACTTGGAAACTAGTGAAGTGGGTCTGTGCGCAAAGCCTGGCTGAATGCCATCTTTTCAGTGACTCACTCCCAAAGCAGGTACATTGTGCACAGAGGCTCTCTCTGAATCAGAAAATAGTGAAAATCATTTTACTGGGATTAGTAGAGCAAGAAAGATCTGTTGGGTCTATGTATGGAGATGAATTGAGAACACTGTATCAAAAATTTTGTTTCTGATCAGCCTTTGATTTGACATTGCTATACATCTTCTCAATATTTCAGTTACACCTGCTGTGAAGTCGAAGTAACATTAGGCAGTACCAATCCCATAGGCAACATTAGAAATCATACAACTAAACTGTGGCAAGCAAGATGTTTTTATTGTTTGTTTATTGTAGAGCATAACAACCATTAAGTAGTACATGAATATATTGTCATGCTTTCCTTCAGTGTTTAACTTACTACCAGCACAGAGATAAAAATTCAAGGTGTTCCACACATGCCTTCTGACTTGCCGGATGTTGAAATGGCAGTATTTGTCTACATAAGTGTGGAATTCCATATGCTTTGAGAGGGTACTGTATAGAAAACAAATTCTTGCACATACATTCCCTTTTTTAAGCTTTATAATGACAGACTTAATCTGAAAATGGAGGTAGAATTTTGAAGCAGCCATTTGTGGCAACTCACTATAGTATGACTGCATTATTTCTTGTTGAGCCTGCAAGTGGTACTGGCCATTGCTCTGAAACCTTTATTTTCATTCGTAGAAGAAAATTACACTCACAGGTGCTCCAGGGCGTATTTTATTCTGCATCAGATGTTGATATGCTCATAAATGTGTAATCTACATTGTGATCTAGTAATATGTTAATGCTGAGTTCATAAGATTAATAGGACCACATGCTGTCTTACGATTCTACTAATAGAGTTTTAAATAACATCAGCATTTTCATGCTTTTAATTTGCAAGTGACCCTTGCATGGCAATACATTATGTAAGCAGACATCTCACAAGATATTTTCAGTGTTCATCATTCAAACTGTGCTGCAGATTTCCTGCATCTTGACCTGCCTGTGCAGTTTGCTCCCAGATACTATAAACTTATTCGAGAACAAGGTGCACTGACCTTTAAAAGTTACAATATTTAAAATAAAACATATTACCAAGTTAGCTTTTTGAATAAACCTTCTATTAAGGGATATTTTTTTACCATCTTTATCAATACACATATGAAAAACTTTTTGTTTTTCACTTTATATCTGAACTCCTGGACTTCATAATCAAGCACTGGAAATTTTGTTCAACATTAAATTGCAGGATCCAGAAAAACAATTACTTGCTGCTGCAGTTGGTATAAAGGGAGAAGAAAAAAAAGAAGTAATAAATTTTAAAAATAAGATACCTTTTGTACATATTAAGTATTTAAAATATGAACTGTGTAAGTTTACTAGGGGAAAAGGGCTTCATAGGAGAAATTTCATTTTATTTTGGTATTTTTATTTTTTGAAAATATCAGTCCAATTCAACATTGTAAATTTCCCTGAAGTACTTTAAGAGAGGTGTGAGTTTAAAAACTAATATACTTTAAACATAGGAGAATTTGATTAGAATGTTGCTATAAAGACAAAACTGCAAAGGCCTCATTCACTAGTACATGGCAATTGCTTTGGGATGCTGTGGAGATACAAATCAACCATTAACTGGACTTGACTACCCAGTTAAGTCAATTTTATGTCTGTTTTCCACTACTAGAGCAGAAAATACATCCGGAACATATTGATCCAACTGTTCTAAGTGAGATGTCTTAGAGGTGAAGACTGTGATTCCCTTTGTCCACTGCAAAGGCAATAGAAATACACATCCGTTCTGTTAATAGTATCCTCCCAGTCTGTTTCTAAGTGGTAAGACAAGAACATTCTCCTTGATTCCTGGGGGAAAAAAAAAAATCCAGAGTAGTCATGTAAGGCCTAAGTCACACTCATCTTGCTGTACATCCCAAATCCCCTTTAACCCTTCAATGGGAGCACAACACTCTGAAAGTAGAACCAAACACCAAAGATTTAGCTTTAGTAAGCACATTTTTGAACTTCACTCTGTTCCATTACAGCTGGATTTAGTTTTGGATTTCCATTTATTATGGCTACATCACTGAACTCCCTTCACTTGCTGCCTCATGGAGCAGCACTGCAAGAGGTCTGAAGGGTTGGTAACTCTCACTAAAAGTTAGGGTTGGTTGTAAATATGCAGTTTTCAGCCTTGTGCACTTAATGAGGGGGGAGATTTTTTGAAAAACAGTAATATGCTAGATCTTTTTCTGATATAGCATGATCTGCTTATCATACCTGCTTATGCAGCAAATTGAACTGAATTCATACCTCACATGATATCAGTATTGCTCAACTCTTACCTTGTTTATGTCTGCTAATGTCTTTAGCACTGCATGTCTGTCTACAAATCAGCCATGTTTCTGCTGAAATGTGTCACAGAAAGTTGTACTCACTAAGTTCTTAGTACAAGTCTTCTGTTTATAATAAATCAGACAAGGCAAGTAACAAGTTAGAAATGTAGATAGCATCTGTTCTTGCTTCATAAAGTTACTCCACTTAAGATGAGTAGCTCTGTTTAACCCAAACACTCTTCACTGAGATTTCACTCATTGTTGACAATAAGTGAATTAAATTAAAACTCAAAACTAAGTCACAAACTAAAGGTTCGGCGGATTATTTTTATTCTACCTTCTCTGTAGTTTTGTTGACTGTCTTTTCTTTAATTATGTGGTAGCAAGATTTGGTTCATAATGAGTGTTTTCCTGACTGAGTTGCCAAAACAACAACTTTTAAGAGTGTAAAAATTTAGTTAAAATACACCAAATTTGCTTGGTAAATGAATAGCCACATACCAGTCCCCATTCCAACAGATATGATTTATCCAGCCACAAAAATTGTGCACAGAAAATTGCACCTTCCCTCTCTATACAGATAACTAACTTTGCCAAGTTGCATAAATGAATGCAAAACCATGTGCACAATATCATGCATGAAAATTTTGTGCCTGCTATTTCAATTATCACAACACATGAATTTCTAAGAATGTAGGATAATCATACTAGAAGGCTCATCAAATCTAATCACTTCTCAGTATCATAACATTACCTTCATAAATTTAGACTTGCTTCCTCTGTTTTGGAGGTTGATCCATACATTGATTGCTTTGGTCTATATCTGATTTCCAGCATATACAGTTTATAGACAGATTTTCTTGTGCCAGCATTGGCCTCTAATTTATGTAGTTCTTTTTATCTCCAGGATATTAGTTGTCAAAGGCAGTCATGTAGTTCTTCCTAGCTATAAGTGGTATTCATGAGCCCATCCAGATATCAGCACGTGTCCTATGTGGAACTCATGTCCCCATTTGTGCTTTTTGAAAATTCTCCTCTTTTAAATAAAATCTCCATTCTAAGATAACCCAGAAGCCCTTTGTTGTATCTAATCCAAGTTGAGTTAATTTATTTTGACAGTCCAAAGGAGTCAAGATGAGGTCTTGCAAGTATCGTGTACCTTGGCATTAACAATTCTGTTTCTGGAAGTGTCTGTCCTGCTACAGACTAGAATGGGATGTACTTATTTAAAGCTGCATAGTATTGATATCTTATAAAAAAGACCCAGGTCTTTTACTTCCCCTGTCATTTCCATTTAATGTGCTCTCAGCTTTTACCCAAAATTCTTGATATTTGGAGTAAGTGTGTTACTTTATACCAAATTGTAGCACTTAAAATAGGAAGGAAGGATTATATTCGAAATGAGTCTCAAGGCCATGTTAAAATTTCTGGCCCTGCAAATTCCTTCCATGTGTGCTGGGACAAGTCAAGCTTTCTGTGCCTCTCTGGAACAAGAAAATGTGGTATTTTACATCAGACCACCAATGGAAAGATATTTTATTTGCCTCTCAGTAGCATGCAGACCAAGGGATGATTGAAACCACAAAATCAATGCCATTAGTATTCTTTAAAAAATAATTTCCTTTAGCTCTGAGTTAGGGTTATTCCCATAAGGTTCAGTTATTACATAACACACAAAGAAAATAATCAAATGTATGAGTATAATCATTTGAGCCATCCAACATAATATGTGATCTTTGTTCATTGTTTACCTTTCTTAATCTTTTTCTTCCTGATCTCCGTGCTGAAAGGGGTTTCTTGAACTAGGACTATGTTTTTATCTTATGATGTGGTTAACATGGGGATAAACGCCTGTCAGGAATGACTGACATGAATGAAGGTATAGAAATGGAAATTACTCCTATAAGGTGGAAGCAAAACTCAAAACTCACGATATATCTTAAGCTGGAAGAAGCAAATGATCCACCTTCTCAAAAGAAAAAGAGGAAAGAACTGTCAGATTAAATGACAGGTCCACTAGCAAAAAGTCTTCAATAGAGCTATTGAGTCAGAGTGGTTCTGTGTGACTGGAGAATATTGAATGGAATGCCTGTCTTCAAGACAAAAACCTAGTTGGGCAACTGTTGTCTCAGATATTCTAACTTTTCAAAGCTTTATAATATTTTTTGAAAAAAAGAATTGGAAATGAGATTAAATTAAATAGGATCATATGAATATATAACTGAGGTGAGTCATGACAAATTAACAGGGTATTTTTGTATAAGAATATAAATTATCTTCTACACAGCAGGTATGTAGTTAGTCAATCTGTCTGGAATTCAGTAAGACAACAGTTGCAGTGCTGTTTCGATGTGCATTAGTCAAAGTAGGCAAGATGGCAATTATTAAAGAAATTGCAGGACACCTAAGAAAGTGGGAGATGGCAAAAGCTGGTTATAGTAGGGGCAAAACCTTCTTTTTGATATAAGAACTTCTTAAATATTGGTCTAAAGACTGATCTTTTCTGATTTGCCATTACTTACCATATCATAAAATAATAGAAGTGTACTGTTGAAGTTTACTGATGAGTTATCAAGCATTATAAATTTCTTGGAGGACTAGGAGATAAAGGTGAACTGGGGACCTTGAAAACAAAAACACGGGGGGTGGGAGTTTAACAGCAGACAGTACATGATCTTATAATCAATGTCTTTTAGCAACACATGCTATGCATATTAATCCCTAGATAGACCAACAGGTGGCACGGTATGCTGGTTGGCAGTGTTGTCTTTTGATCCCTGGATTCACGGGGGCTATTATCACTGTGCATGCAGCCCCATGCACAGGGTCTTCACTTGGACAAGAAGATTTAGCAGTGATGAGGAGAATAAGGTATAACTGCTTCATGGAGGCAAGTTGCACTGGTTCCATCTTTGTCAATTTAGCTGATGTGCAGTCTTCTCCACAAAGTCTTTTCTATTTCTCCTGGCTGTACAAACAATCATGTGCTAATCTAAAGCTAATTAAAATGTAGATATTTTGACAGCAAAAATAATCATGCATCTCTGTGTGTGCTTTGCAGTACTTAGATTACTCCTTTGAACTGCCTGAAGTCATTACAACACAATGCAAGCAAGAATAGAATAGATTCCTGAGTGGTACACTATATGTACTGAAAACATGTTGTGAGATCAAAATATCTTTGCATTAAAGCAGTAAAGGTTTCTGCTGGCATTGTTGATGTGATAAATAAGCAGCTAATTAAATATTCCAGATTATGTAAAACAAACCTTTAATGGCTGAAAGGCAGTCCTTCCGTGTTTACATCCTTGCAGACTGTTAAGAATTCTCCTTTCAAACCCAAGCTTCATTATATATCTGGGACTGATTTATTCCTTCTTGGCTTATGTCTATGAATTCGTTCTTAGTAAACATACTGTCATGAAAATTGGAGAAAAGAGACACAGAGGAATTCTAGTGGCTGATATTGAAGTTAAAAGTATCCTACTCAGATTATTTTGCAATCATCTCTTTAGAGTAGAGACTCTCTTCCAAGATAGAATAAAAGAGGGGGGGAAAAAAGCACTTCAAAAATCTTCAAACACTCTCTCTACTTATCTAAACTGCCATTGCTATTTTTGTAGAAACAGAACACAGACAAATGCGTTGCGGATGCCTAACAGAGACAACAGTGAACTCCTTTCTGTTGCTTTAGTGTCAGTAAATATTTGGTTTAGATATACATATTACAGTCTTAATTATCATATTTCTCTTCCCCTCTCAGGGTGTGTATGTGTATAATGGTTATCATTAGTACCCACTTCTTCCTGTTCTTCCCAGAAATTTATTAGTAGCTGTCTACCTAAAGGTGAATATTTTTATTGGTAGTCAGTCACTACACTTCGGGATAAATTTTATCCCTTCTTTGTGTGTGCTGAATAGCATGGTAGGGTGAATTGAATCTTGACATTTTGAAGTGAAATAAGCTTGTTTTCTTTTTCAAATCCCTGAAGTTGTTTAGTGAAATGCTGCAGTCTAGGCGCTTTTTTATTGATACATAAATAGAAAGATTAGTTTTGAAACCACAATGGCTGCTTACAGACTACAAAACAGTGGAAAAAAGGGGTGAGCATACCTTGATGTCAGTAACAGATTTCTGAGGGGTGGCGTGTGGGGGGGAGATGAGAAAAAAGGGAGAGGAAGATTCAGAGATGAAAGGAGATAACTCTCAGCCTAGTATCTGCATCAGTGAAGTGCCAAATGGAAGGTGTTGCAGTAAGAAAGGTCAGTCTTCTGTAGTTTGCTTTATTTTGACCCTATTCAGAGCAGTGATTGGATTGGAAGTTCCATAGCTATACATCATCTTCAGTCTATTACTCCATGTATTCTGATTTATTCTTTTCAACACTATTTCATCCTAAGTTACTTTTATTCCTTTGAATTCCCCCAGTTCTTTGTGATCAGAAATGCTTAGGTCTAATAATGGAGATAGCAACAGTATTCAAAAAGATTGTGTGAAAACTTCAAGTGGTATCTAATTTCTGAGGTTGCTTGTACCTGTACTGCTTGTAATATTGCTACTGCTTTTATATAGTGGTTTCTCTGCTGTTATTGACCCTCATATTGCCCAGTTAAATGGTTATAGTGTGTTGAATTCACTTGTCAATTAGATAAGTGTTCTATCTGAAAGAGGAAAATACAATGATTGTTCTCAAATGCTGAGTGTTGCAGCATTGAGAGAACTGAGATGCAGCATCCATTAAAGAGTGAAATGTGCTAAGAGCCTTATATACCAAATCATCACAGTCATATTCATTTGTCAAGGAAATATATTTTGGTATTATCTGAAACAGGTAAAATTAAAATTTTCAACACAACACTACTATACTGTCCAATTAGTTTCATCTACCTAGTGGTCCATCAGAGACGTACAAACATTCACACAGTTTATACACAATCTAAACACAGCATACATGAATAGGACTCAACTGGCAAGAGCTTTTTTCGCTAATTTTCGAGTTTTCAACTAACTACCAAGTACCTCAGAAAACTACAGAATGCTAGGAACTTTAGAAACATCTAGAGATAAAAGAAAAATGTGCTTGCACTAGAAGAGGCTTCTGATGAAAAACTTCATCTGTGTTGCTCTGTAAAGCAAATCTATGTCCAATCCAATCAGTGCAGCTTCATTCTGCCCCTTCTCAGGATAAAGCCATGAACAGATATACAGTAAAAATGCACATTCACAACAAATAAAAATTAAATTTTTGTTCATATCTGTACTGACACGAATCACCTCTGAAACTGTCAAAGTAATACTGTGGTTCTGATTCTACCATTCTTTTGAGATACAATCAATTAAATCATGGGGCTTTCAAAATTTCTTAACAATAAATAAGTACTTGTGGCTGTTCTGTTGTAATAATAAGTATATAAATTATTTGTGGTGGAATATAAGCACTCGCCTTCTGAGATTTCTCTGCATTTCACACCAAGACTTTAGATTTGTAAATCATCTATGCTGAGAGGAATATGAGAGAGCGTGTGGAGAGTTTTGTTCAAGTCCTAAAAATTATGAAATGGGCTGAATGGATCATTCAGTATCGTAAGGAAATTTCATTAAACTATAGCTATTATAAAACCAAATTTTCACTTAAAGGATTTGAAGTGCAGAGTCCAGAGGTGTGTCAAGCATTTACACACATAGTTCCCACCCACATAGTTACCAATGCAAGAGTTTCACTCATTATCCTCAAATGTCAATGGCAGAGCAGATTCAAAATTTTTAGTAGACTTTTGTGAAGGAAAAACAATTTACAGTAATGTCCTAGAGCACATTTAAGTTTATGGAAGAAATTAGTTCACTGGGAAAATTTTTAAAAGAAGCCCTAAGCATCATCAAATTAAGTATATAATGGTAAAGTCGGTTAACTGTCTATTTGCATATAATGTGAATTTATAGTTGGAGAAGGTTGGTTAAGAGGATATGTAATAGAAATACAGAAAATCATCTTAAATTATATTGCCTTGTGCCATTAGCCTGGCCATGCAGAAGGATGTGTGTACACTGATGTAGATTATACATACATATGAAAATGATTTGACACATAGGAAAAAAAGACTGGTTTAGCTATGATCCAGACTGCCAAAATGAATTCCTCTGTTTATTCAGTTAGCTTTTATATTTAATTGCCTACCTAGTCATCTGTGGACATAATGTTGGCGTACTCTGTGTAATATGATACAGTTTCATTTTAGGTGTATAATGAACTTCAGTTTCCTAAGTGGAGTTTATATTAGGCGACATTTTCCTTGTTGAGAAAATTGCATTTCTTTGAGAAGAAACTTTATGGCAAAAGATTAGAAATCTAAGTTAGTTTTGTCAGTTTTAGTAAAACATTTGCAATGGTTCACAGTTAGAAAGTAATCTTAATGTTTTGACGATAAATTCCCACAGACTAGACTAAAAAGATACAAACAATAAAAACTCTGCAATTTCTTGAAGTCTTGTAATTTCTGTTGATTGTTCCTCAAAATGGTGGCAGAGATATAGTCAAGAACTTCTCTAAAGCCTCTGGAAAGAAGACATGCTTTTGTTGTTACTGTTTAAATTAGGCCCAAAAAATAACTTTGTGTTAATTAGAATCCACTAGGCTGTTCTTAATAAATTTCATTTGAGCATTTACAGTGCAAATGTCAAAAGAAACCTTCAACATAATTCAAAGATTGAAGTATTTCAAGCAAAACCTTCAAATTGGGTGTTTTATTCACAGTTGCCTTTGTCTCTTCTGAAGACCGTTCTCACAGAATTTAAAGGTCTCTTGATTAGAGCATGTCACTTAGAAGAGCATGAAAATGCCAAGGATTTAATTATTGCTGTTCTATTGCCACAGCAATTTTTGTATATTTAATTTCTCTCTTAAAATAGGGCAAGTGGGAAAAACAACTGATAAATGCATCCATTGTGTTTCTCCTCTTCTCATGAAGCTACATAACAATCCTGACTGGGTAAAATAAAAACAGTGTTTGTTTCTCTAACTTGTTGTAGCATGATCAGAATGAGGAAGCTCAGGTAAAATAATTGCAGGTGATTTTTGTGGTACATAGAGCAAATCTCAAATTGGTAGTCTTCATATTTGGAATCTGACAGACTCATCCTGGGGGCAGATTCAGATGGCACACAGGCAAAAGCAGCTCTGACTAGTTTATGGAAAACATCTATGCCCACCACAGATACAAAATAGATTTTTACAAGACCCTGACACTTAGGGACTTCACTTTTGACAGAGCTAGGAAATCTGTGAGCATTCTCTGTATGTTTATTAGTTTTTCAAATGAAAATCTGCCTTTCCCATTTTCTCCTGTCTATGGAAAATTCTGGTTCTCTGAGGATGGAATGGATTTTATGTCATTGTAGACCTCCCAAGGGAAGACTCCTTTCCTCTTCTTGCTATGGTAATGCTGAGACAATGGAACAGAGTAATTACATGTAAGGGCTGCCAAAATATGCTTGTGCCCCTTTGATTTTCCTTGAAGGCCATCTTGGGTTTCCATTTTCCTGGAGGAGGAGAAGTTAACAGTGTCTTGTCAAGCATTGCTACTTAGAATTTGGAAAGAAATACATTCTCCTGCCATGCAAGTTTCTCTCGTAATTTGCTCTTGTAAAATCCAGTCCTTTTTGTTAGACCAGTTCAGAAACACAAAAGCCTTTCAGCCAGCTTTTCAAGAGTCTGTACTGCTATCAGTCTCAGAGCAAAATGGAAGAATTCAAGCTAGAATAAAATAATGAAGGAATTCAACCTATAAGTGGCAAGCGTGCATTACAGTTGTACAACTCTAAACTGCTCTTTATTTGGTCAGTCTTCATCCAAAAAAGAATATTGAAGTGGGAGAGACATTTCAGAGTCAGGCACAGAAAAAGGTACCTGAGCAGGGACTGAAAGATTGGATGTTGCCCGTATAAAGAAGAAGATAAAAATAGACACAGCAGAAGTAAACAAAATTTATAAGTTGTAGATCTTACCAGAAATTTTTGTACTCCATAAGTCAGCTAATGCATAAAGGGAACAGGCTTTTAAATTAACTAGCATTTAAAATATCAGGGAAAACTTTCATATAATGCCTAATTAGGCTATGAAACTGATTGTAACCAAGTGCTGTTTGGACTAAGATTGTAATGAGGTGATCTTAGACATCTCTGTGGATTTGAAGAATATGCAGAGGTAAAATTGTTGAAGTTCAGGTGTAAATGCTTTTAAAAGGGTTTTGGAAGGCATGTAAAACTTGATATTTCAAAATTTAGAGCAGTCTATTTCCATTAGGGGATTGGAAACAGTTTTTTCCACATCTGCATTTCGTTGTATCTCTTATATGTCCCATAAAATATCCAGAACTTCACAGGAACAGAATATAAGACCAGTTGGGCTCAGTTCTAATCCAGTATGGCAATTCTTGTGTTATGATTAATGAGGTTCCCTTCAACAACAGCTGTGATTCTGACCTTTGTGGCTCTGCTGCTTATCTCCTGATTTATACATTTTCATAACCTGCATCTCATTTTGAATACAATAAAAATCTAAATAACTTTCATTCAATTGCTATAACCTTTTCAAATGTTTGCTCTTAACAGGGACATTCAAATAATTTGTTCACTGAATTATACATCAACAGCACTCAATAGTAGCATAATACTCCTATTAAGATTTTTTTATATGCAGATATTCATTATGAAAGAGAAAATATCCTCTGACAGTTAGAACAGAAATAATGTGCTTACACAGACCTCCCTGCATCTAAAACTTGAATCCTTACTTTGGAGACCTCGTTTTAGAAATGTGCATCTCTCGTATTTAGTATTGTGACAGGGTTAGAAATATTGAGAGATACCTTTCATGGTTTATGATACTAGTGTGATTCAGGGCATGCTAGCTTGATTGTTATAAAATGAGCCTGTGATCACTGGGGAGAGTGCTTTTCCTTTGGGAGCTGAATGCAAAATAACTGAAGCAGATTGAAGTTGGCAGTGACTAATGAAGTCTCGTGACGGAGTCAGGAGTCACTGAGTTACTACATAGGATGGATTGAGAAAAGAGTAACAGCAGCCTCTTTGTTGAGTTTGTGCTGGCTTTTTTGGGGGGGGGGTTGTTATTATCAGTGCTTCTGTGAAGAAAATCTCAGAAAAAAATATACGTATGTCTCTGAAACACATAAAACACACACACATTCACACATACATTTGTTACAGTGTAGATAATTCTAGGCTTCCATGTTTAATGAGCCAGAATGGTTGCCTAAAGGTGTTCTACATGTTAATAATTTTAATCAGTCACACAGAATTTATGGAGCTAGAGTTCCAACTGAAATTAGCATGAGTTAAAACTGCAGTCATTTATTTCTCAGAGAGCTCCCCCTCCTTTGCCAGTTTGATAATGTACCCTGTTGTCACTGAATCTGGCACAAGAAATCAGTTGTAAAGCAGAAGCTACTCAGCAGCCTGCTAAGGGACTTTCATACAGAACACAACTACTGTGAGTAGAAAGCACTGCAATGTTTGGGGGGTTTTTTTGCATTTTATAAACCTGAAAAATCTTTGGGCATGGAGTGAAGGTTGAAGGAACTTGAGGAGGAGGAGTATGCCAGCCTTGCCTCAATTTGTCCCAGAAAGAGGAAGAGACAATGCCAGCCGAGGCCCTGCCTTCAACCTGATAGCTGACCCGGGTCAGGAATTGCTGCAGACTGCTTCTGCTTTAAGCCAATGATTAAATTATTTGAATGACTGCCTAAACTCGACTGGGTGTAAAGCAGGGTGAAGGAGGTCAGACACTAGGAAGGGGAACATGCCCTCCTTACGCAATCTTTGGAGGGTTTAGGTGGGCGTTGTGCTACGGGTAGCACTGCCTCAAATTTATAGCCTAGACCACATATACTGGAGGTAATGTGACAGCAATTCAGAAAATCACTGTAGTGTTACTGGTTTTTTTGTTCCTAAACTGTTGTTTATTGAAGTCTTTTGTTAGAAAATGTCTTTAAGATTATTCTTTTCTAAGTTTTTTATTATTATTATTTTTTAGACTCAAAATAATCTGCATATTTTGACTGAAACATTTTGAAACAAACTGATTCAAGCTCTCTGCAGACTAGCTGTCCCAGCCCGTGCACACAGAGAGCAAGATTTGTGTTTTCCGCCTCATTAAACTGACAGCAGAAATTAGTTTGTGGTATTAAAAACTAAAAAGTTAAATTACAACTACACGTGTCCTTTATGCAATGGGGTGTGTGAAAGATGTTTGATTTTAATGTTTGCTATAATGGAGAATTTAAATTGCAATGTTTGTCAAATCCCTAATCTTTGTTTCAGAGTGGAATATTAATTACACTTTTAACTATGAGAGGTAAATAAAATGAGCATCCACTGCCTGCCTAGGGGTAAATTGCAGATTACTGACAACGTGACGTGGCGTACTAAATGTCAGTTTTGTCAAACAAATTTAGAGGAACAGTTAAACTATTAGCTTCCTGTTGTTACAGGGGTTTTTTTGCAATGAATGACTGTTCCTAGCAGCAGGGGCACTGTACCATATGGAACACTAACAGAGCTAAATTGAATAAGCGAGATGAATGAGGAGATAGCACTACAGACGCACTCAATTAGTTTATAACTGTCTATTAACTTCTGTTGGTGGTTTTGAATAAACAATAGATTAACTATTACACCCCTTCTTTTTCTTTCTGAAACAAATAGAAAGACAGTGTGATGATGGCACACAGTGAAGAAGAAACTAAGCAATTTCTTTTTTTACTTTTAACCTCCTGCTTCTTAATGACTTGACTTGTGTAGTGTTGGCAGAATCTACATGTAATAAAATGTATTATTTCCAAGAAGCAGATCAAAATATTTCACGTGTGGTTATGCATGTGTAGTAGTTCTTTGAATACAATTACCAGGAGTAACTCTGCCTGGTTTTTAGGACCTGGTTTAATAACAGGGGAGTAGTAGAATGGCACATGCACCTGAGCCAGCCATCGTGATTTATTTGGTAGTTAAAGGAAAAGTTTTGTGACTATTGCCAAAATAAAGGTATAGTTAATATGTCTGCCTATCTCTGTGTGTGTTTTGCATTTAAGAGCTGAGATGTTTTGATTTTGTGTAGCAGATTGTATCCTAATGAAGTCATTGTTAGGGTTAGATTATTTCAATCTATCTTAAATTGTAATATACATAATACAAGGTATTACTATCCCTGCCTTCCATTTCAAGGCATTGGAGAGAGATGAGTGCCATCAGAGGACAATGAGCTTACCTCATATTCTACTGTGATATTTGTATCTGTTGTTATTTAATTTAAAATTTCCAGTAAAAGAAATATCTAAAGACTTCACTTAAGCTATTGCACATCATACTTTCACACTAATTATTCAAACACCTAATCAGTTAAGATCTTGCCACTGCTAAACCTGAAATCTAAAACACCAGACATAAAAAGTGGGCAAGATAAATTAAGAGAGGGGCATTAGATGGAGGGGACAAAGTAATAAATACAGCAAGATATGGTGGCCCCCTAGTCTCTTTTAGAGAGTGGTCCATAACTGCCATAATCCTTGCCACTACATGTTTGCTTGAATTTCAGCAATTTTAGATACAATCCTGAATCAAGCTTAAGTTATATTTAAACTTCTCTTTAAATTCTTACTTAACTTGAAAGCCACAAGTTTCTTATGAATTATCATTCCAGTGCAGTGCTGCAGGTCACTCTGCCCATCTGATGGATCATCTTAAAAGGGAAAGTTACAGATATTTGTGGACACTTGAAATTTGTTCCTATTTTTAGCCTTTAGCAACCGTTTAGCAACTAGTGCTACTTAGTTGGAGATGTAGCTAGAATATATTGGGAGGAGAGTGCTGGAGACCCAAAGAAGAGCTGGGAACACTGCTTAGGGAACACAGGACATGAATCCATAGAAAGCTCGAATCCACTAGGTGCACTGCTCATGAGTAAAGTTGTTTGAAAATGCAAAGCTTCCAATTTTTGGACCAGTCCTCCAGTTAGGCAAGAACATTCATACTACTGGAATCCTTTAATCTGTCGGTCAAATGCAACAGTCCTCTCAATCTTCTGTGTAAATAGTATGTCAACCTACTGCTAACTTTCTTCCAAGTAAAATGGTTTCTGTCTATCCCCTTACTGTACATATTTCACAGGAAGTTATGTGAGTTTTAATTAGTAAAACTCCATAAAGTAATTAAAACTCCTCAGGTGAAATGAGTCATATTAATGAAGTGGGAAAATAGCATGTGAGTCTTATATTATGTAGGAACACGAGCTTCATAGATCACTCTTGTGAAAATAATATGAAAGAAGTGGCATAGACAAACTCAGACTGGGACTGCAAAGGGCACATAAGTTGTCCTTAGCAGATGCTGGCCACAAAATGAATCCATATGCTTTTTTGGTGTGTAAAAATAATATTTCAAATTATACAAACATCTGTCTGCTTTTGTCAGTAAGATTTTTTTTTCCAGTCTGACCTGCAAGTGGCAGTAATTGAGAAATTTTACCTAATTTCTGAAAGCAGCTGTTGTAGTAGAGGAAATACTGTTCTACTGCCATTTAAAGTTCTATCCAAATATATGTCCAAGTGTCCAAATCATGTATCTCCTTCATCCTGCATTTCTGAATCTGGATTGTGAAAACTATTGTTTATCTAGTTTCTTGTTACCATATCATCTCATCTAAAGTCATATAGAGTCCCCCCAGGTGTAATTCACCTATGACACAATATTATCACAATGTTATTGCCCACATTTATTTACAGTTATGTATAGTGTTACAATGCTTTGAAGGAATACACTATTCAAATGGTGAACATACGTCCCTAATTGCACAGGTGTCCCCTCATCTGTTTTCATTTTACTTATTTCTTTGTTGAAGAAACTAGTACAATAGTATTTTTTTATCCAGTGTTTGTAAACTTAAAGGTTACTAGTAATGGTTAAAAATCACTACCTAGTGTAGGGTAGTGTCTTTTCATGCAGTGAGCACTTAGGTCATCTTTTCCCTAAGAGGATTCCTTTACTAAGTTTACTGAGTAAGTTTAATGGATGTACTAGAGATCCTATTTTCTACATTTGGTCCTGCACAAGTAAAGGTTAGCAAAGGGAAGCCCTTTGAAAGAAGCAGCTCTCCTTTCTCCAAGGGCAGAAGTGGAATGCACTGTTCTGAAGCTCACATTCACATATCTCTCCATTGAAGTCAACTGTAAACTGCCTTGTAATCTCCTTTGAAAGATCCACCTTTTAAACAAGTTGTCTAGATAGGCTAGGAAATAATCTAGTGAAAAAAATTTTTTGATGTTGATCTTAAAATTGTTACAATTTGATTTAAACAATATGTTAAAGAGAAATTGCCATGTTCTGGTTTGTGAATATATATTTGTAGTTATGCATTCATATTCCTTTTGGTTTAGAAAACAGTCGCACCACCATAGATATTTTCATATGTTTTATATACTTAAATAGCTATAATGAATGGATTATGGATTACTTTAGTTCTTTAGAAAATATGCTAACACTTATGCCAAAACTTAAGAAGAATCTGTTCCAGAGCAAATAATATACTGTTTTAGAAGCATTTCTACTCACTGTGATTTTTTTTTAAGTGCAGAAAAACACTTCAGCAGTTTCTCTAAGAGGATAAAATACCCACATATTCACAGATGTTACTGTCTGGGAGTGATGTCTTGCAAATTAATACCCTGCTAACTTCTCCCTCTAATTTCTGTTAATGGGACTCCTACCTAGACCTGTCTCCTGACTTAGCCTGCAGTTTGTTACAGGCATAAAAACACTCCCTATGAAGTACTACCTCCCAAATCATGTAGAGCTTTAACAGATAATTCTGTACTATCTGTATTATTCAATAAACTCATAGAAAGGATATTATTAACCATTAAATTCTTCAGGGGTGCGGAATAATTTTTGTGGAACTCTTTACAGAGGTACTACTTCCTTTGTTATCAAATTCAGTTGTTGTTTGGGGGTTATTTTTAATAAAGAAAGATCAGTTTTCCTTGCAGCTGTCATAGTTTATATCCTGTCTCTATAAACAATGAGTTGGAAAATTTGTTTTAGCACCACCAAATTATATCTTAGGAAGTTCATTGTTATTTGTTATTAAGAGAGGGGAGCAAAGGAATAGTTTGTTATTTTCAACACAAAAGCCTGTTGATGCTGTTTCTGGCTCCATTGTTGGTCCCCTGTGACAGTTCAGACAGATCTATGTGTCTCTGTAAAACTTGGTATACTTGCTGTATTACATCACTACTATAAACTATAATATTCCAATATATTTGAAGTACTGGGCTGTGTGTTGTAAGAACAGTAGCTATTGTTACAGTTATAATTGCAAATTCCCACTGGCTGATGGTTTTAATGATGTCATAGTATTTTAGCTGTTTTGGGTTGTTGCCTTTTGAAGAACAGCGCAGTGCCTAGCAACTCATGATAATGCACATACTACTCTTGTAATGGATTATTTCATTGGGCTAAGGACTATGATATTATTTGTAGCTTTTACTCTGTGCTCAGAAGGAATTTTACTACATAAGTTCTGTTCAGAAGTTTCAAGTTTTTCCTTTTCCAAGGATAAAAGATGTCTTTCTGTCTTAAAAAGTGTATTTTCACAGAATTTAGAATTAGATTTGAGAAAAGGTACAAGGCATTCATTTTCTCTTTGTATTTCTGTGACAGAGGTGTAGATTTAAAGGTTATGACGTTCTATGCCAAAAATGTTGATTCCTCAGTTGTTGGATTGTCGCACTGCTTGTGGGTGGCAAAACCCTGAGTGAAAATCCTGTATTATATGCAAACATTAATTAACATTCTTTTCAAATATTAAGTAATTGTGGCTATAACACTGGCTTTTTTTTTCAGATGAAACTGTATTAGAAAGACTTAGAGAAACTTTTCTTGACACCTTTCTTACATCTTTTAATTAAGAAAACTTGTGGAGTTAATAGGTTCAACTTTGCCAGAATTAGAAATGAAGAGATCTAAATAAATATATCTGAAATGTTTTCAGCTAAAGCCACCATGGTATGCAGTTGTATCAGCTACCCTTTCCACAGTGGTATGAAGAGTCCCAAAAGTGAATTAAATCACCCTTCCTTGCCATACAAGCATCTTATTGCTGTTGTCACAATGAGCCATTTAATACATGAGCTAAGACCCCAACACACATACCTGCTAGGAGAGAAGTAGGGGCTGGACAACTTCATTAGCTGTTCATAAAGGGGACAGATAACCGTTTCTACCAGAAGCCTCATTCCTGTGCATGAGATTGGATTGAGAGTGCCCCTGCATCTTAGACTGACCAAATAGTATCAACCTCACAAGGTCTCAGACAGACTGCTTGTTCCTGTAGTCGTGGGCCAGCGTTACCAACAGTCCATCTGCCACTGCAGTTCCACTGCCAATTACATGATATTCTCATGGCTTGGGAGATCACTTGAGTGGTTTATGAACTACATGCTCAGAAGAACCACTGCTTAGTGTCTTCCTCAGCAAGCCCAGAGCACTATTAAATTAGTGCACTACCAAGAATACTATGCTCTGGGTATATCTTTATGTATCCCAGTTATTTTACCCACCTTAAGGGGATGGTCCAGTTTCAGCAGACCCTTAGGAAAAAATGAGTTTCTTTCTTACATGATTGAGTATTGCCTAATCTGAGATTTTAGGCAGTGACTTTTGCCAAGACAGATTTCTCCTTGTGGAAGAGAAGGAAGATAAACTTCTCCAAAAGGCTGATTAAAATCCTATGCAGTTGGATATTTTGAACTGCTGAGGTGTGTTGCATATAACAAAAACCTTGAAGGAGAAGAGTAGATGGGTTCAGTGAAATAATTGCTTGGAAAAGCAAAAGGCATATGATGGAGATGGAGTGCAGGTAGAGCAGAAAAAAACACGTGTGACTATGTGAATGCTTGGTACCAGCGCTAGCAGATACTGCTGCCTGTATTGAGATACTGAGAGGCAAAAATTATCTATTCAAGTGAGGAACTTGAAGGCTGTGGTTGAAAAGTTATTATGGGTAAGGAATACTGTCTTGCATAGAAGGCAATATACCCAGGAACTGAAGACGTATCTCCCATTGCATGACTTTCATGGGAGCTAGGTCAGGATGCTTCTCTGCCAGAACATCTTTACCAGTGCAATGAAGTTTTTAGGAGAAAAAAACCTTTGACTGTTTTGTAATCTGTTACTAGGGAACAGCAAGCCAATTAATGAGTCGTTTTAGATTAAGCCTATCAAAAACCTTTGCTTTTGGTTCTGCACTACACCACTACATGTACTTAGTTATATATTTACATATATTCAGGTATGTATATTATATATACAATATGAGCGATATATTTGCATATATTTAAATAGCAAATATGCTAAAGATACTTCCTTTAGGGAATGTTTTGGAGAACTTTAAACAACTTATTTGTATGGTATTTTATGTCTTTATACAAATGTAGCCAAATACTGCAGTTTCTGTCCAGTGTGAGAGAGATGTATGCAGAGAGATAGATACCTTGAAAAAAATATATCCTGTATTTAAAATTGTCACAGTTGCTGCTGCTTTCTGTAAACATGAGCCTATGCAAACCTAGCAGTAACTAGTTAGACTCTGCCAAAATCTCAGAATCTGCTTGCTCCACTGGTACTTGCAAGACAAACTTTCTAATTAGTGAAAGTAACAAGGTATTGCACATCAAAAATACCTGTCCCATATCCAGGTCAGCCAAAGATAGTGATGTACTATGAAGTTACAGATTTTCTGTTTGTGGAATGAACCACTTATGTGGCAGATTTACATTTAAAGAAAGACATTTACCTGCCATACTTAGGAATATCATAAGAAATCTCAGACTAGTGGGCAGTCTGTGAAACTACCACATAATAGGTACGTCTGCCATAGACCTCTGTAATTCATCACAGTGAGAGCACCTCTGCAAATAGAGTGAAAATCATCCCAGAACAAATTTGCATCCTCTTGCTTTTATTTGCACCACCTCTTGCCTTTATTTGTGAAGACAGAGGGACTCTGGGCACCTACAGTGCACACAACCCCTGGGAGTTTCAGTTTCTACTTAAAACTGACAGCTATGGGATAAGAAGGTGTTTTCTTTCATCATTAGCCAGCCTTTTCTAAAATGGTAATTAGTTTCAGGAAGAGAATTTCAAAATCTGTCATGAATTTATTTTTCTGAAAAGCTTTCATGTTCATGTAGTCTGGCACTATGCATCACACAGCTACCTCCTTCTGAGCAGACCCCAGTGTTGTCTGTGGAGTTCTTTATTCAGATCATATGCTAGTGTAATGGAGGAAAAAAACAAAAAAGAAAAGCTGTTGAGACAAAGGGGAAGACTTACAATGTCAAGTGCAAATTATACCTTTTAAAGAATGTAGTAAACAGGGTATTCCTGTGCTGTGTAGAGTTTTTCATACCCGTCTGCACAATAATATGATGGAGATAGAACTCTCCATAAGCCTGATATGCCATACGTAACTTCCATTCGTCTAGATTGTTTCTTTTAAGTGCTGTATCTTAAAATGAAATTAGGTATGTATATTCATTTGCATATAAAAGAACCTAGATACTTTTACTAACTATAGATAAGTAAAATGGTGTGTATGCTAACAAAACATACTGGAGAACAGGCCTTATGAGGAACGACTGAGAGAGACGGCATTGTTTAGCCTGGAGAAGAGGAGGCTGAGAGGAGACCTCATTGCTCTCTACAACTACCTGAAAGGAGGTTGTAGAGAGGAGTGAGCTGGCCTCTTCTCCCAAGTGACAGGGNGTGTTTGATAGGAATGATTGGACTCGATGATCTGGTGGGTCTCTTCCAACCTGGTGATTCTATGATTCTTTGAAAAGAGATAGTCCAAGTTCTGTGTAAATGAAATTTCTTTTAGTAGGAGGGAAAAGTATCCTCAAGCAAGATGTTAGATGTGGGATTTTCCTGTGACCATCTCTTCAGAAACTTCAAATACTTCAATAAAGTTGAAATAATATAATAGAATGTAAAAACATGTAAAAAGTAGTGTAATTTTACATTTATGTACAATTAATGTAGCAGAAATTAATGCAAATCAAACACAATAGAAAATTGAACATTTCATCTTCATTAAAATGAGAACATGTGTATTATTAACATTATATTAGAAAATCCAGATATGATTTGCCTTTTTTCATGGAAAATTATCCTATTCCAGTTATGCAGCTCAATGTGAATATAACTAGTTCTCTAATGAAAAAGCTTATTTGATAAAAATGTTTACACAAGCTTTGCTCCTTAAATTACAAAACTGATTTCTTACATGTGGCAGAAAAAAAGTTATAATAAAATATGTAACTTAATAGAATCCACATCTGTCATAGTATTTGATTATTTGATTGTATGTAAATTTGTTAGTATTATCTTGTATTGGTTCCTACATCTCACAATGTAGGAATATTCCAAAGAAAATATTTCAAAAAAGAGGTAGAGTTGAGGGCTGTGTTCAAATCTGTAATCCTTTTAATCTCTGTGGCTTCTTTTTATGAAAAAAAAAATCACTATTATCAGAACATTTAATGGGAATCTCATAATAATTTGGATTAGAAGGAATCTTTATAGATCATCTTTTCTAACCTTTTGCTCAAAGTATCTAAATTGAGTTGCTCATGGCTTGGACAGGTGTACTATTCACTGGGCAAAAAGTGGCCAGGCCCAGAGAGTTGTGGTGAATGTAATTAAATCTAATTAGTGGACAGCCACAAGTGGTGCTCCGCAGGGCTGTATTGTGAGGCCAGTTCTGTTTAATACCTTTACCAACAATCTGGATGAGGGGATCGAGTGCTCCCTTAATAAGTTTGTGGGCAACACCAAGTTGTGTGGGAGTGTTGATCTGCTTGAGGGTAGGAAGGCTCTGCAGAGGGATCTTAACAGGCTGGATCAATGGCCCGAGACAAACTATGTGAGGTTCATCAAGGCTAAGTGCCAGGTCCTCTGCAATTGAGTCAATACAACACCATGCAATATTACAGGCTTTGGGAATAGTGGCTGGAAAGTGGTCTTAGGGGAAAGGACCTGAGGGATGTTGTTCGAAAGCCAATGACTATAAGGTAGCAGTGTGCCCTGGTGGCTAAGAAGGCAAACAGTAACCTGTCTTTTATCAGAAATGTTGTGGACAGCAGGGCCAGGGAAGTGATTGTGCCCCTGTTAGCAGCACTAGTGAGGCTACACATCAAATACTGTGTTCAGTTTGGAACTCCTCAGTACAAGGACATTTAGGTTCTGGAGCACATACAAAGAAAGGCAACGAAGCTGGTGAAGGGTCTGAAGAACAAGTCTTATGAGGAGTAGCTGAGGGAACTGGGGCTGTTTTGCCTGGAGATAAGGAGACTGCGGGGAGACTTTAATGCTCTCTACAACTATCTGAAAGTGGACTGTAGAGATGTGTCAGTCTCTTCTCCTACGTAACTAGTGATAGGACAAGAGGAAGTGGCCTCAGGTTGCATCAGAGAAGGTTTAGGTTGGATATTAGAATAAATTTCTTCACTGAAAAGGTTGTCAAGCCTTGCAACACGCTGCCCAGGGAAGTGGTTGAGTATATACCTCCCTGGAGATATTTAAGAGACATGTAGATGTGGTGTTTAGGGAGATGGTTTAGTAGTGGACTTGGTAGTACTAGGTTTACAGTTTGATTCAATGATCTTGACAGTCTCTTCCAAAATAAGTGATTCTGTGTTTCTATGCTCTAGACATTATCCAGCAGGGTTTTGAGTAACTCCAAATGGGATGGAGATCCCATAACCTCTCTGAGCAACTGCTGCAGTGCTTGGCTATCCCAGTGGTGACAAAATTTTACTAAGATATAATGGGAATTTCCTGAGTTGAAACTTGTGTCTACTGTATCTTGTCCTTTCACCATGTGTGTAGAGTCTAGCTTTGTTTCCTCTATTCTTTCCCATCAAGTACTGGAAAACAGCAGTAGGATCCTCTCTAAGCTGTCGTTTCTCTGGGCTGAATGTACACAGCTCGCAATCTCTCCTCAGTCAGGATTTGTCTGTCAAGAGAGAGAGCCAGATTCAATTCCCTGTTTTGTCAGGTAATATTTAAATGTCCGTTTCTGTCCTATCAGCGGGTCCTAATCGCCTGGTTTGTTATACATGTTTTTTTAATAGGAAAACCTCTCCAAAACCTTTAAAAATACACTGCTTTGAAGAGACTAAGTCAGGACTGACTGGATCAGAAAGTATGACTTGCTGGTCTAGTGATCAGGGCAGTCGGATGAAAGAAAGAACTGGGTGCTGCTGTACTCCTACATTGAAAAATATAGTGATTTTTTCTTTTTTGGTATAGTGCACTTGTTTAACCCCTCATATACCTACTCTGATTTAGCTGCCCCCCAGCTGCTTTGTGTCCTTGCAGACCCCTCGGCTACCTACCTGCCCTCTATTCTTCTTCAGAAGACAAGATTGTAAGAATCAAAACAGAGGTTTAAATTCATATTGCAAAATTGTTATACTTTGAAACAAATTCAGAGAATTTGTGTGTTTTGATTTTCCCTTCCTTAGTTCAGTTGAGTAGAATGGAACATTCTGTTGCCCAATTCATTCCTTCTAGTAATCAAGATCATGGTTATACTAGATAATGGTAAATTTTGAAAAATACTGCTACTCTCATCTCATTATTGCTTAAGTCTCCTGTTGTGGGGCAGGAGGGCATTGGATTTTCTTTTAAAAGTGTGTTCATGCATTTTTGTAAAAACCAAGACCAGATTTGAGCCACAAATAATGCAACCAGGAGCTTTGCAGACTTACAGTCCTCCCAAAGCTTCTCAAATTCTTTTTAACTGTCATGGCCTAGAGTCTTTTATGAATACTCTGTCAATCATACTAAAATGTATTGAGGTGAACAAGCAAGAACTAAACAGTAGCCACAAAATTAACTTCCTCTGTGAGCTAAGACAGGAGTCAGTGCATTTCAAGTAAATGTTGTTACTTTAATGTGACACAACGCTTAGCTCCAAATTTTCACACTGTCAGTCAGTCATCAATGTTGTTCCTCAACCACTACATCAGCAAAGAAAATCTATCAGTGCACTGCCTCCTTGACCTGGTGTGTTCTGGGGTTTGATGCTATAAACCTCTGTTGCAGAAATTTAGTTAATCTGAAACAGGGGTTCACTCAAAGCAGGAGGTAAGAAATAGATCAGAAGAGTTTTTAGTGATATCAGCATAAGCAAATCTCAAAGCATGTTCTGAATACCTGAATTCAAGAAAGAACACTTAGCAAAAAGATTAGATGAGCTCTGTGTCTGCAACTACAGCTAAGATGCTAAGGTATCTTTTGCTTCTCATTTCCCACTTCTCTCCATATTTTCTGGGGTTTTTTTCTGATCCACTGTTTCATGCCATACTTTACCTGTGAGGTATTGCTGATATTTTGAAAATAGGATGGAGCCAAATGATTTTACTTTTTGCTTTGACCTCATGTAATGCAAATGAACCAATTTACTAGGAACAACAAAATGCAAAAAGACTGCAGAAGTTATAATATTCAATGAGTAAAGAGGCAAGTAAAAAAAACATAAGTTAAAACTAGTTTTGTTTATGCTGGCTTAAATCAAAACCATTTCCATTAACCACTTTTATTTTAAAAGTTTGTACACATTTTGCACTTAATTCCTGTTACACTCTTAAGTTAAATGAAACCCCACCACCACACTTTTATTCATGTGCCTTTCTCCTTCTGCCTTTCTAGCCAGCCCTGTTAGTATTGAGATGCTTTATTAGTTGTCCAGTACTAGGTTTTGTATTACTGAAAGTACTTCTAATGTCTCTGTGGTGTGAATGAAAGGAGAAAAGAATTAAATCCTTTGGTATCAGGAGCACTATTTTCAAAATTGAAGCAATGTCACAGCATTTTTTCGAAGTACATTCTTTGTCAGAGAATGCAAGAGCACAATAAAAATGAAAGGAATAATTTAATAATGAGAACAAACAGAAAGTACCAATAAGAAATTATAATTAACCACTACTTGGTAAAGCAAGCCAGGTGAAAGCTTTTATGTACCCTTGGCTGTAGTCAAATATTCATAATCTCTACATCAGTCTTCCATACTGTTGTAGTTTTGCTTTGTTGTGATGTCAATACAACATATGTGTTTGACTTCTTAGGACAAAGAATAGTTTTGTAATTTAATACAGGTTTGCAGGCTAAGTGATCCTAAGCTATAACTCAGTTCAGTGGGAAACTGTCTACCTTTTTCTTTTTTATTCTCTTGACAATTACTTTCCCTGTGATTGTTCTTTAGAAATGAAATGTGGACAACTTGTAAAGCATTTTGTTAAGTATTTGCAAATTCTTGAAGTAAAATGTAGTGCCTTTAAAAATATTTCTTCTAACTTTATTTCCTCTCTGGTAGAGTGTTGACACTACACAGTTTAATGTTAATTGTGAAATTACATTCTTGAGCGTATCACATTTCAATATAAAGCATGTAATTGTGAAATTGACAGCTTACTATGAGCAGAACTTTACTGTCACTGATGCCATACTGTATCTATTTTGCTTCCTCACTCGATTTCAGTTGCTTCATATTTGTGTCTCAGTCCATTCAGGAGAGACAGAAAGGGTTCCATGCAGAGTGTAGCTGTTTTGATAAGAAATATAAAGCTGAATAAAATTATTAATTAATTGTAATGATAATTATTTCATAATAAATAATGAAATTTACCATTTTGATTGAACTGGATTAGATATTCAGGTTCCTAAAACTTGTTTTCTACAGGGACTTTTCAACAATGCAAATTAACATAAAGAATACAGATGAGTGTGCCTGAGTAAGACTTGCAGGAATTTTACAAGGTGATTGTTTCAACAGGAGAGGGTACAGTATTTAAGAGTTGCATTGTGGGACAGATTGTTATGAAGCCTTTTGCTTATTATTTTCCTAGGCTGATTTTATCAGTAGTCACAACAGAAAAGAGTAAAAAATACCCCCCCAAAAAATACCTACACAAGTTTTTTTGGGAAGTCTGTATGATTCGCTGCTCTGTTTCACCATTTTTTTTACCATTACACCAGCTTAGTTCTCACAATACTTCATGCCTTACCAACAGTTCCTAGCTGGTCTTGAGATTGTTCTGAATTATCGGGCTTCTGTTTTCTGAGACTGGTGTGGTATATTCTGTTTCCTCGCATAGTGATGGTAACACTTCTAGTGTGATAAGCTGATCATTTTTCTTTCCTTACATAAAGAATTTTACCCTAGGTAGTCATCATGGGAGCTTCCCTCTGTTTTATTTTTACCTTTGGTTGTAGATCTCTTTTCCTTTAAGAAGGAGGAAACATCAGAGTTTAGCTATGAAGCGCCTTTTCGATGAGTGAAGATGATTAAGTATTTATGTCTTCCTTTATTTCCCAAAAATTTTACTTCAAATCGAAGAACCTGAGTGGTGGTGATGTGAAGTACCACGGTTTTATGAGTTCCTTAAATCTTGTATAGCTAGAGCCTCTCAGGGGCTAAGAGATCCAAGGAATGGATGAGCTACAGAGACTGCAGCACTGCAAAGCTTTCAGCAATATCTGAAAACTGCAGATGTAAAAAATGTTATATTCATCTAAAGTTTACTTGACTAAGTCCAGTGGGTGTTTTTGTTCACAGTACAAGTCTGGCTGGTATCTTTCTTTTCCTGTAACAGTTGTTTCAGATTTGAACTTTTCCCACAAGACCTATTTCCAGAATTAGATTCAGATTGAGAAGTACTGTACAGTTGTTACTGTCATAAAAACAATCTGCTACAGCTTGATTATGGGCCCAAAACCAAAAAGGAAGGAAATGAGAAAAAGCTAGAGTAATTTCTTTAAGAAAATTAGCTGATTTTCTTATAAAATCTGATCTTCATGTTGGTGGTGTAACAAGGAAGATCTCTGACTTTTCTCTGGGAAGGATACAATTTTTACCATAAAATAAAGACATTACATTTAACAACAGATGCTTGAGAATGCATCCTACAGAGCACAGGGGTTTTTTTGTAATCCCACTGTGTGGCTGATATAATTTATTTTACCACATCGTGGGGTTTCAGATATGGATCAGTATCACTCTAATGTTACTTAGTGTCATTCTTCTAGTGACTTTTATTTAAAAATCTTTTAAGGAAGAGTTGTTACCTATTCACCAATACATCGTTCACAAGTTCTTGGAGAAAGTACTGAGCTTGTGAGATTGACAGCAATTAAAGAGTCAGGGAATAGAGGTAGTACTCATAGGTCCACTGGTGGGCAAGGGAAGTCAATTTCCTCGCTTTAGTGAGTATATGTAGTGTCCAGATAGCTAATTGGATAGAGAGTTGGTTAAAGAGAAGCTACTGATTCCTGCCTGAAGAGAGGGAGGTCTCATGAAGAAAAACTGATTCTGTATGCCTTTGTGAAGCAACGCTCTAGAGCTGAATTGTCCTGAAGTACTTTCCTGTGTTATAAAATAAGTACCACTTGTGTCTTATGGATGGAGTTTCATTGACCACACTTTAGATGTTGTCATTGTCACTGTTGAGGTTCTGGTCTCACAACCCAGCTAAGCTAGGAATTGCCCGGTGTTTGGCATGTGTTGTGTGTAGTTGTATGTACTTTCAGCTTGAGGGCAAAGAGGATCAGAAGAGGAGCCGTGCATGACTTAAATGTGTTGCCATCTGATCTAAGGGTGAAAGGAAACAAAAATACACCCATTTCATGTTGTCACTCTGATAAACCTGTCCTTACAGTCTTCCATTAAGTTGGTTCATGCATTAGGAGATACATCTCAGATTCTATTTTTAATAATATATAACTTATTCATTGCAATTAGATATGAAGAAGAGGGGAAATTGAAGGATCAGAGATAGAAGACTTTTGTTTTAGTTATGGTACTTGAGTGAAATGTTACTGTCTAATACAACAAGGAGTTCAGACTACATTATTTAATGGTCCCTTCTGTGTTTATGCACTGTGAAGTAATGAAGACCAGTTTTGTTATCAAGTCTACAAAGTAGATCAGTGTTGATAAGAAAGGGTTTTGTTAAATTCCTCCATTTAATATCTTTAAATTAAAATTAAATAAAAATATAGAAATAAAGTCCTTTTTTATTAGTTTTTTTTGCTGTCCACCAATTATATTCCACATTACAAAATCAAGAGTTAAACTTCATCAAAAGGATGTGACTTGTCAGTGTTTATTTTACACTCTTTCTCAGCAGGTCTGTAGTATTATCACTAGTGAATTTTGAAATCCATAAGAATGACCATTTATGGAAGAGTTTCTGTTGCATATCTTAATGCTTGATGTAGTACAGAATCCCCCAAGTGGCTGCCATCCAACTGACCATAAGCACTGTCCTTCTCAACATCATTTGCAATCTAGACTGTATTCATTGTTGCTTAAGCTACTGAAGGTGATTTCTGTGTTGGAATGTGCAAAGAGGTACACCGACTTGTTACTGCAGGTACTGTTTTTAAGGCAGAGTCACTTTCAGTTGTAAGGCCATGCTTTCGTGAATGGAGTGGCCATTTAGCAGCTTATTGAGGGTCAAATATAACCTTCTATACTTTTGCGTGCAATGACCCAATACCATGCCTGCACTCACTACTACTATGTCTTTTAACAGCAAAACTTTAGTTTCCAAGGCCTTTCAAGATTTATTCATGTACTACGAAACTACTGAGCTTGGTACTGTATTGGTACAGAACACAACCATAGCTCCTGCCCAAATGGCTTGTTATCTAGGTTTAAGATAAGAGACCACAGATAGATAGATGGGGAACAGGGGAAACTCTGAGGCAGTAGTGGTCGACATTGTGAGCAGTAATGTCAATACTTTGTGAAATGTGCCTGCAGGCAGTGACTTTTAGCAGAACAGTGAGCTGTTGGTAGGGGGGGTTACAGAGAGCTCCTCCCATGCAGCATGAAGAATGACAAACATGCTTGTTTGAGAATTAGTGGAGGCTGGTATAAAATTTTTGTCTGTGCTAGGAATCATTTTTTTTCATGCTGAATGAGAGTTAACAAAGAGAAAGGGTTTGAGAGTTAGTGCAAGTTGGTTATGCTTGATGCAATAGACTTCTAGATGTGAAAGGAAACAGAGAAGACAATAAGCTCCTATAAGTTCTGGTTGAAGATATCTAAAAGATCATTCTCACGGATGGATATGAGCTGGCTCTTTATGTTTTCCAGAAAGGAAAATTAATTGAACTAATGAATATAAAATCAAACTCTGTGCAGCAGTTATTTCTGTGTAAAATCCATACCTCAAAGATGCTATACAGAGGGAATCCGGAAAATTTAAATTAAGAGTGCAGGCAAGGACTTGGGGAAAGACGGTGTAAGAGAGAGTTGCAGGCCCGGGAAACAGGTCGAATGCACATGGCATCCACCATCATCAGGACCACAGATGTCTCACAGAGCTTGAAAGGGAAAATCAAGAGCTTTGGATGTCTTATTTTGTGACAGTAGAACAGACAGATCTAGAAAAAAAAAAAGATATGTGCATCCAAAGCTATTCTATAGCTTAATGAATGACTATTACACTATCAAAATCAGGATCTTGTCTCTGACTGACTGACTAAGAAGCAGCTAACTCTTGTGATTAAGAGTGAGAGAAAATAATCTTTAGACATGTGAGTAAATTTAAAATGTCAGTTGCTTGCACAAGGTGTGTCAAAAAATCAAGCATATACAGTGTGATGTCAACCAGTCAGCTATACTCTATAATGCCTCAGTGAAACTGCTGCAGACAGTTTTAGGCATGTAAAGTGAAAATAGTTGATTTGTCAGTTCTGGTGAAATCTTCTATCATTTTTATTTATGTATTTAAGCACAGGTAGTCTCTGATACAGTAACTCAAGTCACCTTTGTATACAAGTAGTCCCCTTTAATCCAATGGTGTTCTCCAAGGATTAACGTACTGTTCACCATAAATCAGGGCTTTGGCAACTGCCCCTTGATTATCCGATGTCAATGAAAGACATGAGCGTGAAATCAATTGAAGTTTCCAGAAATGCAGGAATAATTGTAAATATGTTACTTAATAATATGGTACAAAATACAGTACTGATCTAAACAGCATGAAGACTATATCTGCCCACTGAGTGTTGTTTTTTTTTTCTTTTTTCCCCCTCAACATTACTTTCTTAAGAAAATTGGCTAAAAAGCGGAAAGAGACATTGAGTAGTACACGGCAGGAAATGACAGTGATGGTGAATTCAATGGATAAAAGCTACACTGAGCAAGGCACCAACTGTGATGAAGCTTTCTCTTTCATGGACACGCACAATCTGAATGGGAGATGTAAGTCTTTTCTTTTTTTCTTTTTTTTTTTTTGGAAGATGGAAGAAAGGTGCAAATAGTTCTTAAAATATTCCTCATTACTCGATCATGGAAAAATCCATGGAACCCAGAGTTCCCACTGTGCAACACATTACAGTGTGTATTCGAATGAGCAAGACAGTCAGACATCAAGAATAGACTTCTTTAAAAATAATAAGGATAATTGAGCTTATTTCTGTCCATCCTATTCTTCTGTGGAAGAGCAAGGACATTACTGAAACAGCTGTATTTTTACCTTTCTCTGGTCTCTATTATGTTAAAAAATTTATATACTTCATGCTGTCCCAAGTCCTTCAAATGCTTCCCCTGCTTGCTGCTTTTTTTTGTAGGCAAAATTTATTTTTGAATGTTATAACTCAATAATGGTGACCTGATTATCTTATTATTTCCAGTTCTAGATGATGATCTTTCTGTTGCTTGTGCAAAGGAAGAACTCAGTGGAATTATCTGCTCTGAAATCTCATGAGACTAATATCCTGGGTCTTCTTGCTACCCTGAAAATAAATAAAATTTGGCATATAAAATTTCCTGTATTAGAATTTTAGTCAAGGGCTTACTTCTGTCTAGGCACTAGCACTTAGCAGAGACCCAAAAACCCAGTAGGTTTTCATAACTGTTGAAAAGAATGAGAAAGAATGATGCAGCTCAAAAATCTTTCTTGTTTTCTGTAGCTCTTAAAGAACCTTAGTTTTTCTTGTATACCAGTGGTTTTGAACATCTTGAGAATTTTCAAAGGTTTAATTTTGTTTCAAGTACTAACAGTATGTGAACCCCAACTCCCACTCTTTAATAATGTGCTTAAGAACTTATCTTTGATGAGCTCAATTGTACAAACACTCTGTGAGGTTTATACAGTGAGACTTCTCTCAGCAGCGTTAGAATTTGCAATGTTAATTTGCATTAGAGTTACTTTTGAAATTGCTTTGAAATAGATCTTTCAAAATTTGACTTGCCTTTCTGATGAGAATATACCACTGCAGTTAACAAGGTTACTTACTTCAGTGAAGATATCAAGAGGTTTGACTTCATCTTCCATCATTGTGATGTAATTCTCCAGTGATGTTGCTGAATGGGCACAACCAAATAAGCTGCAATGAATTTCTTTACATAAATCACCTTAAAACAATATGAAATTACTGGTATAGCGAGTATTTTATACCATTTGAGGGCTAGAACCTCCAATTATACTTTTGATACGAAATGTGGTCATCAGAAGAAGCGGTCTGAGAGTCTTCGGGAATAATCTTTGCATAAAGCCTTATACTCAAGAGATTTAGAGCATTCCTACTTCCTATGAGAGTTTATTTTCCTGACTGCATTCTGTATCTAACCAGTTTCATTAGCTCCAGCAGCCCTGGTCTAAACTAATCTCTGCATCCATACCCAAAAGGAATACCACTCTGTTCTTTCCATCCAGTGATTCAGGAGACAGAAATCAAAGGAAAGTAGTCTTGGATATATTAATTTATAGGCTAAGTGATTACTGCCAGCATTATTTAACCAGTTTTCAGATAGCTTCATCTTAACAAGGGCTGGCAACTGAAGGCCCTGGAAGATCAACCCAAAAAAAAAGACAGATAAAAACTGGCAGGAGTAATCTCACTACTCATCCAACAGATCCTGTGTTCCTCAGTTCTACTTTTTTTAACAAAATCCTGTTAGTTTCTTTATAGTTATCCAGAATGAGCTTACATTGACTGATCCAACTGAATTTGAGCTGTATAAACAAGAAACTAAGGCTGAATTTGCAATAAGTTTTAATTAATAGCCTCTAATGACTCTTTGGCTGAACATCCTGTAAAATGTTGTGATAAACTCCCACCTGTTGAATGTACCTGTGCTTAGAGTGGTAATTCACATGAGCTTTGTATAGCAGGGAGCTAACTGAACTTGATTTGTTGCACTGGGCTTTCCCATAGGTTTTACAAACAGTTAAATGGTCAAATACCAGTGCAAGCATTGTTCTATGTAGCATTCCATGTGAACCATTGTTAAAAATAGAGTAATATTCAAGGCATAATAGCATCTGTGTACACATTATCGACCTGTCTGAACAAATAAAAAAACTGAAAGGAAAAAAAGAACTATATTTGAATATTTGTATATAGTATTTATGGTATTATTAACTAAACTTACTAATGATCAAAGCTTCTGTCAGAAAAAGCTGTTGTCATTGTGGTGTCTTTATTCAAGCATCAGTATTCAGTCTACTGTTGTGATTTAAGAAGTGTATTTGTCATCACCAATCAAAATGCTTTGTCTAATACATTTTGTTTAAGACAATTGATCAAATTCAATGAGATGTTTTATTCACTAGACACACCTGGTTTTCCCTAGGTACTAATTCCAGTGCAACAAATAGAGTGTACTCTAAACCAGATCAATCATCTCATGCGCTGTACTGCTCAGCTTAAATAGCCACACATCTCTTCGCTGTCTCTAACCAGCTTTGTTCTCTTTGCAGCTGTATCTTCACCATCTTCATTTACAATGAAAACTAACACATTGAGCACAACAGTGCCTAATTCTTATTACCCAGGTAACTGATATTTTCTTGGTTTCCACCCTATACAAACCTTTTCTTAATAAAAGCATATGTAATTATGTTATTATACTTCTTGCCATAGAAATTTAATACATAAGTAACATACTGGTTACTTACAGTAGCTTTCTGAAAGAAAACTCGGGAACATTTATCAATCATTTACTGTTCTCTCTCTTTTTACCTTTTCTGCATTGACCTGCTTATGATGTATGACAGATCCATTTGTGCCAACTGCAATTTTAGGTGAGAACATTTCCCTTTATCAAAGTTTATTGCTGAAGTAATTTAGAAAGTCACAGTGCTCAGGGTACAGACAATCATATGCAAAAATCTGGAGTTTTGTGCTACAGGGAGGGGTAGTAGTCTTGGCTACACTGAGAATGATAAGGACAGTTATCAGGCTTGATTACTACTGTCATAGTGCAAGTGACAGGAGAAAAGAGAGAAATAATTTTAACAAGTGGATTTGTGAGGAAATGTTTATGCATGTATTTGGAGTGACACAAAAGTATTTGATTATCACAGTAGTTGAAACAGTTTCCCTCATTTTTTTTCATTTTATCTTGGAACTGAAGGTGATGCTTCTTAAAAATACCTTTCTTTCTAATTAGACTATTCATCATACAGAAAATCAGACAAAATACAGTTTTGGCCATCCACCAGCTATCATTTCTTCTCACAATACCACACAGTTTCTGACATGCTTGTCAAAGTAAGGTTTCAGAGGAGAGGTGATATTTTGAACAGCAAAATTGTAACATGACACTTAGAGTATACAGTGTATTATGCATCAGGTGTCACAGGAAGGAAATATAACAGTAGAACTGTAGGTTAAAAACATACAGTTAAAATGTAAAACATTTCCACTGGGACTTTAGGAAAACCTCCTATTGTCCAATGTCAAAACTAAGAGAGGCTTCGACACAGTGAGAAACCAATAAGCAGGAAGCACTACTGCATTTTCAGTGCTTAAGTAACTAACCACTTTGTGGCTTACATCTCCTTCTCATACTAAATTTAAACTAAATGGAGGCGGGTTTTTTAACTCAAAATATAGCAATGCACTGTAACAAGTATTCAAACTCCAGTGTTTGAATACTGGAGTAAATAGCCTCTCAATTTACTCTTTTTACAAGTACTAATATTTTTACACTTCTTCTCTCTCTTCACAATAAAAATGTAGGACCCCTTAACTGATTCCTACCCTTAAACTGTAAGCTATACAGGCCTAAGTAAAAGGAGAGTGCAGTATATAAGAAGCAGAAGTTAGATCAGGTGATCTTGAAATCTTTTTATTGTGAAAGAATATTTAGCACAGTGCATTTCTGTGTGATAACTTGTAGAAGGAACTTGTGCCTCTCTATGTAAATCTGGAAGAAGGTAACCGTAGTGACTGTAACAATGTAATAATCTACATGCAAATGAAATTTGCAGTGCCTTTTAACTGCCTGAGATGCTAAATTTTTTTGTGTGCTTTAGCGATCATTCACCACTTCATCCAGTAGATGTTCTTTCTGACCTTGTGAGTGGGCGAGGAGAAAAGTACTATTATCAGGAGAAATACTTTGAAATTTCCTGTCTGAGTTATTGAGTTTTAGTTAATGGTTTCTAGATTTTTTTTTTTAGATCCTTTACTATATTGTAATGCTGCTAAGATTATTTGTTAGTTTTTTTCCCTTAAGAAATAATATCTAAGCAAGTTTTTCAGATATCAGACAAACACACACCAAGAACAAAATCCTTTGCTTTTACTAAGTCTGTAAAATCTCGAATTAGTTAGGCATGTATTTTATGGTCTGCTACTGCAAACTCTGCTTACTCATCTCAGAAAATCATTGAGTTGACTGTAGAAAACTAATATTTTTGTAATCTTACATGTTAAAAACTTAGTGGTGTTTCACTTAGCCCAGGTTTCTCTGCCATAATGTTTATGATTGTCTGCATAGCAATAGCATTTTGTCTGAGGTAAATCAAATTAGCTATGCTTGAGTTGGTAGAAGGAATATAGCTATTAACAAAAAAAAGATGGGGTTTAATTGCAACTAGTACCTGCTCTTGTTTTCTTGCAGTGTCCAAAGAAATGTGTTAGACTGCAGGGTCAAGACTGTAGTTAAAATTAAATGGTGTTTTCAGTGTGACCTCCTGGGAGGGGTATGGATCTGGTGAATGGTTGAGTTTAGTTTTCGAGATCTGTATCATAGAATCATAGAATCACCAGGTTGGAAGAGACCCATCAGATCATCGAGTCCAACCATTCCTATCAAATACTAAGCCATATCCCTCAGGACCTCGTCTACCCATGCCTTAAACACCTCCAGGGAAGGTGAATCAACCACCTCCCTGGAAACATTCTGCCATGACTCGGGTATGAACCGAGGTTGCTGCGGCCACAACGCAGAGTACTGACCACTATACAATCATACAATCACGGCTGCCTTAATGCCTGGCACCACCGCCGCGCACAGGGATGGTGATTCAACCACCTCTCTGGGCAGCCTGTTACAATGCCTGATAACCATTTAATTGAAGAATTTTTTCCTAATGTCCAATCTGAACCTCGCCAGGTACAGCTTAAGGCCATTCCCCCTTTGTCCTGTCACTTGGGAGAAGAGACCAGCACCCACCTTGCTGCAATTTCCTTTTAGATAGTTGTAGACAGTGCTAAGGTCTCCCCTCAGCCTCCTTTTCTGTAGACTAAACTACCCCAGTTTCTTCCACCTCTTCTCGTAAGACTTGTCCTCCAGCCCCTTCACCAGCTTTGTTGCTCTTCCCTGGAGATGCTCTAGGACCTCAATGTCTTTCTTACAGTGAACGGCCCCAAACACAGTATTTGATGTGCAACCATGCCAGTGCTGAGTACAGGGGCACAATCACTTCTCTGGACCTGCTGGCCACACTGTTACTGATACAGGCCAAGATTCTATTGGCCTTACTGGCCATCGCAACACACTGCTGATTCATATTCAGCCGGCTGTCCCTCAGGTCCTTTGTGAAGCCTATAGCACTGCATGGAGGTGCTGTGTTCCAAATGTGAGACTCTGTACTTAGCCTTGTTAAACCTCATCCCATTGGTCTCAGCCCATCAATCCAACCTGTTCAGATCCCTTTGGGGAGCCTCCCTACCCTCCAGCAGATCAACAGCTCCTCCCAGCATAGTGTCATTTACAAATTTACTAAAGGTGCACTCAATCCCTTCACCCAGGTCATTAATAAAGATATTGAACAGAACTGGACCCAATACTGAGCCCTGTAGAACACCACTTGTGATTGGTCTCCAACTGGATTTAACTCCATTTACCACAATTATTTGGACCCATCCATCAAGTCAGTTTTTAACCCAGCAGAAGTTGCACCTGTCCCGGCCAGTGGTAGCCAGTTTTTCAAGCAGGATAGCGTGAGAAACAGTGTCGAAGGCTTTACTAAAGCCTAGGTACACTATATCCACAGTCTTTCGCTCATCCAGTAAGCAGGTCACCTTGTCATAGAAGGCAGTCAGGTTAGTTTGGCAGGACCTGCCTTTCATAAACTGGCACTGACTGGACCTGATCACCCAGTTGTCTTGCATCTGCTGTGTGGTAGCACTCGAGATGACCTGCTCCATGACCTTCCCTGACACCAAGGTTAGACTGACAGGCCCTTCTTGAAAATGAGCATGACATCTGCCATCTTCCAGTCAAGTGGAAAGCCTCCAGTCATGTGGGACATAACAGTGGCTAGGTTTATAGTTGCTGAGTTTGAGTGTTTGTGTAGTGTCAGTGATGAGCATATTTCTGAAATTGGAGAAGCAAAAGAACCTCAGCTCAGAAAAGATACTGGGCTGGGTTTCCAGATACCTTCAATACCATGAGTTCATAAAGCTAGTGAATAAATATATTGCTTTATAAGTGCTGTACAGTTGTATGGGAATGAGTAAGCAGAGAGTAGAACAACTGCAGCTGTAGAAGCATTAGATCTGTACAAACTTCCTGTTGCATATGAACACTGCATGTGGAGGAGCTCACCCATTGGAAAACAGTGGACTGTTATGCCTGAAAAACTCATGCTACAGTGCTCAAGGGCAAAGCAAAAAACTATAACATATGTAGCTTCACATATACACCATATAAACCAGGGACTGAAAGCACTTTATTTAAAATAACTTAAAAGATTACTCCCAAAGAGAGAGAAAAAATATTAATGCAAACACAAGAGAAAACAAAAAACAACAGAGAGGAAAACAGGTCTACGACAAAGGAGTTCTTCAGAAAGAGATTCATAAGGATTAACCTGCTCCTTTTGTAGCACAAGACACTGCTATCTGACAACTTTGCCTTCGCCTTAGTTACTAAGTCTAGGTTACTAGGAATTACGTAGTTTGGGGGAAAAAAAAACAAAACAAAAAACCCAAGCTTTCTAACTTGCTCTGAAAGTGGAATAATCTGCCAAAAAAAGTCATGATCAACTTCCTACACCTTTTTGTGTTTTGTGTCTTAGCCACCTTGTAGTTTTCAGGTGCCATTTCACAGCTACATACTGTACCTACACTTGTTTACCACACTTCATACCATGCATCCCAAGGTGCTTTGCAGTACAATTTTATCACACATTAGACAAAACATGTCAAATTTTATGACTAAAAGACTAATCTCTTTCCTCTGCATTAGATCAGGTTAGCAAACTGACAGAAAAACTGAAATGCCCATACTCATACCTTTAAATTTGTCTCTGTTATTTTTGGTTTAGCTTTATATGTACAGTTCATACTGACTGTATGCTTATGAGGACCAGATTTCATGTATCTTAGTATCAGTGTGAATTGAGAGAACCAAAATCATCCTTGAAATGAGATTTATTGAGCTTCAACATCAATTTTCAGTACTGTAACTCAGACCAGAATTTCACATATAATTTGACGTAGTAGTATTTTTTGTGTGTACCTAAGAATCTGGGACCTTTTAACCCAGAATATTTGAGGAAATTTCTGCCATGTCCAGCTTATGAATGTGGAAATATTATTTTATTGGTTCCCTTTCCTATAATATATTTTGCAAAGTAATAACTTTGTAATAACTACAGTATCTTTATAAATCCGTTGCTATACTTAGTGTGTAGGCAGTGAGGAGTAGTTTGTATATGTCAATGCATGACATTTATGATTTCAGTTAAAAAACAAAAACTCTTTGTTGTATCTATAATTATTATTTGAGTAAACAGAAAAAAATATTTATAATGATACTTGGGCCTTAAAATTTACACTGTGGGGTTTTTTTTCTTGTCAGGTCTGAGCAAATTTCTTTAATTCTATCTAGACAGGAAGTCATATTGCTTCCTTAGGCAGAGTGCACTTTCACTTATGTCTCTTTACTGCTAAGTATAAGTTTTGATCTCAGTTGCATCTGTGTGAATTGACTCACAGAGAGATACCTTGGTTTCAGTACATTTAATTTATACTGTGAAACTGAGATCAAAATCTAACTCATTTAGGAAATCACTCTGTAAAGACTAAATTACAAACATAAAATTACCTGTAATTATTAATGTAGTGCTGTTGCTTATGGCCTGTTTCCTTTTTCTCCTCCTCTTTTTTTCTCCTGATATATATCTTCTTAAAAGTGCCAATCAATGGTAAGTTGCCCATTTGCCCCATGCAAGAGATGTGGAGGGTTGGGAGAATATGTGTCTCATAAAAATTTTAACCAGCCCACTGGGTTCTCCTGTTTGTTGGCTTGCATGTCAGTTGACATATAGCATTCCATGCCTAATGTGATGGCTCATGATAGACTGTGGTCCTAAAGCATGTTCAGCATCCAGTCAAGACATTTTTCCTGATCAGATGATCCTTTGCATTTGTCCTCTTGTAGTTTGTCTTCAAATGTTGTATCAGATCTACATTTCCATTGCAGTCCTAGCTTGATGAAACCATAAGCCATTATGTGCATCTTTTTATTTTGCTCACTCCAAACATTTGCTCTGAATTTACACGGTAAAATATAGCACTTCAGTAATCTAAGAAGAATCCAAGTCCCACTTTCATTCCATGGGACTTGTTGAAGTTTCAGAATGAAACTTCTATGCAGTTTAGAACCAAATGCCTAATTTAAAGCCTGTTTGTAATCAGCTAGTGAAATTTAAAACAATATTAGAGTTCGGACTGCTCTGCAATGCTTCCATTGTAGAACCATGGACTTTGCCTCATTCCAATCAGTCTTGCAAGTTCCCTGTGTGAACTGCTCCATGAATTTACTGTTCTTCTGGTGTAGCCTTCACATACAGAAGCAATACTGATGGTGCCAGATTTCTGCCATTCCTCTAGAAATCTGTGTAATTTCTATTACTATTAATAAGTGAAAATGAGCCAGTACATTATGTGATGCTCTTTTTCTAGATGAAACCCATACGATGGTCAGTGACACAAGCAGCCTGGTCCAATCCCATACCTACAAGAAGCGAGATCCAGTGGATGTGCCCTACCAGACTGGACAACTTCATCCAGCCATCCGAGTAGCTGACTTACTACAGCACATCACCCAAATGAAGTGTGCAGAAGGCTATGGATTCAAAGAGGAGTATGAAGTAAGTGTCAGGTCTAATGATCTGATTATTATGCCTTCTGCACTGTTGACTTTTTATGTCTGCTGCCTTTATCAGAGAACAGAAAAAATAATTTCTCAAGCAAGTAAACCAAGTGCTATATGAGGGAATGGAAGGGTTCACATCTCTAAAGGGATACTGAATGAAAGGTTTCATCTCTACAGTGATCAAATTTTCTGATTGTAACCAGCCAGGATGAGGAGCAAGGCATAAAATTCTTTCTTGGAAATCTCTGCCCAATTCTAGTTGCATAAAGCTATATATCCAAAAAATAGTAGACGTACTAGCATTCTCACAGAACTTGCCATATTTTTCTTTTACTATTGAAGAATAAAGCTTTTTTCCTAAGTTCTACCTCACAGATAGTCTAATTACAGTTACCTTGTAACATGGTTCTACAAACAGTATTTCTTGGAACAATAGTATTTATCATGGAGAAGAAGTGCACAAATCTTGAGAGTGGCCCATAGGGCTATAAAATTTATTCCGTGGTGTCTGAACTGTTTACCACTAGTTGCAAGCTATCGCTGATCCTCATTATTTTTCATATGAACTTATAGGCTTACTTTTTTCCATTTTTTTAATTCAACTTCTGTTTATTTGTTTTATGCTAGAGTCACCTATTCTTCCCTATTACCATCTTAGTTTTAAATGCCATGACTACTACATCCTAGATAATACTTCAGGAACACAGCACATGGCACTGCAAGTTCTGTCTTCTTTGTGAGATGAGTCAGTTTGCTAAGTGAAAAAAGCAAAACCAAGCAGAACTTGCCCTCATACCCAGAATTAAGGCTATTATTATGTCTGACTTCAAAAAATTAGTTTAGTTGAAGAGGCTCAAGACCACACCACTCCTCATTCAAACCATGTATTTGAATGAATAAAGACTTACCAACCTGGGTTCATTCTCTAATGTGGGGGAAGGATTTGAGACCCTTTAAAATCTGCACAGGTCCAATATTTCAGTTCTCAGGATGTAAAAAATGAATGTCTTTTGTCCACTTTTCTCTGCCTTTCAGTTCAGATTTTAGGTGAATGATTCTCACTTACAGGAAGACTGTCATATGGGTCAATAAGATGCCTACAGTGAGTAGCTTCCCACAAGATTGCAATTCAGTGGATCTGAACCCAAAAAAACAAGTAGAATAAATATATCACTTCACAGAGGAAAAATGCATAGGTTTGATATGCAGGGTTGGACTATAAAGTGTCAAAATTCACATAGGTGTGTATGTGGATTCATGAGATAATTTTAATTGATCAAGTAGGAAGATTCACTGCATAAGAACTTGTGGGGTCTGATCTGTAGGCAGACTTTAAGCTGTCACATCTGAAACATTCTGTTAACCTAGATTTAAAAATTAAAAAACCGCAGAACTTCCCTGCCATGTGGTCTAGGAAGCACCAGGTTGGAAAAGGTCTCTTGAATCATCTAGTTCAACGATGATGATCAGCAGCAGCCCATCACTCCACATTTCAAGGAGCAGGCTGCACCTCAGAGAGCCGTTATTTGCCTCTGTATGTCTAGGTGTCCAGTTAAGGAAATGGCATTTAATTTCCAACCAAGTACCAAGTTCTAAACTTCCTTTTCTTGGAAACTAGAATGTGAGAAATCAGAGAACAGGTGCAAACGGGTCTTACTGTGATATAACTGGCATAGCCAGTGGAAGAAGAATGATATAGATTCCACTTTAACTCGGTCTTCCCAAAGCAGAAGCAGGTAAAAAAAAAAAAAATCCCTTCTCATTCTTATATCTGATAGAAAGAGAAAGGAGAACAATCAGCACAGTTAAATTACCCTGTAGAGCAAGCAGTAGTTTCTTTTGGGGGTGTGCAGAAGTGTGCACTGCCGTAGAGGCTCAATATACTAGACTTAAGTTTTAAAGGCAGGAACCAATGTATTCACTGTTACAGGTCCTTCAGGATGACTAGTACAATTAATAGTACATTGCTGAATTTTCACAATTGTGCATGCATGCATTTCACAAGAGATGGTGGGGGTTTTTATGTGCTTTGTCATGCCAATGTCATATTATTACAATTGCTTAAATATATAACTGTTTAAACTGGCATTTATAGTATTAAACTTCTGAAGTCCATGCTTTAGGCCACTTCTAAATCACTGATGACATTTTTTCCCCTAAAATGTAGAAAACAGTTCATTCCCAGAAGGAACTAATCACTTGTCAGCTTTCATTTGTGTAGCTGATTTAAACAAGTCTGTTCCTTTGAGTTGTTTTATGCCACTGTTATTTAAAAATGGTAGAATTCAAAATTCCTCTATTTAAAAAAGATTTGCTCATCAGCCAAAACCTTTTATGCCAGCCTTAAGCCTAGAGGAAAGTTACAATTAATTTATTTAAAAAAAAAGAAGACTAGAATTTGAAATGCAACCAACAGCATGGTTTTTCAACTAGAGCAGATCGAATGATGCTGCTAAGAAACAGTTACCAGGAAAATCACTTAATTTTGAGCTTACCAAGCTCATGAATGATGTCCCATTACAGACAGTAGGTGTAGTCATGACTAATGTCAGTAGATGCAATGCATTAGGGAAGAGTTTATTAATAGTAGCAGTGAACAGGGAGTTAAATATCCTAGCTACATTTTTAAAAATCCTCTTTAGGCATGGAAGTAGTTCATAAGTAAGAACCATAACTAGCCATATCTTTGAGAGGTTTTTCCCATTGAACTACTGCAGTGTTGCTGTTTTTCTTCTATATGCAATGAAAAACTAACCAGTATATTCTAGCACTGCTAAGTTTACACTGCTGTTTGTGCCTTCTTTACAAGGTTGAATGACAGAACAAAAATTTTTTCCTTATAAATTATCAGAAGGATAACTGTCCAAATGAAAAGGAAGAAATAGTCTGGCAGGGGATTTGTTTTGAATGAAGTCTCATAGATGATTTTTGCTCAAACAAGACAGCAGGATTATATAGCCTCACTAGGGAAAGAGTTTGATTCAAGAGAAATTCACACAGGATTCACTCTGAAAATAAATCTGTTGAACTGAACAGAAAGTGAAGTAGCACATTACTCATTAGCAGCACTTCAGAGGAGTGCAGTGCAGAGCGCTTACTGTCGTGCGTAGTTTTAAGTGCTTTAAAATAAAACTTAATAATTAGGGCCACTATTCTCAATAATCAGGGCTACAGTTCACAATTCAAGTACATCTCTGTAGTGTAAAGTCCTCTTGACATCATGCATGAGTTTTTGGAGTAACGTAACTGACAAAGGATAAAGATTGAAAAATTGTCTTTAAGCAATAGCGGTCTGATACTTGGTCACTCACTGCTCAACTCTGTGTTAAGATTACCCACTTGACATACTCAGTATCTTTAGCTCTAAATATACAGGGGCTTTGGGGAACACTAATTTGCAGGATTGTGCCCTTTTTTATTCCCTCTAGGAGGAGCTGAAATACCTTGGCTCTCATCACTGAAAAGACTTGGGTTGAATATCCGCAGGAAGATATTCCCACAGCCTGGCCCTCTTCCTGTGATGTATATGCAAAGGCTCCTGATCCATAGAGCAGGATCAGGCCCTGGCTCTTGGATTTAGTGGTGCAGCTTCTGATTTTGTGTCTAACTGTGCCTGTAGAATGAGAGCAAATACGGATGTGTCCTTAGTGACACAGTGGTAACAAGTTCACTGCACTTTCCCTTGTGTTTCTCAGGTGTCGAAATAATGTGGATACATCTCTGTGCACTCACACACAGACCTTCATTTGCTACCTAGTGGAATGTGAATGACTGGAAGAGATTGCACAGAATCCTTAAACATGGAGAAATTTCCACACAGCTAGTCTGCAGAAGATCTTTAAAATGCAAAGGAGCAAGTTCATCTCCTTCCTAAACAGATGGACTGGGCTACTGGAGGCCAGTATAGCTTGGCATAGCTAGCGGAGACACAGAGGAATTCATCAAAATCTTATTATTTTCAATAAGTTTTATTTTTAACCCTATTTTTGGATGAGAAAAAAGCAGTGCTTGTTCAGTGTAAATTGATTCTTTGCCAAATTAGGGTTAGTTGATGTAAGAGAGTTTCAAATCAATTTCAGAGTGTCCACACAGGAGGTTGGACTGGTTTAACAGAATTGATTTAGAGCACACACCTTTAATTAAACCAGTGCAACTGTGTGTAGATAAAGCCTTTCAAAATCAATTTTACATTGTGTTCCATGACAGGGAGTTCTGAGCTTCCATTATCTCAAAACCAGGGGTTTCTTTGAAAAGCCAGAATTTGCAAAGGGTAACCTGCTCATATCAGCCTCGCTTACTGTCACTAACAGGACTGTGTCAATAGCAGTCTAAAAAAAAGGTTTCTCTGTGTGACTTTAAATTTAAGGCCTTTCCTCCACTGCTTCTCTTGTCTTCCCTTTCCTTTCCTCTTGTCAAATACTTCCTTTCTTAAGGTTTTGTGGCAGTCGATTGTTTCACTTTGGAAATTTTTTTATACTAGTATCACTAAACCCATACTTTTCCTAACACAGTGAAATTATGTAGTGTCCAGATAAACCATACTCATTATGCTCCTTTTATGTCACACAGTCTCCACTCTTAAGGGATTGGTTGCACCAATGCAACTATTAATTTTTTAATCACTGCAGTTAAGTAGTTGGATACATGTAAGGATACAAGCTCAGAAGGCCTATCAAGATCAGGAACATTAAATGTATTACCTAGTATGTGTTAAATATTTCAATTTAGCACTTCTTAACACCTATTAGCGATTGGTAGAAAGGTTTTAAAATAGGTTTGAACATGATCAGTGTTCAGTTATACCTTGAAAGATTGTGTTCAAAGGTGGTAATTAAAAAAAAAGGGTATTTCAAAGATAATTTGGAGGTGAGTGTTGAGAAAAATTGAGGGTAGAAAAGAAATCATATTTTGATAGCAATATAGTAATTGAAATGGATGTACTGATAGTCAATAAAAACCAATGGTTTTGACACAGTTTACTATTGACCAATGAAATATCTGGGGTAAATCGAAAATGGTTTTAACAAACAGAATAGGAAAGAAACCTCTCTAAAACCAACAAAAATACAGATCGATGTTTTTGAGGTCAGAAATTATTGCAGGCAAGCAAGAAGTTTTTCAAGGAGGAAGCTGTCCCCATAGGTGCCTGCTTAAGGTTTTGTATTCTCCAGATGGCTGTTCAATAAATGTCTGACCTAGGACAGAAGTCTGATATAGTTTCCATTTGCTGTTACTATGCAAAGACTAGACTAGAATCCCATCACTCAAACCCAGTATTCCAGTTGCAGCTTTTCTTCCTCTTTTGTTCCATCTGGAAGACAAATTTGGTGCCACATGACACTTCTAAACCCTGTACTTCTGGGACCCTTTTCTGAACTCTTGAAAATAGTAGGGAAAAAAGTATTTTGTTGATATTCTGTTGGTATAGCTACTGGGAGGACCCAGCTGGTGCTGCTTTTTCTGCATGTGTTCATTGTGACTGCAACTGGCCTGTCTCACCTGTAGATTTTTATCATGCCTTTTTCTCTGATTTTGTTTGATATTCTGCAGCACCAGCTGAGACAGTCAATACCACAATCAGTGCAGTTTATTTTCTATCCTACAAAACACAAACTACAAAGAAAGCAGAAAGACTGGGACGTTGAGTTGGATTGGGGGCATTAGTCCACAGTGCAAACACACAAAGGATAACATCTGCATCCTTCAGATCTAAGAGCAGATAACTGATTGTCATTCTTTGTATTTTTGAGATAATGGGAAAACTCATTAAATATTGTAAACATAACCGAAATAGAAACAGAAGTAAAATACTGGGAAATTGTCCTGTGAAAATGATGTGGAAAATTGTTAGAACTACTCATCTGTAGAGAACATTGCTGTTACTTTTTGTGAAGCTTCATCAGTTTAGATGGGGCTCAGAACAATCACCTGAATGCCCAGTTGAATCTTTATTTGAAGTGACACAACTTCCCAATATATGCAATATCCCTTTAATTCTGTAGTAAGTCTTCTGGCAGAATGGGTTACTTCCAGTTGTTGATCAGCAGGAATCAGTCCACAATTTTAGCTGGATGGCATTTAATAGGAATTTGTTTGTGGGATTTTTTGGTTCAGAGGAGAGAGACTGACTTTGCTGAATGTCTGTTGGTGTGTCAGCCAGTTTTATGCAATTCTGAACCTGTCCTTAATAACCGTGAATTTCTATTCTTAACAGATTTCAAATGTACGAGAAGTGCTGTCACGGTGCTTAATATAATTCATTTGACACTGTGCTGTGCTGCAGTGTGGCTAACTACCCAGTGACTGAGGTGTGACAAGAGTTTCTAAATCTCACTGTTTCCTTCCCCAACTCTCCCTAAATGCCTTCTCCAATTTAAATAAAAGTGCGGGTATATGAAGAAACAGCTTTCTAATTTTTTTCAGGAGGTTTAATTAGAATTTATTCTTACTACAGATTATAGAATTAGGTAGTTTGTGGCTTCATTAGAAAGGCTTTGGGTTTTTATCTGTTTGAATAATAGAATTGCAGAGGTGTGTTGACTAGAATGCTTCCCATATCCTTAGGATTACTCTCAGTGGGGTGTAGGCAGCTGTTTGCTCATGCTGTGACACAGCTCTTTTTGGAACTGATCAGTCTATCTTTTACTTGGGTGTGAACCTCCTGTTTTCTTTTTCTTGGTAGTCTGAACTGTATATTGAAGGACAGCAAGCATGCCTAACAGAAACAAGGTTGCCTAGTTGAGCACAATGATTTTCCCGTGTTAAGTCTACTAGATTCAGTCTTGTATGCAAATTAAAGCAAAGTCTAGGTTGTGTCCTAAAGGCTGGTGGCTTTTGAGTACAGCTTTTGTGGCAATTGTATCCATCTAAGCAGCTGAAACAGACTGGTGGTATTGATCTACTCAGAAGTGTTTGTCCACTCAGAAGCTGAGAGATATAGATGCTTCAGCTGATTCATTGAACAGATTAATTGAATGCAGATTGCTGTTGTGTAGGAGACAGCTATTTTATTCATTCGCTGTGTCTGCTGTGTGTGGTAGTCCTGATATATGTGGCAGCAAACACATAAATGAATACAAAATCTGTCAGCAATAAAAAATGACCTGTAACCTGTCAGTTCTTACCGCCCCAAGGATGCCCTGAGAGTCCTTGTCATGTTCATGTATTTAGCAGATATTTATTTCATATTTCAGCCTAGCTGGACTTAAAATCAGAAAGTAATGTAAAGTATGATAAGCACCTCTGATGTTATTCCTGATCCTTAATGACTGAGTCTACTTAAGTATTTAAAATGGAATCACCTTAGGTGTTACTTGCACCTTTGTGGATGTGCCTCCTATCCTTCATTACCCAATGGCAATAAAGTTTCAGTCTACTTTAGAAGATTGTGGGGTTTTTCCCATCTTGAGTACAGCTGCTGCAGCAGTATTTCAAAAGTTGTTTTAATTTTGCTTCTATTTTTCCTGACCTCACCACATCGTTAGGGTCTGGGGTTGTTTAGCCTGGAGAAGAGGAGGCTGAGAGGAGACCTTATTTCTCTCTACAACTACCTGAAAGGAGGTTGTGGAAAGCAATGAGCTGGCCTCTTCTCCCAAGTGACAAGGGACAGGACAAGAGGGAATGACCTCAAGGTCTGCCAGGAGACATTCAGGCTTGATATCAGGAAAAAATATTTCATGTAAAGGGTCATCGGGCATTGGAACAGGCTTACCAGGGAGGTAGTTGAGTCACCTTCTGTGGAGGTGTTTAAAAGACAGGTGGATGAGTTTGCTCAGGGACATGGTTTAGTGACAGATAGGAATGGTTGGACTCGATGATCCAGTGGGTCCTTTCCAATCTAGTGATTCTATGATCTCTTATTCTCTGAAGACATTAAAAAATCTTTTGCCATTTATTCTTGAAAGATTTGTGGGCATGTGCAATGTCAAATTGGAGCAACAAAAGAAAAATCTTTCTAATTTCAATGACTGTTGCCAACTTGGCACTGAGCAGATCTTTGGAAATCCAGTATTCACATTTGAGTTCAAGTGATAAAAGCAGGGGTTATGGAATTTCAATAGGAAGAATTGACCTTTTCTATGTTACTACTTCCCCGTGCACACAGAGGTATATCCTTATTCTTTTAACAGCCAACATTCACACATTGCAACACTATTTTAGTGTGTGAAATCTGTTGTACTGTTATTCTCCTGCCTGTCTTATCTTCCTCCCCCTTGGAAGCCACAGGTTAAGAAGCAGTCAAACTGTACTAAGCTTCTCAGAATGTATTTTACTATGGTTGTCTGTTAGGGCAGTCGTTTCTGCCCAGTGATTTTGCTACTATGCTTTTACTGGTAACAAATCTATGTTCCCTCTGTACCTTTTGAAATTAGGGTTTAGTTTCAGATTTAGCCAGTCTATACATCACTATGGGCTATTGTACACTATGCTAGGAAACTAAATGAGGCCACTGAACTTAATTTCAGTCATAACATGAGTTTCCAGAGGGAAATCTGAAAATATGGTTATAATGCTCACAGCATAAAGGTGATAGGTTAAATGTTCTAAATGCTAGTGATGAGTAGAATTTGAAAGAAAGAAAAGTTTTTGAAACATTGAAGACTATATGCTGCATATTTGCACCAGATTGACTTATTAATTATTCAGATAAGACATTGAATATTTGATCAGAATCCGTAATCCCATCTTCAGTTAACATATTGTTTACTTTTGAAAACTGCTGATGTACTATACTTTTACCATTGTACCTGCAAAAATGAATTGGTCCAATTTATGTGCACAGAATAATATATTGTGCTTTAATGTTCAAGCTATTATTCATCACTTCCTTCTCATATAAGCCTCCTTACTTCCTTCATATTTTATTAGTGCCCTTTATAAATACATTAAAAAAACAGTCATGTAGTTATTCCATTTTAAATTATGCAAATGATGTTAAATGCATTTATAATCTGTTCTTTATTAATTATATATACACTCTATATATTTTCTATGGATTGTATTTATTCACTACAAGTAATTAAGTATTTTAGTCGATTGCTGGTTTCATGACCAGAGCAATTTTATTGGCTGTTGGTAAAGTGAGAGAAACACTTTTCAAATCAAATTAGCATACTTTAGCCATTAGTAGTTTTCTTTTAGGAGCAGTTTGTCCACAGCATACGTAAAATATGCATTATTTCTATAAGGCATTTGTTTTAAATAAGTTAAAATAGCCATTATAAATTTTTCAGGAAATTAAAATTTGTATTCTTATGTACCCGGTGGTTCAATGTCTCTTTTAAGAAGTTTTCTAGCTGGAATGCAGGACAATTTCTTAAACACTGTTGTAGTGCTTTAGTAATTGTTCCGTCAATGGAACAGATAATCAGCATTTTCTAGTAGGAATGACTTTTCTGTTACAACATACTGATTTGATGGACCCAAAAGATTCTGTGGGAAATGTTAAGTCCACTGAAAATCTGGTACACTGTGGGTTTTGCAAGCCTCCTTTCTCACCTGCTGTTTTCCTGCTGTCACCTCTGTCTCAGTGTAATAGCAGCTCCCACACTTATCACATGGGATCTCAGTGATGCCATTGCCTATACTCTAGTGGGGCAACTGCTGTTCTCCAACTACTTGGTTCTACATCCATCTTATTAATTAGCATTTAGGTCACCCTGGGTCTTCATCAAGTCATCTGAGTGGTGAAGAGGACATACTCTGCCAAACAGCTATGAGAAAATGCAAGCATCTTGGTCAGGCAGAGACAGAGATGACCAGGGATAAAATTGGTCCTGAGGCCAAAGCTGATGGAAGGGATGGAGTACCCATGGAAACAAAACAGCCCAAGACGTGGGCAGCAGGAAAAGCAGGCTAGTGTCTGGGGCTTGTGAAATACTGTCAGTGAGAGTCAGTATTTCAGAAACTACATGATGGCAGCATTGACCACTGGAGTTGCTAGATTTGCAACTCAGTTCAGGACTGATGGAAATTCTTAATACTGACGTTTCTTCACAAGACATAAACGACAGGCTGGAGTCACTTGCCACAAATCCACAAATGAGATTTGCTGAAACATTTTGATTTATAGCATGATTTGGAGTGTAAGACAGGGAAGAACTTAACCATATGTTTATGTCCAGTTGGTTTTAAAAGGATGTAAGGAACTCTCTTAAAGTTGCTTTTAATATACATTCTTTCCTGATTTAAATTTTACTATTCACTTAAATGGAAGAAACATCGGGGCATCAGACACTTAATAATTTAGACATGTTTATGTAATGGTGACGAAGCATGAATATCTGTCCACCAAAATAGTGTAGTTCCTTCCCCTTAAGATCTTCAAAAGATTCATGACTGATAATGCTCTGCTTTGTCTGTGGAAAAAGCAGAATATGTCTTTATATAAGGTTAAAATGCACCTATCAGTGGAGCTCAGTTATTACCCTTCTAGTTTCAAGGTGCTTGCCTGTGCAATAACTGCTCTTAAAGAAGGTCTTATATCTGCAAGAGAGAGGTCTGAATCTCCAGGAGACAGACTCTTATACAACACACCAAATGGAGACAAAAGAAGTGAGTACCTTCCTTGATGCAAAGGCTGGGGCTGTTCAGAAGCAGACATAGCTGTGACTGCCTTCTGCCAAGAAAGGTATCCCAGGGCAAAGGGGATATAAGCTCTTTTTAGCAAAATTGTGGATTTTTGTCTCTGTCCTACCCAAACATTGACAGCATTCCCTTCTAAATAGAATGCCTCCTGGTTCTTGCTCTGTGATGGTGGAGGCTTCCTTGCAGTGTAGTATTTGTTCCTGAAGTGAGCATAAAGCTTTAGTGTGTAATTAGTCTGGGCAAGGTAACAGGAATACTTTACCTTTGATGCTTAAATACTTGGCCATAACACCAAGCTTAGAGTTTTGACATGAGAAGACACTACCATTCAGATTGTTTATAGTAAATACCTGCAAGTGAACAGTATCTGTACTTTTCCTTGTCAAGAATGAATACAAAACAACAAAATTCCAGTATGACATAAAATTGTTAAAAACTTTGGTCAGATCCTGTATCCTCTACTCAGGAAAGAACAGTAAAAGCAGCCACCTCCAACCCCACATGAATAGTTAGGAAAGAAATGAGATGACTTAAATAGATGGGAAAAAACTTGTACTGCAAAGCTCTTTTTAGATTGTCATGTCCTTCCAAGATCCTTTGAATCTAAGCATGACTGTCAAATTGAGACATATGTTTTAATCTTGAGAAAGGCTGCATATAACAGTTATTCAGTCTTTCATGATACCAGTATTGCTCTTCCAAGGGCTGTCAAGCATTATTCATTGCCAGAACGCTTCAATGTGTTGTCTGCCTGAAGAATATTTCAGAACATTTTCTTCTGCATTAGGCCATGCTATCAACTGAGCTTTTCTTCGCTTAGCTTCAATTTTTATCTGTGCCTGTTTCTGATTGTCATTGGTGTCTGTGGTCAAGTTGGACAAATAACTACAGTAAAACTCTGCATTTTCTGTTTGTAGTTTTGCTCAATCACCCATTCATACTTCCAGGTCCAGCTTTTATATTCTGTGTAGCACTGCCATGCACAGCTTCTGTAAGGCTGACACAATAAACTGTGTAAGGATTCTATGAGTAAGGAAATCCTTCAAGTGGCACAGAGCCACTTTATCAGCTCCAGTACCAACACTCTACCTTGTTTCCAGGATACTGAAATACCACTCATGCCTGGCTGTTGTAATACTCCCCTAGGATATTCTGAGATGTGCCAGAGATCAGTGTTACTTCTGCAATGCTAACAACAATTATTCATTATTCCTTATAATACAGGGAATCAGGAGCACCCAACAAAGCTATTAAGCAGCAGGTTTAAAGTGAACAAAAGGAAATATTTTTCACATAGCACATAATTACATTGTGGAGCTCATTGCCTCAAGATGCCGTGAAGCCAAAATTATAAATGGGTTCTAAAATGGGCTAGACAAATTCATTATTAAACACAATGGCTGTGTGCAGTCTCTGTCTAAGGAAGACATTGCTCAGGAAAGTCATTGATTGCTAGAAGTTAAAAGGGTAAGCTGGGCAAAGATTCACTCTCTATTTGCTCATACTTTTGCTTCATACTTTTTTGTAAACATCTGCTACTAGTATTGTTGTAGAAAATGGGTTGTACAGAGCTCTGGTTTGACTCAGTATGGATGTTAACACACACAAATAAGAAGAAAATAATTTTGTACTCCTCTATCTACAAAGTAAAAAATGTGAAATGGAATATTTCTTTTTATGCATTGGTAGTCAGTTTCATAGAACTAACATCACTTCAATTTAAAAAGAACACAAAAAGTTCTTTAAGTTAGCTAGCATCTTCAGTGTTTTCTAGGTTTTTTTTACTTTTGTACCTGTTCTCCTGGTCCACTGTCTTGCTGCTGGACTGTGAAGTGCAGGATGATGGTGCTGTAAAGGGAAAAAAAAAAAGATATTCAGTTGTAGATTTTTTTTATTTAAAGTGCGTGTAGCTGCTATGCTAAAGCATAGCATATCTTTTAGCCTTCATTCTGAGCAGTGCTTTATTCTGCAAAGAACCTTGTTTACATTAATTAGGCCCTTTCATGGGAGTCCTGTTACTTACAGTACATAGAGGTAGTGGAATTAAACTTTTTCTGTGGCCAGTAAACCACTTTTTGCCTTTTGAAGAGCAAAAGGAGGACACTTATATGAATTTTTAAATCAAACAGGCTGAGCTTCCAAACCACAGCAAAGCATTTCTTTAGTTTTGCACTGGGGAAGATATTTCAAATCTAAGCAAATTTTCTGTCTTACTGCTTTCTTAGTGGTTTTATGCATGTTTCAGTTTTACCACTGACTTTTTAATTGCCTCTTCTTTTACAACATCACCAGCTTGAATTTTACGTTTTGATAGTTACATTGTGAATCAAGTCTATAGAACCGACAGTAGCTAGAACATACAAAAACATCGTAATTCAAGGAAAATCACATGGATTGTCCATACTTTTTATATGTTTAATTGTAGATCTGGTTAGAGATTGACATATTTTTCCTCCATTTGTCAATTCTTTGTACAGCATTTGCGTTTATTTTACTGGTATTTACTAAGCACACGTATCTCTTGCACACAAATAAAGCTAAGAAAGGCTATACTATCTGCAGCATTTAAGGTTTCTATAAAGTTTAACTTTTTTTGTGGGCTGCTTTTTATTTCTTGTTACTGAGACTCTGTGTTTGTTATTTCGGTGACATTTTCCCAAACATCGTGATTCTGCCATCTATAGATTTTTAAGCATTGCTCAGGTAGAAGAGCAGCCTAGTTGGGAGGCAAATGTCTTTCTTGTTGACATAACAAAGTGTATGTTTTCTTTTACCTCAAGAATGCTACAGTGGAATTGCCTTAAATACCTTATAGGGGATCAGGTTGGATGTTTTTAAAATATCTCGGTTCCAAGGGCCAAGAAATGAATGGAACTGCTAAACTTTTGTTTGGCAACACACTGACACTGAGGTCAGCTTATACTTACTTACTTGGAAGTTCTCCCTCCAATACCAGGAATCTTCCCACAGGTAAAGCTTTATCTTTTGCTACATCCTCTCCTAAATGTGGGGACCCCACTAATCATCTACTGACTGCTGCAGGAGTTAAGGTGAAAACATACATAGTCCTATAGCAATTGCAGGAGCATTTGAAAGCATGGAGATAGTGTGGAACAGTGATTCTACCTTCAGTGGAGGGGATGCTGAATGATATATAAGGTATTATACAATTTTTGTCTTTCCCTACTTTGTCCAGCCCAGATCTACCCTGTACCTATCATCCAGGTTCTGCCATTGCCACCTTCTTCTCCTACGCACAGCAGGAAAGACAATGGGTAGGGGTCCTCCTCCCTGACAGAGGAAGAGTAAGGACCAGGGAGTGGGAAGCTGTGGGAAGGAGTAGTGATAGGGTAGTGATTCTGCTTCTCTGGGATTGCGGGAGGAAAAGGTCACCTGTTTGTGTCCTGTTTGCACAGTTTTGCAGAATAGCAAGTATCAGAGTTCCTGGAAACCTGACTGACTAATCTAGAAGTTTAATAATAGTGTAATTTTTGGGGGGTGTCATGAAGGATTTGAATAGGGGTATCCAGGTGACTCTTTTAGCATGAGGGAGCAGTGTTTTGGGAGTGCTCAAGGTAAGTTATACAATAATACAGAAAAAGTAAGAGAAGTTACTTTCCTATGTACTTCCACAGAGAAAAAAGAGGAAAAAAGAAACACACGATAAAAGTACTACTTCTAATGCCATTAATACACACCACATTTTAAAAAGCTGAAAATTCATGCACATAAAGCAATGAAGGACTCCATTCACCATACAGTTCGGCCCACTCCTGGAAAAGTTTCAGCATCTAATGAAAAACAGAAGAGTTATCTTGTTTTATACTAAAATACAATTTGATCTGGTGTCAAATCAAGTGTTGGTATTTTAAATGATATGGCAAGTTTAAATGCCAGATATTATGACTTCAGTGAAGTTACCAAGAATGATAACTTCCAAATTCAACTACCTAATAGGAAAAAAAAAGCAAACCATACTTTTTGAGGGTATTGTCTCAGGTATACTTTTAAATATGTTCTTAGGGAACTAAGATTCAGGTTACAGAGGTTGACTTAGGGCTAGGTAGGGAGTCAAGGTGGGACATGGTACCATCAATTTACATTGACAGATTTGCATTAAATCCACACAGTTTACAGCTACTGAAAGTCTTCTGCTGGAACCCTGAATATTGTTAGCAGGGTGGTACTGTAAGTGTGGGATCAAAACTAGAGTTTAAGATTCACTTTGCCTGAAATCAGTTTTGCTACCTTTTAGTATCTTACTGTCTTCTACTAACTTGACTGGTTTTTACCATCCCAGTGTCCCAGGAACCTCTTTTGTTTTAGAAGACAATTATTTTCTTGTGATTTATGTTCAGTAATTCCAGGACATTTCTAGGTTCAATGCAATTTGACCTGAAGTCTAATTTTAAAGAATGCTATGTCCCGTGTATAGCAAATTGCTAGTATCAGGAAGATATCCAAACATTGAGCTGTCAGGTGAAATTTCAGTACTACAATTTACATTGTGTATCCTATATCTAGCATTAAAAGAAATTGAGACATTTCCTTCTCTTCATCTGAGGGAACTGGGGCTATTTAGTCTAGAGAAAAGGAGGCTCAGAGGAGACCTTACTGCTCTCTACAACTGCCTAAATGGAGGTTGTAGTAAGGTGGGTGTCAGTCACTTCTCCCAAGTAACAATTGATAGATGAAACAGCCTCAAGTTGTGCCAGGGAAGGTTTAGATAGGGTATTAGGAAAATTCCTTCTCTGAAAGAGTGGTGAAGAACTGGAACAGGCTGCTCAGGGAAGTGGTTGAGTCACCACCCCTGGAGCTATTTAAAGATGTGTAGATGGGGCACTTAGGAATATGGTTTAGTGATGGACTGGCAGTATTAGGGTAACAGTTGGACTTGATGATCTTAAAAGACTTTTCCATTCTAAATGGTTTGATAACTGGTGAAGCTGCACTGCCCCATCATTCAGGTCATTAATGAAGATGTTAAACAGGATTCCACCCAGTACTGACATCCCTGCCGCTCTATCTGTAAACTCCCTAGTATATATCCTCCCTAGTACTCTAGCTGGTAGTCTAGTCACTACTAAGCTGATGTCTCTTCTCCTGCTGTTTAAGTGGATGTTTGTCCTAAAGTTGGAACTTCCACCAGGTTTCAGGACTGGAACGCTACAGTACCAAATGATGCTTGTCCATCTAGCTCAATTTTCAATGCTTTAACTTGGTTCTCTTGGCAGAACTTGGCACATAGAGTCAAACAATATTTTTTATTAATAAAAGATCTGATAAATATAGACTTTATTTGATTATTTTAAAAAGCTAATAATTGGCCTAATGAGACACAGATGCCTAGAATCTTTGTATTATCTTGTAAGGAAAATATTTATATAGAGACTCAAATTTTAAAAAGTTTTGTTTTATGAGGAATGCAGTGAATAAAGGCATCTGCTGCTATTCAACAAGCCTTTTACAATATTGGTTTGCCTCAATTAATCTAGCGTGAGTGCAGTGTTCTAATGAAAGGAAATGTAGGATAAAAATGTAGAGCTGCAATGTATATAAATCTTGAAATGTCCATGGAGAGCTGACAAATTGCTGTATTTTGCTCAGTTTATGCAAAAGAAAAAAAGGAAGAAGCAAATTACAAAAACCAAAATTATGCAGTAAGTCATTAAACCTCAGTCTTCATTACTGAAGTATTGTTTTGATACTCAGCAAGATAAGAATCTGAACAAAGAGTAGCTAGGTGACACGTTTGCAAAGATCCTGCACATCAGGAAAAAATTCACAGAATAATGTCATGGGTGTGATCTAAGGGCAGAACTATCATTACTCCTTTTCTCTTCTTATAGCCATGAATGTAAACAGTATTTTGGCCTAGTTTTTCTCTGTTACTAACCCTTTGTTTGTTTGTTAAGTTTCTTATTTCATATTATATTTGTATTACATGGACTTTGTAACTATTCAGTTAGCTCTTTTATGCCATAAACAACTCACCTTCACATCTTCTCCATGCTGTCCTTTATAAAAAAGACTGTCCTGTCAAACAGTGACATTTTTCTTCCTTTTTTTTCCCCTGGAGTCCATTTTCTGTGGATATTGAATTTGTTATTTTGCTAAACTGTGCTGTTACTTCTACACAGCATGAGTAAAACTCTACCAAACTAGAGTAGAAGAGTCTTATTGCATATCTGCCCAATAAGTAACTGATGGCACTCAAATTTCTGTTTCTATCTTTATTGCTGGAGATTGATTTATTTTCTGTTAGTTAGTCCAATATTTATTTCACTTGCAGAGTATGTTCTTTGAGTGTCTGCAGTGTGAGTGATAAATTATAAGGAAGAAGGGACATTTGAACTGGGACATTCAGAGCTATCCGTTTTATTGCATAAGGTTGATACAAGTTTATAAGACTTCTCAAATCTCTTTGAAAGTTTCTTTCTTAGGTATCAGGGATATGTTACCTGATTACATGGAAATAGAGTTGGACAATCCAAATGTCCATTGGTAAGCTTCTGTGGATACATGCCATGGTGAAACTGTCACTTATGTATGGTATGTTGGTGCTTCTCCATTGACAAAATACTAGTACTGCATATCTGATGTTAGCTTAATGATGCAGAAGTGTTCCTCAAATGACAGTCTTTAGGGGTAGCAACCCATTTTTCCCACTCCCTCATTGTTAACACAGAGTACTTCACTTTTCTATTTGCTGAGTTTGGGTCATTTGAGTAGTTTGTGATCCCAGGTATTATGTACTTGAATAAAGTGTATGGTTTTAAGCCTGGTTGGTAAGTTGCTGCAGGGTATACCCCTCTTGGAATTAGAAAGTGCTGTACAGACATTTCAAGCATTAAAATAGGACAAGTCAGGTTGGTGAGCTGCTGCTGTTCATTAGTGTACATAACCAGACACCTTACCTTCTAACAAGTAGTCTTGAGGATGTATTGAATCACTGCTGTCTGTCAGGATGCAAAGAGCATGCTAAAAATTATTAGGTTAACAATTGACAGCCACGCTTGTAATCATTGTTAATCCCATTATTCTACTACTATTTTTATGCTGGTTACCTTTATATGCTCTTAAATATTCTTTCAATAGTTCCTCAGAGAGGTGTGGAATTGTCTAGGACCAACTGAATTTTTTTTTAAAAGTATTTACCCACCCACTCCTTTCCAATAAGTGTGTAGCTGTCCGAAGGGAAGATGATTGGGAGGAAGCAATTATAGAGTGAGATCCTGCAGAGGGATGTCTGGGAAAACAAAACATTAAAAAGACAGAACAAGGAGTTTTGAATAGTGAAATAGAAGGTGCTCCCACCCCTGTGGAAACCCTCAGCAGCTCTGCTGTCACCCATTAGTGCTCTGCCCAGAGCAGTGTAGCAAATGATAGGGCAGAGACTGGATGCCAGCAAGGAAAAGCAGTAAGTAAACACACAGCTTTAAATAGAAAGAGATCTTTTTTCTTGAGAACAAGGAAAATACTAGGCTAAAAGTCAAACCTAAAGCAATGAATAATTATCTTTACATATGTTGCAAATAGTGTATTCACAAACAAGCAGACATAGAGACACTAGTTTCCTGTGAAGATCAAAAAATGTAATGAAGTGGCATAATAAAAGGCTATCCTTTTCTTGAAAGGTCACTGCAATCAGACCCTTATCTATTTTAGCCTACCCTACTAGCCTCACTTCCCTTGAAAAGTACTATCTTATCCACTGGGAAAAACAACAGTATGCAAAATATTTGTGTTCCATTGGAGCACACCTGTGTGCTCTGTCTTTTATCTTGTAGTTTAATACAATGGCAGTGTCACCCTGTAGCAGAATTAAAATGTTACTATGTGAGCTTTGTTTCTTTCTTCTCTTCTATCCAAACTATGTTAACCAGAGCAGCCTAGATACACTCATGAAAACCTTTGAGGCTTACTTAGTGAGCAGAAACTGAGGGGTGCTTTACCACTTCTGAAAGATTAGATATCTGTGTGTACATTGCAACTTGGAGGAAGACAGAAGGGATTTTGTCCACTTTTTAAATTCAACAATTGTTTGCGTTTGTTCCTGTTCTCCACATGCTGTTTTCTGTGACTCAAGGAAATTTTATGATGTTCAAAGTTTCTCCAAATTAGAATCATAGAACAGAATCATAGAATAGTTTGAGCTTGAAGGGACCTTAAAGATCATCTACTTCCAACACCCCTGTCCCAGGCCCCATCCAACCTGGCCTTGAACACCTCCAGGCATGAGGCAGCGACAACTTCCCTTGGCAACCTGTGCCAGTGCCTCACCACTCTCATGGTGAAGAAATTCTTCCTTATGTCTAGTCTAAATCTTGCCTTCTCCAATTTATACCCATTGCCCCTAGTAAAGCCTTTGTAAACAGTCCCTCTCCTTCTTTCTTGTAGACCCCTTTCAGGTAGTGGAAGGCCAGTCTAAGATCTCCTTGGAGCCTTCTCTTCTCCAGGCTGAACAAGTCCAACTTTCTCAGCCTGTCCTTGTATGAGAGGTGCTCCAGCCCTCTGATGATCTTTGTAGCCCTCCTCTGGACCCGTTCCAACAGTTCCATACCCTTCTTATGTTGAGGATTCCACAACTGGATGCAATACTGCAGGTGGGGTCTCACAAGAGAGGAACAGAGGGGCAGAATCACTTCCCTCAACCTGCTGGCCACACTCCTTTTGATGCAGCCCAGGATACGATTGGCCTTCTGAGCTGTGAACATGCATTGCTGGCTCATGTTGAGCTTCTCATCAGTCAGCACCCTCAAGTCCTCTGCAGGGAAGCTCTCAATCACATTATCCCCCATCCTGTATTGAAATTACGGGTTGCTCTGAGCCAGGTGTAGGACCTTACACTTGACCTTGTTGAAACTCTTGAGGTTCTCACAGGCTCACTTCTCCAGCCTGTCCAGGTCCCTGTGGATAACATCCCATCCTTTCACTGTGGCAACTGCACCACTCAGCTTGGTGTCATATGCAGACTTGCTGAGGGTACACTGAATCTCTCTGTCAATACCATTGATACTAAACAGCACCAAGTCTCAGTACAGACCCCTGAGGGACACCACTTGTCACTGATCTCCATCTAGACTTCAAGCCATTGATCACTACTCTCTGAATACGACCAACCAACCAGTTTCTTATCCACAGAACTGTCCACCCATCAAATGGTTGTCAGATGGTTGTCATGGTACCTTGGATACCTGCATTAGCTCAGAGTTGGTGTCTCTGCCTTCGCTCAGTACCTTAAGATTTACCTGTCCTTATTACCCTCTTTCAAACCATGTCTTAGTTATCAGGCTGAATGTTTTCCTTCTGTCCATGTAATATGAGATATTTACATGCTATCTTTCTTAAAATGGTACTAAAAAGTTAACTTAGAATTTATCTTACAACCTTCATCTACACATTCAATGCACTGTATGTAACCTTGAGTACTGCTCCTTTTCTGTAAATACTGGTGTCTTGGTAAGTAGGAATTCTCATTAAGAAATAAGTAGCACTGCACCATCTTTTACTGGTTTAGCATGCAATTAAGATGTGTAATTACATCCTTTGGAACAATATAGGGAGGAAGCAACAAGATAGCACAGTTACTGAATAATGAAGCAGATAATTTTGTTCACAAAAGGATGGATAGTGCCTATGTGGTGATCAATGTCTTTCTGTATTTCCCCAGAAGAGGATTCCTATCAAAGCACAGAAGTAGTTGGTATTCAGCGTAGAATGTGTTCATTCACTTTATGTTTACAGACATTACAGTCATGAGTGTTGCTCAATTTCAGTGTCTTCTTGAGGATATACAAGGTATGATAGTTGTGAACAAAACTTTTAATTACATGTTTTTAAAAGAGTGGTGAAGGAATAAGGATATGTGAAAATCCTACATACTGTACATAAAAGCTATTTGTTAAATCCTCCAAAAACAGGAAACCTATTTTTCATGAGAGGAAATAAGCATATCTTGAGACAAACTTTAATTTTTTTACACACAGGTTAGAAATAATATACCCTGCACAATAGTTACCTTGCAAATATGTGTATTGTACCCAGATGGTCCTTTCTATTTTAAAAAAGGATCATAAAATCCCATCAACATACTATATTTTTCTGCTGGAGATAAATCAGGAAGATTAATGAGGTTGTTATTGTTATCTAGTATGCCAGGGAATAAGTTTCTAAATTAGAACTTTAATTTTATGTTCTATTGCAGTCCTCTTACTAATTCGTATTTCACCATATTTCTGAAATCTTTCCTTATATGGAAGTCTTAAAGAATTTTAAAGGGATTAAAGTAATGGAATTTTTTAAAGTAGGTAAAATGGAAATGGCTTTGAAAGCCTATAGAAACTAGACTGTCTATCAAATTCTTAGACCACTCTGCAGAATAAATGAAAGATTTCTATTCCTGCTGTTGAATCTTACATCAAGTGTTGTAGTATTAGATAGCAAGATAAGAAATTACATCAACAGATCACATATGTTAGTTTAAAGATATATTGAAAGCAATTTTTGTTAGTTATTATGGAAGTACTCCATGACACTTTCTTTTGCAGTATTGTCATGGTTTAAGTCTAAATGACAATTGGTCATTGGAGGCTAAATGTACTTAGCTACTAAAATATTTCAATCACAGATATATGCAATTTTACTAATGGCACAACCTCCCTGTTTCCCAGGAGAAAGGTCGTGGTCCAGGAGAAAAGCTGTGTGAGTCTGCATGGTGATTCCAGCAATGCCATATATTGTCCTACTGTGTTTCTCGAGCAACCTTCTCCCTTGTCCTCTGGGTCATCTCCCTGAGCAACCCAGAACACTGCCAGGTATAGGACTGGGTAGAAAAGAATACCTTATTCTTGATTATCATGTTCAAATGTGCTTGGCACCTAGAAACTAGCCTCCACAGTGACTGGCACTCAATGATCTGGTATTTCTGAAAGTGTAGAACACAACTTGCACAGTGACTGACAGGTAACTTTCACTTAAATTACTTCTCCATTCTTAATCTGAGCTAATCTGTAATCCTATAGTGTTAACTACATTTCATGTGCATTTGTTAGTGCTGTGGTCAATAGTTCTAACTCTTGCTTACTGCTACAAATACTTCTGCAATTGAAGATACCATAGCAAAGCAGTTTAATCATTTTAATATCTTTTCTTTATTCTTGACTAGACTGGCCAGCTGTCCAGAGAGTCCCAAAGCCTGTGACTTTAAAAACACGAATGTATTAGAAAATAAAGTAATTGAAAGCATATTTCCACTGAGAAGTGAGCACACCAATACAGTGACAGAATTAGTACCAGATTTTGCCTTGCCACATGGTCTTAGTCCTTCTTTTAAAAAAATCCCACTGGTAAGTCATGCTGCAGTTAAGTCAGTGGAGTAGGTAACAATTCCCTTTCCATTTTGACATTTAATGTAGGCAGTGACTATGATGTTTAGTGTCTCAAAAGATCAGAAGGTCTTTTGCTTTCCTCCTCTTCTTGTCATGTGTAATGTAAACTAACCTGCATGCACCTGAGAAGGAAAATACTGTTTCCTACCTCTGGCTATGCAAGCCTTTATGAAAGGAGGGAGACAACCACATAAAGGAGTATCGGGAACAATATTAGAAAGTTGTTCTATGTCGGACTGTAACTGTGTGTCTGCTTTCATATTGATCTGCACGTTTTAACTCATACTCAGAAAACAGTACATAAACTAATAACCTATTTCTTCCAGAAAATTCCAGGCAGAATGAGTGAGCTCTGGCAATAATATCAATATATTCCATTTTCAATGATCTTTTTTTGATTGGTTTTTTAGTCTACAATAGCACACTAGTAAGTGTTTTATAACTGTTGAAGGTAGTTCACATTGATTAGATAGATTTTCACACTGTGTCTTGCAACAGACAGTTTTCAAGGGCAGATATAGTAAATTTTTTTTTAATTCTGTTATTTGAAAACTGGACATAATTCTTGGTGATTGAATCTAACAGAAGGAAAAGCTGATGGTAAATACATTCTCTAGTGGCACGCCGTCATCTGCAAATGCTTTCAGTGACCAAAGCAATGATTGAACTATGAAGAGCTGTTTGCATACCATGGGTTACCATTAGTGAAATCATTTACCACTGCTCATAAACAATTGGGGTGATGTATCACTTGCAGGTGATGCATTTTCAATGATAAAATCTTTCTTCAAAGTAACTAGAAGATTAAAAATATTGTTTCAGAGTTTGGACCTTGCTGCAGATTTGTTTAACATAGCTATGAATGACTCCTCCTTTTTAATTCCTTAACAATCTGAATACTCAGTTATCAACAAATTCAATGTGATTATTTCAATTTTCTGTTAAAAAAACAGTTAATGCTGTTGAGTAACAGATATTTTGCAGATTCAGAATACTGGGAAACAAATGAATGGACAGATCTACTGTTCTCATAGATCTTGCACTATTCATTAAGTGAGACTGAAGGTCTTTGTCTTCCAAACATTTATGGACTTGCTTAAAATACAATGTGTATTTCTTAGGGTTTGTAAATAAAAAGAAGAGTGTAATGTTATGCTGGGATCTTAGTTCAAAGTTTAAAGGAAGCATTTTTTTCCATCTATAATCTCCATATTTAAGGTGGATACAGCAGTAATACAGGGTGATATGTTTAGGTTAAAATAGTGTTACATCTTCAGTATACAATTCAGGACATTTCAGGGTCCTAATTTAGCTGCAACTCAAAGGACCTGTGGTAGAAATGTATGTTCCTTCTATAGCTAATTGAATTTAGACAAGAACCTCCATTAGTACCTCTGTTAGTTCTCTGGTCTAGCCTGAAGTAGACAGTATTTCATAACACTATGCATGTAGCTTAAAAACAAATCCACAGGCACTTACAGCTGAATAGATCAAATTGCTCATTTTGCTAAAGTAAGACTTAATCTGGTGATCTAGAAGTACCAATGGAAAAATAGATGTTATTAGTAGAGAAACTTAGAGTCAATCAGGAAAATCAGACATAATAAGTAGTCATACATTTCAACTAAAATCCACAGATCAAACTTAAGATTGTTACATGGTGAAATATAAATTTCTTTGCACTTGTGAATAATATTCTTGCTTATCGAGCAGGCAGGGCAGGATTTACAATGTCCTTAACTTCTCATTTCTTTAGTTATGAGAGCTTGCATTTTGTAAATGACATTGTAGGAGACTGCACTGTTGTCACCTAGCAACTATGAAATATTTTTGAAAAAGTTGCTGCTTGGCTTTGGACTAATAGTAAAAATAGTAATTCCACTCAACACTTTACATTTGTAGATATTAAAGTGCTTACAAAGATGCATTATTTTTACTATCCTTAATTGAAAGCATGAAAATCTGGGATAGAAGTAGCACTGCCAAAAATTACAATCAACAGAGCTACAAATTGTATGCTGTATCTCACCCTATTCTCAACATTCCAACCTCTTCAAACTTTACTTTTATATAGGTCCCTTCCAATATTTTCTGGTCTTATGAGGAAAGGGAATAATTTTAAAATCTATCATTTGAGATATTGCAGTTAATTTCTACTCTGAGGGTCACACTGAATTAGCCTTTGGCAAATATTTGATTTTTAATGGAAACCACTGGAACATCAAGTTAAAGCAAGTAGAAGTTCATCCTAAGGTGATTCTGCTGCTGCATCACTGACCAGTTCTCAGTTCTGTACAATTCTTTTTTTTTTTCAGAAACTCGTTTACCTTGATTATTGAAGTATTTTCTAATAACAGAGAATTGACATGGCACTCTGAATGTCTGCTGTAACAACAGCTGGATTGAGAAGTATTTCATGGAGGTTGAATAGCCAAGGTTTTGTGTGATTTGAGTTAAATAAATACTTATTTTAAATTATTTTAGAAATGTCCTTTCATTTTCAGTTCTCCATTGCCCTTGCCAGACATTTCATGGAATGAAGCTGTTTGGGGGCATATTTCTTCCTAATAGTCCACGTTTTTAAGAAACTTTTAAGGATGAATTAGAATGAATAGCCACTAAGGTAGTATGTGGGTTGCTGTGCAGCGGTCTCCCTTGAGAGTGATATGTCAGGAAAGACATTAAAAAATTGTGTAATGAAACATATATTTCTCAGAAGCAAGGAAAGATCTTGACAGATCATCTGTTATGAGTAATCTGCTTTCTTCTTTATTTGTGGGACAAATGGGATTTCTCCTTATAATACATGGTGGATTATTGTTCTGTTGCGATTTGTGTAATGGCTGCATATAGGGAATTTAGGAAATGACACTCCATCTGTTTTTTACAATACATGTTTCTTTTTACACTTTTAAGCTGTAATACCTCTTCCTTCAAATTATCTTTTCTGTACACTTCTTACTGAAATACCTGTGTATATCCCAAAATTAATTAAAACCAAAAATGGATCTACATAAATTATGTCTATTTTCCCTATGTGACAGGTTTTATTTTATTCACTAATTTATTGATAAAAACTCAAAGAACAATGTATATCTAGATTTCTTTTTCTATACTACATTTTTAATACAGAAAGTGCAGTCAGTATGCAATAGCTGGAAATGTAAATCTGCCTACTGTTTTTTGTTGTTGTGTGGGATTTTATATACATGTATTCCAAATAATAGAATTATCTATGTTGCAGATATATTATTAGAAGAAATTTTAACTGTAAGGTTCATTGAATTTATCAATGTTATCAATGTGTAAAATAGAACCTGTACATTAGCAGATGAGAAGTAGACAAGCTGCCCAAACCAGTACATTGCCTATTGTATATCTTCCCTGAATTCAGTACTGTGCAAGCCTTTCCCAGATGTCTCCAGAGATTTACTTTAGTCATTTGGTTTAAAGCAATTTTGAAATAGTTCATTAGTTGGACAAAGAGAAGTGAGAAGTCCCTAGGAGTGTGTTTGGGTCCTCCATATTTAGAGATGTGGGCTTGGAAGCTGTATCAGCAGGACTCTTTCTCTATAACAGCACGTGTAATGCTTACTGAATTAAACCAAAAAACACTTGCTGGGTAGTGTCTTCTGAATCAATTCTGTGAACTAATCTCTAACAGAAGGATTGTAAGAAAAGTAGAATTCTCTGTTGTCTATCTAGCTGCCTGAAACACAAAATCCTGAGGAAAAGACTAGGTCAAGTTTTAGATGGGAAAATTAATTTATTCTGCCTTTGAAGCTTTGTTGCTGAACATTTCCATTTCTGTTTTGCCTTTAACTGGTTATCATCCAGTGTTGTCTGAGAGTAAGGTTGAACTTTGCAAGAAATTGAGACATAGGTTTTTGCCTATGGAGAGCAATTCCATATGCATTTCAATCTGGCTTGTTGCAGAAGTATTTTCTATCCAGTCTGATTTTATAGTGCTCTGGAGTGGGAGAACTTGCTTGCTTTAGATACCATTGACAGATACATAATCAGTCAATGATTGATGCCCTTTTTTGCAAACCAACACAAAGCTGTAAATCGTCTTTGGATTTACAGTGTTCTGCTTTTCTGTCCTCACAGGAATCTGTATTTCTCCAACTTCTACCCAATGATGAGACACCACAATTAAGGAGAAACTTACTTATGTTAGTTGCTTTTAGTACTTTAAATTTGCAAATCTTTAAAAAGTGTCTAAGGTGGTGTGGTTAGATGAAGGACAAACAAGCTGAAACCTTTTGACAAGGCATATGTTTTTTTCTACTTACCCTTTACAGACTTAGAAATAATCCATATATTCGCAGGAGTTTCCATGTCATAAATTGCAAACAAACACTCTAGTGAATTTATTGAAAAAACCCAACTCATTTTTGACTCTGTGTTCCTTTGACTTTAGCAAGAGATCGAACATCTTTACTAATAGAAATCACTGGGATTTGAACAGTAGTGCATTTTAAGTGTCAGGACAAAGGACACTAATGGTAGGCCATCTAATGGGCATTACTTATTTTGGGCCACTCAGAATGTGTCGAGAACTTTTGAGACATACAAACTTCCTGAGGTCTTTTGCATGTTAGTTTGGCACTCAGCCATCTTCATCATACACTACTAGAAAAGAAAATCATGTACCTTCATGTCCCTCTTGAATCAAATGATTTAATTTGCTGATCATTCCAGTAAAAATATCAAAATGTGTTAAGACCAGCCATCGTCCTGATTGAATTCCACTGGTTTCTTTGTCAACTAAATATTTTTAACGTATGTTTAATATTTCCATACAGAATTATAAAATTAATCTACATTATATGACTTGCACTGCATGAATTAAGAAATTGTGCAAATGCTTTCTTAGACCACAGAATGCACAGGACAGATAGGACATAACAACTTGCTTGCTGCCCTTTTGGCAGTTTGTGTGTTTTATTAACATGGAAGTATATTTTTAGCACCTTCAACTTTCTTTTTCTTATTTAAATTAAATTTATTAACTACAGCATAAGGGTTTGTTGAATATTAGATTACGTTGTTTACAAATCCACTTTTTTTTTTCTTCAGACAAAATAATCTTCTTGGTAGTATCCTAAATTGTGTTTAAAAAAAACTAAACTGCATACATGCTAGTTGAATCCATATTTTTTAAATGCCTATATATGTTTATATTCAAGGGGTCATCTGCCAAGAAGTAACTGAAACTTGTGGATATGTCAAAAATAAAACTTGTTAGTACCATGTGTAATTCTGCACTCGAATACTGGAACAACTCCAACACTGATGATGAAGCTCCTTTAGTTTAATGTATGTGTATGAGAACTATGTGAAGAATATGGATAGCACAAATTAAGGACTCTTACTCTTACAAGCATGCAACCTTGGAAAGGTTTGATAGCACTTGATGTGCAAATAGTTCTTACTGTTACACAGGTAATCTCATGTCAAATTTTAGATGACATGTGGAGTTATGCATAAATACTATTTAAACAAGAGGCTCATATTTTTGCTCAATAAAAGAATCAAGGAATGACACTTCAACAACAACACCCTGAAGTGTTGTTTGCCTTTCTCCTGGGTTTATCTGTAAGGTAACTGTTGCTGTGTGCTTTTCTTAATGTCACTTTCTTTCCTTTTTTAGAGTTTCTTTGAAGGACAGTCTGCACCGTGGGATTCAGCTAAGAAAGACGAGAACAGAATGAAAAATAGATATGGGAATATCATTGCATGTAAGTGTTGACAACATAATTGTGCACTGTGTTAACTTCTCTTCAGAACTGGATAAGAATGACCACCAGCCTCATGCTCACATCAGGCTTACATTCCTTTTCTCTAATTAAAAAGTTAAAAGTGAAGGAAGATATTATCTTTTTTTGAGAAAACTGTCAGATTTAATGCATTTTCTCAACTAGCCTTCTGTAGACCTTCCATCCTGTAATCGGTGTCTGGCTAATGGAAAATGACACCTTTAACAAATACTCGGCTCTAACTGCTCCCAAAGTGCTCCTGGCAGCTTAGTGAAAGAGTACCTGTGATTGCATTGGTTCCTTGATGTGAGGTTCCAGGTATTGTAGGAGTGGACAATACTGATGCTTAATTATTCCTTAATAACAGTGACTGCTATTCTGACTTACCCTCTTAATGTTAGACAGATTGTAAGGGAAAAAAGTTAACCTGTATATTTTAATTAAAAATGCAAAGCTTGATAAAGATTGATAACTTGAGGAGATGATAGCAGGCTTTGGTGAATGATCCCTAAATCTGGCATAGTGAGATTAAAAAACATTGTGGCAAGAGGCAGTGCACATACACATGGGGGCAGAAAATACATCACTTTTGTTAAAATTATATTATTTACAACTGGTGTTGTCACACTTAAGGGGTAATTTTTCTGCATGTACATAGGAAATAATCCCTTCTCTGGTTGTTCCTTCAAAATCTAAGTTTAAGATGGGAAGCATATGTGTTTCTACCAGCCAGACAGATGACCATGAAGCAGCAGTCACAGCAAGTCAGAAGTTTTGTAAGCATAAAAATAAATGATCTTTAATGAGGGATCATTTAATGATACTACTGGAGTTTAGAAATCATATATAATCCTGGGTACATGGAACAGCATAGAAGAATAAACAGTGCTGATAGTCTGAATGATTGCAGGATGTTTGGAAGGAGTATGTAGTGTGTGTTTGCATTACCTGACTTCAGCACCTACTCTAGGTGCTTGTCCAGACACAGATCTGCCTAGGTTTCCTCATTAAGTGAACCATGTGGACTTGACAGAGAAGGACAGTTCTTCTGGAGAAATTATTCAGAAACAGAGTCTATTTGAATGCTTCTAAATCACCACCTCTGTAGGTTTTTGCTGTAGTACTTGCATAATGAGTCTAGAGAAACCACCTCCTAACACAGTGACCTGCAGTAGGTGGTACACATAGGCCCTTATATCACTGTCTCAGGTGCGCTGATACAGTCTACAAAGAGAAAATAGTTCTGTAACTAAATGCAGAAGGAGAACGCACAAGAAATGCTTGTGGAGGCAGAGACAAGTTAAGCAAGAAGTGTTATCTGCCACATAATATCGAATGGACATGATAGTATTACTGTGTATTTTGGATGTATACTGAGCTTCTTATGAAAAAGGAAATGAAATCCTAGAATCATAGAATAACCAGGTTGGAAAAGAACTCTTGGATCATTGAGTCCAACCATTCCTATCAAACACTAAACCATGGCCCTGAGCACCTCATCTACCTGTCTTTTAAATACCTCCAGGGATGGTGACTCAACCACCTCCCTGGGCAGCCTATTCCAATGCCCAATGACCCTTTCCATGAAAAACTTCCTCCTAATCTCTAGCCTAAATCTCCCCTGGCGGAGCTTGAGGCCATTCCCCCTTGTCCTGTCCCCTCTCACTTGGGAGAAGAGACCATCACCCTCCTCTCTACAACCTCCCCTCAGGTAGTTATAGAGAGTAATAAGGTCACCCCTCACCCTCCTCTTCCTCAAGTTAAACAACCCCAGCTCTCTCAGCCGTTCCTCATAAGACCTGTTGTCCAGCCCCTTCACCAGCTTTGTTGCTCTTCTCTGGACTCACTCCAGAGCCTCAACATCCTGAACACAGGATTTAAGGAGCGGTCTTACCAGTGCTGAGTACAGAAGAAGAATAACCTCCCTGGACCTGCTGGTCATGCCATTTCTGATACAAGTCAAGATACCATTGACCTTCTTGGCCACCTGGGCACACTACTGGCTCATATTCAGTCGACTGTCAATCAACACCGCCATGTCTTTCTCCTCCAGGCAGCTTTCTAGACAGACTTCTCCTAGTCTGTAGCACTGCACAGGGTTGTTGTGCCCCAAGTGCAGGACCCGGCATTTGGCCACCTTAAACCTCATGCCATTGGTCTCAGCCCAGCAGTCCAGCCTGTTCAGATCCCTTTGGAGAACCTCCATACCCTCCAGTAGATTGACACTACCAACCTTAGTGTCATCTGCAAATTTGCTAGGGGTGCAATCTTCTAGGGAAATGTGAATGCCATCATGGGCTGGAGCCTATGCAAAAGAACATAAACTAGGTAGATGTGATTTTACTTGCTTCCCTCCAAACAACCTTTAATGTCTAACAAACTTGTTATTTTGTGAGGAGGCAACATGGCTGTTATCATTTAAGTAAGAATTCTGAAGATACAAATAAGATTACCAATGTTTTATGTTTATCCTTCCTTTTTGAAACTTTATTTCCAGACCAAGCCTATCACAACAGATCTTTCTCTTTTAGCCAGCATTTAGTGTTCTCAGTCCACTCTCTAATACCATGTTAGGTGTTGTCTTACATTCTGATGCCCTTTGGTTGTCCGAGGGAATGAAGTGATGAGTAGCCAAGGGAAAACAAGTAAAAGGTATAGTATTAGATATACAAATCAATGTCAATTACAAGTGATCCTGATGACTTTCTGAGAGGGCAAATATAAATCAGAACATTTAGATCTCAATTTTCTTTTAACATCCTCAGATTTAGCAAATGGAAGGAGTTGAACGGAGTTGTTGTCAATAACACATCTCATTCATGTGGCTGTGAAACCATTTAAAATTAAAATCCATTCAAGCTAAAGGCAGTATCTTAAGAGAGGATGAAACTGCCCACAGATTGCTGTCTGTTACCCCATGTACACGAATGGAGTAGTTAACTGTATAATTATTCTGTGTGTTTTTCTTCTGGATAGATGATTGCTCGTCTCAGAGTCTGCGAGTACAATTTTAGTCCTTCACTTTTGAAAATTTGCCCCAGATAACTGGATATATTTGCATTAGCAGTAAAGCATTTTACTTAATTGCCCTTTTATGCCATGTTTAAAGACTTAAAAATAGGATGGTTCAAATGCCAGTGACTATGGGTACATGATTATAATGAAGTGTCTATTTTTTTCCTGAAAAGTATTTAATGCTATTTTCCCATTCATTTATTGTCTTTGTTTAAATTTTTCCCAAGATACTATGAATATGTTATTGCTTATAGTCATTATTGTTCTCTGAGGGAACTAAAGCAATAGCACCAAGCGGCCAGCATTGCAGGAGCTTGTCAAAACAGCAATATATTTTACATTGCCTAAGTATTTTGTGTTTAATTGGCTACAAGCATGCCCTACCCACTGTATGAAGTGGCTGCAATTTGAAAGGTACCATATCAACAAGCTGATTCATGATCATAGTCCAGTGACCCACAGAAAACACGCTCCTCCTTTACTGAATAGAAAAAGCTTTGTGTTTCCTTATTAGGAACTAAACCTGGCAAGAATCTGCTAAGTGAATCTTTTTTACCTAAGAAAAAGTCTATTTCTGCCATAATTGTGTAGGGTTTTGCATGGATTTGGGTAAAATCTATTGAGTTTTCCTCAAAAGAGTTATTGAGATAATTTCAGAATGGGAGGGGTTCTGCATTTATTTTTACCAAACACAGTGTTGGCCAAATGAATATTGATCACAGCTTTTAAAAGCAGCTAAAGATTTTAAGTAAGGCATTTATAAAAGGCTTGATTTACAAAGAATCAGCAAGAGAAGTCCCAAGAAGGGGTCACTGGCTAGGCATGCTAATAAATCTTATTCTCTAGGGGTTTGTTAGAGATCACAGTCTGCAGGCTGGCATATACATGTTGTAGGTAGTGTGAGGGGAGTGAGAATAAAATGTTTATATAACCTATTACAGTTTTCTAATAAGACAAATGGATTCTAACATAACTCATTTTGAAATCTTAAGCGATCAGTGCAAAGTTAAGTTTGATCTCCTAATAGAAGGGTATCAAAATAACAACGAGTTGGAAAAAAGAATATTTTAAAGCTACAAAAATTGTCAAGAGCAGCTGGAGTATAAAGTAAAAAAAAATACCCTAATATTTAGGCAGTTAACTCAAAGGCTTTTTAAGAATGTTGGAAGAATATATACCTTGTGTACATCTTTGGTATAAATCTACTTGATGGGTGCACAAACATAGACACAATAACATTACTTTTTCTTGACTAAAGATTTTTTTCACTTTAAGAAGTGTTACCAATGCAATAAGGAGTTTAATTAGAATTTTCAAGGCAAAGAAAAAGGGAGTCACTCCAGTTCCACTGCAAAAAAAACCTCTCCATTACCTCCAGAATGCCCAGAAACTTAGCTGAGAATGCAGTACTAGAGAGGGTGCTCATGAGAAGAAAATAGAGCAAAAAAGATGATGTGAAGGTACAGTTATGAAGTAACTTACTTAGTTTTCTGCAATACAAAGCAGTAATTATTTCAAGGAAAGAATGCGGTAAATAAAGAAAATTAAAAAATAACAGAAAAGGTAAAGAAAAGATACCACTACACAGAAATAAATTGTGTAAATCAGACTGAAAGAAGTAATAGGAGATTATGGGTTTAAAATGTTCTTTAATGGGAAGTTTAAGCTTGATTCGCCCAATATGGAACTCAGTGGTGCGCAAGTCATCAAAGACAGGATTCCATTGCCAAAACACAGATGTGCAGTACCATTTCAGGTGACCTAGGACATCCGTACAGTAGCAGCAAATGTGACACAGTAGACAAGAGATTTGTGCTATATTGTAGTGGGAGCTGAAGGCTAGACAGTATATCCTGGGCTGTATAAAGTGTCATGAGATGCTTGTGCTTAGACAACTGAATCTGACCCTGAGTAAGTCAAGAAATACAAAAGTGGAGAACTTCATGAACCTTAGTGTTCCTGGTGGAAATGCTTTTAAGGCAATCATGCAGGAAATCATGAAAATGTGGACAAAGACATAATGAGTCCAAGCAACCTTGACTTCTGGAGTCTGCTGACTTCAGCAGAATTTGGATCAGGTCTCAAAACTGTAAAAGCAGTGACTATGTCTGTTGCTTATAAAGTTCCTAATGTAGTATCTTTCTTAAGTAAGATTGATTTTTAGAATTAAAGGCCTGTGAGTCAAACCTCTCTTCTGAAGAAACTGATAAATAGCTTAATTAAGCAGAGAACAGCACAGCATTCAGATAAACATAGCTTGGTAGGGTCAGACCAGCAAAGATCATGTAATGGAGAGTCACATGTCTATAAATTTTTAGTTTCAGATAAGCGAATAAGGAGGCTGAAAAGGCTGACATAATTGATTTTAATATTCCAGCATGTTTGGATATACTTGTTGGCTGAAATAATCACAAGAAAACAGCACATTACGAGCTGCATGGAACCTAGAGCTGGAATTTTAATTCATTCTGATTTAGTATGTTTAGTTTACAGCTGTACCCCTTCTCCCTCCCAGGGGACTCCTGAGAAACATATGAGGCTCTGAAATCTAGTTCCTGAGACCTGGAGCAAAAAGAGGATAAAATAAAGAATGTGTGTCTTCCTTTCCTACTCTGCCATTAGAAAACCTATTGGCTTGTAATTGTAAAATAATGTTATTTTAAGGATCACTTGCCCTCTCCCTTCTTCCCTGTAATGTGAACCAGCATTATGCAGATAATGATGAAGTTGAGTTTTTAAGCCAGTGCATGTTCTTTCATTTATTATCTTTTAGGATTTTTAAAGTTAAAGAAAATAGCTGTTCAGAACAAGGGTGGCAAGTTTCAAGTGCTCTAATGCTTGTTTACATTTACAACAAAATTATCACAGTCATGAACATCTGTCATCAGCTGCAAGTAATATTAGCTCAGGATTCAAAAACAATACACAGGTATATAATTAGCAAGAGCCACTTGTAAACAAAGCGGCAGGAAAGTGGCTATTTACCATCTTTCCATCTTTGAGATCATACCCTCAAATTGTTTTATCAACAATTTGTGCAGCATTTGGGAAAAGCCATTGGGTTTGGTTGCTTTTGAACAAAGAGAATCAAGAGGAGCATATGAAGCCTCAAAGAAGAGAAAGCACTGCCAGCATGCAAAAATTCTTTGTGGGGGAGGGTCTAGCCCTTAGCACTTCTTAATTACTATTGTAGCATCATAAAGAAAATGAGACAGCTGACAAGAAATGAACCCATGCTGTGGTGGTTTGGATTGGCATTTGGGAAGTGTTTGCACATTCCTGAATAGATATAGATGGCCACAGTGGAGCAAAATTTAGTGACAAAGTCGTTATCTAACTGCTGGGGTTTTGTCATTATTTTAATTTACTTTCTCCCTTACTGAAAATATATAAGTTTCCTTCAGAAACTGTGAGGTAGTAGTATGTGTTGTAGAATGACTTCAGCTTATTTTGAGTACTAGCAGAAGCATTTCTAAATGACTAAACCTTTGACAACTTAATGTTATTTATTTTATTGACAAAAGCAGGGAGGGTGCCAAGGTAAAAAACATAATTGCAATGGATTTCATATAAGAAATATTTAAGACATTCCAACTGAAAAGCAAAGGGGATTTGGAAAGACTTATGAATGACTGAAATAAGGATTACGTGTAGATATTTTTTCATGGAAAACAAAACAAATATGAACTTCCAAATGCTGAGGTTTTAGTTTTACTTTAAAGTAGTATTTTGATTAAGATTTTGTTACTGAATATATCTTTAATTACTTTTTTCTCTCCATTGTTTCCATTTCAGATGATCATTCTCGAGTGAGATTGCAGCCCATTGAAGGGGAGACCAGTTCTGATTACATCAATGGAAATTATATTGATGTGCGTATACTGATGTAGTCAACAAACTTAATGTTATGTTCAAAGAGGCAGCTCTTATTATTCTCACGTTATTCATAATTTGTAACAGGTATTACAGCTAGCATCAGCTAGCTAAACATTGTTGGAAAATACTATCTTTGGAATTCCACTAAGTGGAATAAAAGAAAGCCTCAAAGGTTTTGTCAATAAGCAAATGAAAGGAGCAATTTCCTCTAACAACCACTAGACCTTGCCAGCAAGACCGTATAGCTACTTTGCCTGCTGGTGCTTATATGGCCTAACAAAATGTTGTTTTCACTTTCTGTCAACAGCTTGGCATAATTCCACATTTAAAAGAAAGCTGTTCGCATATTAATGTGACAAAACTCTGTAATGCCTAATGCAGAAATTTACAATCTCTTGTCATCTCTGCACTTTTAAGTAGCCTTCAAAGTATATTCTGCAGCTGTTAACCAGTACTTCTAATGCAAGCAAGACATTTCATTAAATATGTAGGCTGTTTAATTATTGAAGGTGGCTTCTTTGTTCATTCTGCATCATGTTAACCTAATGTTTTACATTAGAATAAGTTCTTTAAGGGACAAGGTGGTTTGGGTTGAAAGAATTAAGTCAGAAGTAGAATTGAAAACCATTAGAAAGTCAATATTATCTAAAGCCAGAAATTTATGGATATCAAAGATAATAATTTTATTGTTTACACGGAGTGCTAGATGTTAGGCTGAATAAAACAAGTGTTGCTTCATAGGAGACTGCATCAGCTAAAGGTTTCTTGTTCACAATCTTTGAAAAATGGTGTCATAGTTTGTAGTTCAATTTTAATCACCAGCACAAAGCAGGAGTGTAACAGATGTTTTTGTCAGAGTATAGCGGAACTAACGCAACACAAGAAAAGCAGGTATTTCTGTTGGAACAATCTGAAGTCTGAAGTGGTAACTTTCTAAAGACATCTCCTTCTATTGATGTTTATTAGCACATTCAAGAAACATGAAGTTAGGCTCAGATTTCTTCTCAGTCCCTTGTTGTTTGAAAGGATAGCACAGTCACTGAGAGGTAAAGGCACGTACAGAAATACATTTAGTTTGATGTCTTACTAAACTATGAAGGGAATAATCTGTCATGAAAGGGAAGAGAAACTTCACATTGAGGACTTAGATTTGAATTCACTTCGACACTCTAACATTCAGGATTGTTTTCAGTTTAGGCTATTAGTATGTTCTTGTGTCAGATTTGAATCTGACTCTAAAATATTAAAAGCTGCAAGGATTAAGGATTTGAACCATTCAGTCTTGTTTAAAATGCTGATAAGATAGCTGCGTGGCAATCTTTTTTGTTTATGGAAGTACAAGTGGATGGAGAGAATGTGGCCCTAAAAGAAACAATGGGTGACAACCAAAAACTTTTCTCCCTCGTTCTCAGCACTTGGCTTCATTGGAGGACTGCACACATCTTCCAAAGGCAACTCTACCACAAAGCACAGCATATGTTTATTATAATCTTGCTAGTCAGGTTCCATTAGAAATGCTTGTTTTTCTGCTGCAGAAACAGCTGCAGTTTTACATTTGCATGCAATTATTAATACAGTTGTCGTGTTGACAGAACAAACATGTTAATAAGGGAATGGCATCATTACAGACACTATGAAATTTTCTTGGATGAAAGAGAAAGGGGCAGTGGTTATACTGCATTTGATCCCAAATACTAGGGATATTAGATAACGCATAGCTGAAAAAAACCAAATCTGTAGCTATCTGAATACTTCTGAGTTCATAGACTTCCAAATTTTGCTTTGATGGCATGTAAAGGAATCAATTCTGTAATTATTCTTTCTGTAATATTCAAGTTGGTTTGAGTCTTTACCATCTTGCATCACTACCATGACTCTGCTCTTTTACAAAGAAATTGCAATGGCATGCAAACTACAGCTTTAAGTTCTTCCTGTTGGTCACTGACAATGCATCATAACCTTTATTAAAAGATTAACAGTGGTATAAATGAATTTATCTACATGCTAGTGCATGATCTAAATCTGTGGTGATGCTTTCATCACATCAGAAACTCAAATACTATAAAAAGGTATTGTTCCCTACTGGCAACGTATTCAATGTTGCAAAAAAATCCATGGAACGTAAGTCTTTATTGCACAGCTGGCTTGTGATTAAGTTGCTCTTGTCATCAGAGAAACATAGAATTGTTTTATGTTCTTTCTATTTAGATGCAAACAACTATTCACACCAAACCATTTAGTCAAAGAATTTACCTTCCTTCTTACTGTTCACAAATCACAATGGACAGACTGAATATGCCTCCACCCTTTCCCAGGCTGAATGCAAATCTGGCATTATAATCTATTAAAAAAGAGTTGGGGTTTGCACTCAATAGCAATAGCTTGGAGGTATATCTCAGCCTCTGTGAGCATCTGATGCCATTAGCTGCAAGTGCTAGAGAGAATTTCATGCTGTTCGTTTTCAGCAGAGCCAACAAGGGACTGAAAGGACATATTACTTCTATCCCCTAATGTACAAGGCAGCAACTTCAGTATCTTGCAAAAAACACATTTGCTTCTTGTTTTCCTACTCCCTTGCCCTTGCCTCACTGGAAAGAATTCTGCATCTAATATGTTATCTATATTGTTGTGATTTTGACTGAGTACTACTCTAAACGAAGTTTCACACATGGCAACATAGCCAAGGTGCTTATTTTTTACATTTTTCTTTCAATTTATTTTAGGGTTATCATAGACCAAATCACTACATTGCTACACAAGGTAAGTTCAACACCCTTTATTTTTGGTTATGCAAGGCTAAGAGGTTGTGGTACTTGGTTTACAGTTTATACACTCTAATATGCCACAGTCAGTATCCAGGACAGAGTAGGCTCAATCACTTAGGTACGAGAAAACAAATTGAATTAATATCTCATTTTCTGATATGTCAAGTAAGCAGTCCGTTGTTACATTTGTGTTCAAATAAGTTTTTTGTAGAAAAACATAATATACTCTTTTTGGCAGATTTTTACTCAACATATTTCTATTCATGAAAAAAAGAAATAAGTAATGGTACAAGTACTCAGTAAAATTCTTAGACAGGAAACAGTGTCATGAAAATGTATATTCTCCTAATTGTTCAATGATAACTAGTCTTCAGTTCCTTAGAATATAAAACACTTCAGTTATCAGATTTTAGTTGAGGACCCAAAAACATATTACACTTGCAGAAGGATTCTTCAAAGGCATCTAGAGAAACAGTTTTACAGGCCATCACTTAAAAGCAAACAAGAACCTATTCCTTTGTCAACATGCAATTTACATTTGTGTTTGCATTGTCATCAAAGAAATAATTTTCCCATTCTGATGCAATTCTTATTTCTTTTTTGGTCAAGTTCGGAGCTTGAACAGGTGGGAAAGATGAGTCTTCTGTGACTGCTTAATCATAGTATTGAACAATATGCCAATCTTCTGCCTATGCTTGGTTAGCATACATATGGAAAATTGATTGCTCCTCCATTGTTTGGAGGGAAACTTATCTGTAATAGGTATTCTGTGATAGAGCTTCCTGCATTTGCCTGTGGATCCAAAGAAACTGAGCTACACCCACACATGTTACAACACATGCCCAACCTTTTCAGAGAGCCAGCTAGAGTACTGAGAATAATCTTCCATTAATTGGATTTAGAGGTCATGTGTGCTACTATCAAAAAGGTTTAAAAGTTGGACAAGTCAAGTAAGAGGTCTTACTTGATTTCAGTTGTCCCCTAAGTAACGCAAGAGTCTGCGCTCTCCAGTCCCATCTCTACCAGTGACAGGCTTCCTATCTCTGCCTTTCTGTACCTCAGCTCTCAACAGTTCCCCATGAGGAGTAGCCTTTTGTCAGATGACACTGGGGCAGAAGCAGATACTACTTTTAGAACCACTATGTTGTTGTGAATATCACATATTTAGACCAGAATGAGCAATTGTGATCCTAGAATACAAACCATTTAAATGTGCTGCTTCTTCCACTTCTGCTAACACATCCCTCAGCCCATGGGCTTTCTACAGATGAGCCAGATAGGGAAACTGGGACAAAAATGCGGCATTCACTTAATTCTCTTTGGGCTTTTACACTCTCCTTTTCTGAGAAGTTGATCATTCCATGTAAGTTTTAGCTAATGATGCTGTTGTTTTTCAGCTTTAACTGAAATCTAAAATAAAAAATACACAGTTGGCATTTTACTTGTAATACAGTTGTTTTCATTAGGAAGTTCACTAGATTTCCCTTACAGCTTTCTGATAGACATTCAAGATCCCTATCTAAAACAAGTTTAAATATGACTCTATGATTCATCAGAATACCTGAATAGCAAATACCAAGCTTGAGGGTTTTGTACTTTCAAATTTTAAAGCCAAGTATTTAATAATTTGTGAATATTGTACTGCGAATTTGTGTACTGTATCCACCAGCAAGTCCCAAGAATTTCTTTGCCTTATTTTTTTCCTGCTATGGTGTTAAGAAGTACCTAGTCAAGAAGAAGAAGAGGAGTAGAAACAAGTCATCTCCAAGGTGTCAAGGATATATGTCTGTTTCAGCTGTCAATGTTTGGTGCAGGTTCCATCAGTTTCTTCTCTATAAGTGCAGCTGAGTGCACACAGGGTTGAAGAATATGTTCTGAAGAATATAAAATTCATCTTTAAATGGCCATACAATTTACAGCAAATTCAAAATACTTTGGCTGTGTGTTTTTCAGTGGATAACATTTTTAGCATATTTTTTAAGGCCAGATGAGAAGCAGATTTGAATCTCCAGTTTGAAGGAACAAAGAGCACTGATCTTAAGAGGTTTATGTATTCTTTCTGGCTCTGTCCTTGGCCTGATGAAGAATCATGGGCAAGTTTCTTTTCCTTCCTCTATCTCAGCTTTCATACCTGCAGAATACGGTTAAAAATACACATCTGCTTTTTATGGTTCTCTGCAATGTCCTAGCAGCTGTGTAAAGGCTGGATGGTCTTATTCTCCAGTATCCCAGCTTTCTGACAAACCCTTTGAACAATAGTAACACTTAGAGTAAGATGCAATCTCTGTCTCCTGCAAAGGGGAAAAAGTAACTGGAAATTCTCTCTAAAATCCCTTTAAAGATCTATATTAACTATGGAAGGAAAAATATATATTTCACATGTTGAACAGACTATGCCTCTGTACATCTTCCTGACAAGTGAGCGTGTCATGGGCCATGGCTTGCAGTACAGCCAATGACATTCATGCTTTGTTTTAGAACACACTTTCATATAGATATGTGTAAACATAAAAACACAACAGTTAAGCTGCATTTTTAATTCCCTTGATGTCCACTTACATCAGTCTTCAAATAACTTTTCCTATTCTCCCTTTTCTCCTCCCCTGCAACTTTCACAGGTGCACATGCCTATTGTTCTTTGAAGGAAAATGTCATTATGTGAGTCAATTTTAAATCTCTGAGGAGTTAGAGTGATTGATATTTAATTTTCCCGTGTTCTTCTTAAACTGCATTCAACATATCAAGTCTTAATGAGCAAATATAATCGTTTGAAGTGAAAAAGTGGCAAATTTAATCAGTTTATAATAGACTACCAATCTGCTTTTAACACAGCTGCAAGTTGCATAATTACCTGTTTATTAAAGCGTTAGTGTCTTCCATACCAACCAGAGTTTGACATACATACTGGTGTCTTTCCACTGTGGCATTTAGATTATCCTGCTGTTAATTTGAATTACGGAGAGAAACATTTTTTTTAAATGTTATCTAATGGAGGCTTTCTCAATTGATAATCAAAAAGGGGTTTACTTCCCTTTAAAGAGTAATACATTCATAGTCTGCAATTTCAATTATAAAATGTAACATAATTTTTCCTTAATGTGGTAAGTATAACATGAGTGGTAGACTGAATTTACAGCTAATAAGGACTTTTGGTGATCTTCTGTAATTGGCATCAACAGATGGGATGCCTCTGAATCACTGAGATTAAAAAGAATCCCTCATCACAAGCTGGTGTACTGGGTCATGCAGAACCAGCAAACTTGTGCAATTTGAAACTCGCTGCTTTGTTTTGTAGATCACTTGTTCCCATGGATATAATTCTTTAAAATTCTTTTATAGCAGAATATCAAGCTCTTGTATGATCTGTTCAATTTACCGGCAGCAGGGTTTTTTTTCCAGGAGTTAGGTAATCAATGAATTTTAACCAGGTCCTTTGACAAGAACATTAGGTTGAATGTCTGTATGGTACTTATTCTCACGCCCACTGCTGGATGTTCCTATTATTGGATGACTGTCGTTGATCTTGCATGTCTAACCCTGATTACGAAGCAGGAAAAATTAATCCTTTTTGTATTTACTTGCTCTGTGTCCCTTGAAGTTCACATGGTTATCTGACCTACCATTTAGCTTATTTTAGCTAGTCTCTACTAAAGTATTTACAATGCTTCCTCCACTGCTGCACCAGCAACTGTAAATTATGAGTGACAAACAACTGTTAATATAATTCTATAGCATCATTCATTGCCAGGGCTGGTTTTTGAGCAGATCAGTCATGTGTGAAACAGCAGATACTCACATGCAAGCTGCATGTCTTTGTATTATGTATAGCACATATTCATTGGTGCATCACTAACCTTTGAATACTCTTTACAAGTCAGAGCGTCTGCTTGCTGCAGTATGTAGAAGAATTGGATCTAAGATGTTTTGTGGAAGTATTTCAGAGCATGTCATAATGATTGTAAAAGCTACTCTAGAAAATAAAGCTGCTTTAGATGTAAAAGCCCAGTGTAGCCTTTCTACCTCTTTTTTTGTCTATATCCAGTTGTAAAGCAGATGCTGAACTATTTCACTTTGTATATTGCTAAATGGAGGCAGACATCAAGTCAAGTTTCAGTTCGGAGGAATTTTTTAGATTTGAGTTATGAACCTCTGAAAATAAATATTTACAATGGAAATGCTTACAGTCTTCACTACATCAGCGTAAACTTGTGACCATAATAACCCTTTTCATATTCCTTCTTTTTTCTGCAAAATATGTGTCATTTTTCTGCACACGACTGTATATGATGTGTGAATGTTTTAATAAGGGCTTTCAGAAACAAAAATACATTTTATTTCAAACTGAAAGGTCCCTTTCAGATATCTGAAATAGAAACATTGCTTTGAATAATAGTACTCTTAACTTCATTGGCATGTTTTTTGTTTTTATGTTGCAGAAAGCTGTCAGAACTACAGCAGTGTGGAAGCTCCACACATATTTTTACAAAGAAACTTCTGCTGTTTTGGTTTTAGCCTCTGGATGAAAATTAACATTTAAAATTACTTCAGGGAGAATTGAAAAACAATGGAGTGAGATAGTTATACACAATTTTTCAACTTTAGATATGCTGTCATTTTTGCCAGGCTGATTGCCTTATGTGTATATATACATATGAAGTGAATGAATTGTATGCATTTATGTTAATCTTGAAGATTCAGCTGTTTGATGCTGTTATTTACTTCTTAATCATAAAAACATTAAAAAGATTGTATAAGCCATCTCTATGAAGGAGATAAACCCATTCCTAAGCAGTTCATTAAATAGGTGAGGCTTTCTGACCTTCACATGTCTTGCAATAATGGTGACAAACGGCAAAGTAGTTCCATTTTTTTCCCAACCCCAAACACATGCAAAAGCATCCCCTTTGCATATTGAAGTGGTATCTCCAGGTTATACTGTGAAGGCATATGGCAAATTCACCAGAGCTCTCTTACTGCTATTTATTTCCTACCAAAAGTTGATGACAAAGATTGGAGCCTTTTAAAAGCTGGTGCTTTTTGTGTAAAGGACAAAAAGACAGTATGTAGTAAAAACTGGTAACTGCCAAGTCAACACTTTTTGAGAGTTATGGTACATGGGATTAGCAGAGTTTGTCTCTGTCTTTTTGTATATAATAGAAGATTTTAGTTATAACTGTGTTAGAACAGTTATCATTTAGGGGGTTTATGATTCCTATGTATTTCTGCCTTTGTCTTAATCAGCTGTGTGGTAGTTTTGTCTGTAGAGGAAATTAGACACCCCTCTTGCTTTCCATTCAGTGCAGATGGCTGGGACTACAGTGCTAGCATAGTTTTCTAATAGACACAAAATTGGCTTCGACTCTATTGTAACTTCTGTGAGTCTTTTTTATAGATCAGGTAGAATAGGAGCACTGTTGGAAAACTGCTGATAGATACTGGGTAGAGCCACATAAATTCTTCTTCATGTATGTGTATGTTTTACATAAAATACATGCCTGCCTTTCATAAACCTTTGGAAATTCTTTGAAAATACAAATAAGCTCTAGAAATTATACTGAATCAGAATCATAGAATCAAAGAATGGTTTGCATTGGAAGGGCCTTTAAAGGGCATCGAGTTGCAACACTCCTGCCATGGGCAGGAACACCTTCAACCAGACAAGGCTGCTCGTAGCCTCATCCACTCTGGTCTTGAACAGCCCCTGTGGGGCATCCACAACTCTTCTGGGCAACCTGTTACAGTGCCTCACTACCCTCACAGTAAAAAAAATCATCCTTATATCTAATCTAAATCTACCCTTTTCCTGCCTGAAGCGGTTACCCCTCATCCTGTGACTGCATTTCCTGATAAAGGGACCCTCCCCAGCTTTCCTGTAGGCCCTGTTTAAGTACTGGAAGGTCTCTACAAGGTACCCCTGGAGCCTTCTATTCTATAGGCTGAACACCACCAACACTCTCAGCCTGTTCTCATACAAGAAGTGCTCCAGCTCTCTCATGAGCTTTGTGACCCTCCTCTGGACTCACTAGCAGATCCATGTCCTTACTGTGCTGAGGACTTCAGGGCTGGACACAGCACTCCAGGTGAGGTGTCACTAAAGCAGAGTAGAGGGGCATGATCACCTCCCTCAACCTGCTGGCCACACTTATTTTGGTGCAGCCCAGGATATGGTTTGCTTTTTTGGGCTGCAAGTATGCATAGCTGGCTCATGTTGAGCTTCTCATGCACCAGCACCCAGAAGTCCTTCTTTTCAGGGCTACTCTCAATCCATTATTTAATATTTATTTGTGAATATAAGTTCCCTTATCTTAGGCAGGCTACTCTTTCATTTGCCTGTTAATGTGGTTTGTGAAACAATTTGAGAAACTGATGATTTCTTTGTTGTCAAAGCCACAGAGGAAGAAAAAAGCAATCCTATCCTCTCCCCTGCAATGACTGAGCAGTAGGAAATCAGAAATAAAGGTCTTCAGAGCATATATATATCTCTATCTCAAAGACGTATTGGTTTGATTTCTCTGTTGTGAAGTTAGTTTGCAATAGCTACAATAGACTTTCGCTGAGCAAACTGTCCTTGCAAACCAAACACACTTTCAAAAAAGAACATTACGGAGGTGGCCATGTATTACTGTGTGTGCTGCTCAGGCACCTAATTACCTAGATTCCTCTTCTTGTCCAAAGAAGATGTATAGAACATCAGTGGTAAAAATGTACCTCACTTGTTGGTATTTTGGGGGAATGTGAGTTATAGAAAGCTGATGTTTGACTACAGGGTTTCAATCCTGGATAAAGAATCAGCTAAAGAATTGGACTTGATGGGGAAGGTACCTGGTGCTCTTGATGGAGTACTGTTAATATGCCTGTCAATCAGTGAAGCCTAATGCTGAAGTAGAAGGAGCAGAGAAATGCAGTTTGTCAGGAAAATCACACAGCCAAAGCATCCATTTTCTGTGGAGTTTATTTTCCAGCCAGTCTTCAGCAGCCTGGAGGAGGCTTGGCAGCAAGTATAAGAAGGCTTTTTATCTTCTCATTTAAGGGGGAGGGGGGCAGGGGGTGGTAAGGGTGTTGCAAACAGAATGTATTTCAGAAGTAAATGTGTCAAGAAATAAATAAGGCAACTGATTTTTGTCCTGTCACCACATCCGAATCTTTGAAACCTGTCATCTTTTCTCTATTCTGCGTCCTTTGGTGGCAACTGAAATCTCTGTATTGATATGGCCACCAATGCACATGACAGTCTGGGCAATTTTGAAGCACTGCCTTTGAGGAAAAAAAAGATACAGGCTTATTGGATTAATTTCTTTCCCTGTCCGTCTGTATTCTTCTGTGCAGTTGTGTATTCAGATGCAGGCTGTGTGGAGATTCCCTCTGCTGCTGCTAAATCTCATTCTGTTGCAAGCATGCCATGTTACTGTGTATAATACAGATTAAGCACAAATACACTCCCCATGTTAAAATGGCTTTCCATGTTTAGTGTACAGCAAATACTGCAGTCTCTCATAGAATATAATAAAATGTAAAATGAAAATATTAGTGTTGCCCTTCCCTACTTGCAGAAGTGAAAATAACTGATGTTCTCCCAAAGATAACAGTAAATAATAGTAATGAGAGAATTTGTTGTCATGCAGATTTAATTTTTACCATCATTATCTAGAAGTTAAAGGGAAGGATATCTAATTGATTCTGACTATTTCTATGGCTGAGGAAGAAATGGATGTACCAAAGTTCTCCAGCCTTAAGTTGAAAAATATATTGTCAGTGATATATCTATCTCACTCATGAGATACCTACAGTCACCTACAGTGACAGTAAATCATGACAGATTTATTTTGCTTGCATTTTTACTTATGCTTTAATGTAGACTAAATTATCTTGTTTGTTCATCTGGGTAAAGTCTTAATGTTAATGCACTTAAACTCCCAGTACAAGTTTGAAAAACACAGCATCTGAATATCTTACTCACAAGCATAAGCAATATTCCTTCACAATAAGATCCTTGGGGAAAAATGAAAGAAACAAGTAGCCAAAATGAACTCATATTTTGGAGCTAGAGAATAGTGATGATTTTATTACATTCTAATGCTTATGATTGACTCAACGAGAAAACAGAAAGTAGAAATAGGAAAGACTAGTTAGGTTCTTTTGTCCATTCCCTAAGGAACCTTCTACTGAAGGGGATAAAATGATCTTAAACTTCTCATCCGTCATAAAAATTGATTCTGCATTACAAGTTTATATGAAGAACCCAGTCCAACAAGTCAATTACCTAAGGTTTTTAAGTTGGAAAGTTACAGGTAGTATGTTTTTTACAGAATAAATTCCACATTCGTTTTTCTTCCCAGGCTCAGATGGGCTGTTCAGAGTGAGTGATTAATAGGTATTTGTGTTTCCATGATGCAAATCAGCCTTATGGAGAAGAATGAACAAATTAGAAACTAAAAGAACTTTCATTCTGGAAAACATTGGTTCAGCTAAACTGAAACTTTCAGTGGGACTGCTTTCACAAAGACAGTTCAGATTCAAATAGTGGGGTCAGTATTCCTGGAATAAGCCTTCAGATGGAGCTGTGACCTCAGATGGAGAGCCAGTATCTCATGTTGCTGTTTGATCTGAATCAATTTGGAGCTGTATATCAGTTTCCTAACTGAGTCCCTTGTTGTTCTTCTGACATACTTAACTGTAATTAAACAATTAAATGTCTGTAGGTTATAGAAAGGAAGAGAGTCCATGTATGAGTGAGACCAACTCTGTTTCTCTGTAGCCAGTACACTCTGCTGGAGACTACATCAAGGTCTCTAATTACAATTATTCAAAGTATTTCTGTTTCATCATAGAAAAAAAAACCTGAAAAACACTCTAAGAAAGCCATTGCCTAGCAGTGCTCTCTTAAAAGGTGTGCAAGGTAAAGATTCAAGACTCTGGCCTTACCCGGTATCCCACATAACCTTCACTAAGGAATCCCCAACCCTGGGGAGTGCTACATGTAATGCAGAATTTGGAAGACTCTGGATTTATCCAGTCTGAGAAAATCTTAACAAAGAGAGCAGACTGCTTAACATTCCCACTGTGTGGCAAACAAATTATGTGAAAGAAAGCATTCTTCAGTTATAATGGATGACCTAGATTAAACCACAACTACCTTGTTTTGTCGAGGCTTTTAATTTCCTGAAGTTCAGATCAGGAAAAAAATCCAGCTTTCTTGAATGGGGTAATGATACATCCATGGCCAGTACACAGATTTTATTGCATTCAGCTTTGCCTAATCTCAAGCTAACTGGATAAATCCGGACCATTTCTGTTGCTGCCAGCTTCTATTCCAAATCTGCAGTATTTCTATGAGTTGTCAAAAGGTGTTATGGGAATGTGCTATTCATTCTTTGGGAAATCATATGACATTTTCATTTTAGTTTGTTGATACAGAACACACTGAGCTAGTATTGGAAATGTAGCTGTGGAAAAATGTCAATCAATAAGTGTGTAACACTTTATTATGTGGAAAGTTAGCTAGATAGCATTAGCTGTAGCGTTATAAAAAATGTCTTAAATAGCACCTGCCAAGAGTGCACAAATAAGGCCTGGCCTTATATACTATATATTAATGTGGAGTGGGCATAGTGTAAGATTATTCAGAAATGGCTAGGGAGCTGCTGTATATTATATCAAGACTATTCAGTTCATTGAAGCCCTACCTTGCTTCCTGTTGTCTCTCAGGGTGTGTTTGTATTGTGACTGTAAGGGGAATGAACACCATTTGTGTGTTCATGGGCATTTAATACGTTATGCAGTTCCCTCTACGGTGGAGCTCCAGTCCTAGACTGGGGTTTCTAGATGGTGCTATAATGCAGACAAAATAATACATAGAGATATGGGCTGTTGCAGCCTGGTTGGATCTGTATCAATAAATAAAACAAAACACCATATGGTCTTCCAGATAATAAATACCACATTTCCTCACAACCATGTGACTACCCACAGAATCACTACAGAACAGGATTAGACAAAATGCCAACAAGAGAAATTATTCAGCTCTAGCCAATAGGTGATCCATACATGTATATACACACACTTTGTATTTCAAGCTTGTTATATAGTTTTGTGAAATGAGCAATTCTAAAGGAAAACATTCTCTTGAATAGTCAGTTTTGTCATTACTCAAAGGATATATTTTTTTAGTGCCTCTTTATTAAGCTGGGAATTTAAAGTGAAGGGGGAGTTTTGTTTTAGCTAGCTGTGAGATGCTTACATACCTTTCATAAAATAATATGACTGTGGCTTATCACTACTGCATACTTTAAAGGGTATGTTACAGGCCAGATGTTTTTATGTTCTTTTTAGATTTGGAAGAGATATTCAGAGGTCAATCTCCTCCTTTCCTTCATCCTGTGAAAGGTCTAGTGCTGACTCCTCTAAATGTAGGAGGAGGTGGTTTGAAAATCCAGACAAAGCACTGGTCAGTCTTGTGGGAGCTATAGATAAAAGTTCTACATGCACCTCAGTCACTTAGTAATCTAAGCCTCATTGAAAGCTAATGGGACTTGAAAGCACTTTGAAAATTTCATTTTGTGAAAGCCAATTTTCACATATAGCAATGTACAGGCAGCAGGGTTTGCTGACTGGCTAGCTTGAAGCAGATAGGATTTAGATTGTGCTTGAAAATCAGCCAATTACTATTCACTGTGCTGTCCCTTGGCTGATAATGAGAGAAGGCTGAGTTTTTCCTGAACAGAGGATACAGCAAAAAGCCTCTATGTTGCCAGTAGCTGTGCTGGGAGGATTTGTCCCAATAAAGCATTTCAGCTTGCTTTGTTAGCAGTGTTTTCCTGAAATGTCAAGCTAACAAGAGTCAGTCAGATCTTTTTCTTATTGACAATCCATCAAAGGTGAGGAAATCATAAAAAATACCCCAAACATTTTAAATTCATAGCTCAGGCCTGACTAACCCACTGAGTGTAGCTGAGGTGACTCGCTGGAGTAGTGTTGCTGCATAATGCCTTCATTTTTTTTTCTTTGCATTGTAAGCTACTATCATTGCAAAAGGCCACAGAGGAAAAAATGATGGGCTGGCTACAACTCAAGTATAGATTTTGAATGTATTTGATAAGCACAATATATTCTGAAGTTAAAACTGGTGTTAGGAGAAACTGAACATTTTTAATTTGTTTGTGAAGTTGTGGTAGGGTTCTTGCTTACAAAATGGTGTTCTTTCTTACTTGACTATGAGTTAGTTACTGCCTCTGCAAATGGGTGGTTCCTGTCTAGACTGTCTCTGAATCTGTTACCATGGGGGAATCAGTTAAAATCGAATCAGTTAAAATGAGGCTTAAATCTGAGAGGGAAGTTTTTTCCACACCTAACTGAAGAGTAGCCATAGCCTCAGGCTTCCTTGCTTGAGCTGCCTGCTGGCTTAGCATACTTAGACAACAGTCTAAACCTATTTTGAGAGAAGCTAGTGCTGATGACTGCCTGAGTTTTTTAAGTTTTTATAGCAGAGTTTTGTTCTGGATTTCACTGGCCTCCATGAAGGCACTAAACCCTTACGAACTCCTGGAAAGGTGAGCAAAAGTGCTACCTTACCTATTCAACAAGTGTATGGCAAAGACAGCTCTTGACAAATCATGTTATCATTAATTGATCAGGTCTTCAAAGCACCTTCCATTCAAAAAATAGCTCATTTTGGGAGGGCAGAGATGAGCTGGAGTACAGCTGTATTGCAGTGTGGCATTGGCGATGCTATTACAAAAAAATACTGAACTAGCAGTTTATCTTGCTAGTTGACTTAATCAGCACAACTGAGATTTGTCACTTTTCTTTGTAGTATGCTGACTATTTTAGATAGAAAGGTCAAGGCATTACATTTTATTTTGTGAAAAAAGTGGAACCTAAACTTACACTCCTTATTCTGCACTTGATCATGCAAAGAGGTGTCCAGGCTCGCAGAGCTGCTGACCACTGAAGAGCTTCCCATGAAGTAACTGGGGGCCTGACAAAACTGAACACTCATGAAAATCTAATCAAATAATTTACACACCTGCAAATTCCTATTCATAAAAACCTGGGCACACTGCCTTTCTGAGTAGGGAAAAATGTATTTCAGTTAAAGGAGATGTTCCCTCACCTGTAGTCAATGATATTTATAGTTTAAATAAATATTTAACTGCAATTTTATTTTCATAATTTTTTCTGGAAGGGAGCTTTGCTCCTACCTCCAAATTCCAGCATGGTTAAAAGAGCAAATAACATGCATTTATGGATTATCAAATCAGTAGACTGGCAACACATTCCTCCTGCAAAATTCTTTATAAATGATCCTACTAACACCTAGTCTGTCCCATTCAAGAGGCTCAATATGTAAAGGAGAATTCTTGAATATTTTAATGTGTTAGTTCATAGTCTGTTCATCACCACCCATTCTGGTTTATGCTTTCATGTATATTTTGAACAATTTCTGCCCTGTAATAGGCTTGGGATTTTTTGACATTGTAGTTGCAAAGGGAATCTTTGCTTTTTTTTGCTTTTTTTTTGCCATGCAGCCATATCCGTTAGTACAAAAACAATCACACATAATAAAGAATGAAGGCTAAAGTGCAGTTCCCTGTATGCAGGCATGTTAACTACCTGTCCTTAAGGGGTCAAGTTGTGGGCAGTCACAATAGCAAGCAGCAAGTTTTTCTTCAGTAAAAAAGTGAACACAGTTATCATTGCTACTAAAACCTGTAGTAACCATTAAGTGAAGGGACCATTTTATAACCACTTCTGTAACTGAATTTGGTCTCAAGTGGACCAAACATTAGCTTGTGGATTTGACATTCTGCACTAGGTTTGAGAAGCTATTTGTTCCTTGTTCAAGCTGCTTGCTTTCCTATAAATTGAGAAATGACCCATAGATTTACAAGTCCCATCTGAGTAAGTGCTGGGGGCATTTCGGGATTCAGGTTTCGTGTGTTTCTTTGTGTGTTTGCTTTCTTTCCTGAACACTTTTTCTTGTATTCTAGGCTAGTTTATCACACTTAAATTGATAACATACCCTACTAGCAATACCACTTGTTAGAACAAAGTCTCTCAATAAGCAGAAATAGAAGCTCTAGAAAGGACTGTGTACTAAAGCAGCTCCTTATGAGTTTAAGCCATTCTCAAAAGCTGTGTGGTTTTCCATTTCCTAATATGTTTGTTTTCCCAGAGCAGCAACTACCAACTACCAGTAATACAACTAACAGTTGTTATATATACAAGTGATCATTTCTGTTTGAGTTTGTTCAATAATGCATTTAATTACCATGGGGTTTAGAAGGTTGATTTCTTTTTCTTTCTTTTCCTTTGCTCTTCATCTTCTGGTTGCAGTATGTTGTTGATTTTTTTTTTTTTTTAAGGCAGAAATCTTTGGTCCCAGCTAGTATATCGTGTAGATAATGGGGAAGGCCACAGGCTTACTGCTATGCAGCACAGTACTTGCTCTTCAGACCTCCTCCTCCCACAAGGGGGCAACTGCTGACAATAACCTTCCTGCCTATTGTGCACACATCTGTTAAGCTGATGCTTAAAACAATTATAGGCTCTTTCCTTCCCTACCACAAGTCTCTGGAATCAAATCGTCCAGTTCTTCACAACAATAAATCCTCCAACATAACCTAGCCTCTAATGCTTTTCAATTCTGGCTGGAGACAAGTAATAATTTATTCACATGTCAGAAAATAATTTGAAAAATGTCAAGAAGAAAAGAAAAATGGGGTAGAAAAGAATTACTTCCTGAGACTTTAAGGTACATTTTTAGGAGGGTTTTTTTTCCCTTTCAGTGTCCTAAACATGAAAGAAGTTTGGAGGCTACATGTAAGAATTGGAGACAAACAGTAAGAAAATATTTGAGAGCAGTAATCCTGTCAACTGCTTTAATTATGATTGTCTTATCATTTGGACAGTAGCATTGAGAAGAGCGTGCTCAGCTATGCAGAACAGGGCATTTCTTCTAGAAGAACATTTTGAATCAAGCTTGATACAATTGTCAGAGCTCAGGTGTTTCTCTGGCCTGAAAAAAAAAAACACTATTACTTTTTCTAAAGATTTTTTTTCTCAGAATTTATTATCTTTTTTATTTATAAAGCATAACAAACTCAAAATCTTTAGGAAGAAATTAGTGTTTAGGATCACTCAGCCATTGTAATTTGTGATTTCATGGTCTGAAATGTAGGAATCATTAAATCATGAGACAATTTATGCTGTAGAATAAAGAATTGGAAATGAATTGTTGCAGAGTATCCCAGAGCTGTCAAAAACAAATGACTGTTACAAATTAGGGCCCAACCGTCATCTTTTGTCTGTAGTGGATCTGTAGGAAAGAAAACTAACGTAATACATAAAGAAACTTGCTATATTACCCTTCAGTTTCTCAAAGATTCTGTCTTCTTGCAAGGGAAAATGAAAATGGCTATGTAGACAGAGGATGTTTTCTCACCTTCCCTTCAACTTTACCTAAACAATATTCAGGTGGAAAATTTTGAAACGTCATATAATACTATGGTGGCAGAATGCAGTACAGCCATTTAGATTTTCTCCATTAAATCAGGATTCTTGAAGCAGTAGTGCTGTTATTTTTTTATCCTTGATCAAGCTGAAATAATCTTAATAATAATATGTCATGAATTTGCAGGCTATTTCCAGGACGCTACTCTGGAAAACTGCCTTTTCCTAATCCTGTTTTTAGCTACACTCCTTTGAAGATGATTGCCATAGTAATTTTACTGAATATTTGTTTGCGATTTGAGAGGAAGGAAGGAGCTATGCAGAGATAGTATTTTCCTACAGTGAGTAAAATAGTCTCCTTCCTTCTTCCAGTGGGAGAAGTTGGCTTAAAACCTTTCTAGTGCTGTTGTGACATTAATTGCCCCAAAAGCTGTATTGAATTCTACATTATTGAAACACAAACAAGATAAACTTTCGCTATAATGCATGCTAATTGTCTTACTGTGGCATTCAGAATTGCACTCGGATTGTGTCTGTATTAAATATCCAGGACAATTACATAGTAGTAAAATACGTATTGTAAATTTCTATGTGATGGAGAATGATTTAAGTCTTGTCTTCAGAATGAAATCTCACAAAAGTATCATCTGTTCTGTGCTGTAAATTAAAAGAAAAAAACTTCAGTTGTGTAGCTACAACATCAGTTCAAACTTTGTAATTTCTGAAACTGTAGTTTCATATTCTGCTTTTATTTCTTCTGACATCTCTTGTATTCTGAGTCATAGCTTCTTGTTGTTTCAAATGGCTTTTTCTGTGATTGGAACTACCAAAGCAAGTAAAAGACAAGTTGAGTTGCTATAGGGAAACCAGTGAAACAAAGTATGTAATTTTTTTAAAAGCAGAGAAAGTAAGGAGGAAGATACATAACTTCCTTAAATGGCCTATGCAAATTATGGATGATAAAATTATCCTTTGAAATTGCTAAAAAATAAAAAGAAATATTAAAAGTTCAAAAGTTTTAAGACTATTACCATCCTTCTTTCTTAAACTTGAAGCTACATCATAACTGTGATGTCATTTGCCTAGTGATTTGTTTTTGACTTGCCTATAGTATCATGGAATTATGAAGTCATAGAATCACAGAATGTTTTGTATTGGAAAGGACCTTCAGAGATCATCTAGTCCAACCTCCTGCCATGATAACATAGTAATTATATATTACTACATTTTTGACTACATGCATGACTTTCAAAGTGAAATTTTTATTTTCAACAGGAGCTCAAAGTACCAAAACATGAGTGCCAAACTACCCAAATCTGTCATTGTGTCATTTTGTAATGCTTCAAAAGTGTTGGTTTCTTCAGTAGAGGAACATTTAGGGCATTATCCATTTATCCTCCAATTAGTTGATCTAAGGCATTCCTCTAACTAAGCCACTAATTGCTTACTGCAGCGTGGCAGTTCAGTAATGGCTTCACTATTGTTGTTAAGCTCATGCTAGTACCTGGTAGTATTTTACATTTATATCAGAAATAGTGTGGCCAGGAGGACTAGGGAAGAGATTGTGCCCTTGCACTCAGAACTGGTGAGGCCACACCTCAAATACAGTTTTGGGCCCCTCTGTACAAGAAATGTCTTTCTTGAGGTGCTGGACAGCATCCAGAGGAGGGCAACGAAGCTGATGACAGGTCTGGAGAACAAGCAACTGAGGGAACTGTAATTGCTTCACCTGGAGAAGAAAAGGCTGAGAAGAGACCTTATTACCCTTTACATCTACCTGAAAAAGGGTTGTAGTGTGGATGTTGGTCTCTTCTCATGAGTAACAAGTGATAGGACAAGAGGAAATGGCTTCAGGTTGTGCCAGGAAAGGTTTAAAATAGGTATTAGGAAATATTCATTCACTGAAAGGGTTGTCAAACATTGGAACATGCTTCCCTGGGAAATGGTTGAGTAACCATTGCTGCAGGCATTTAAAAGACATGGAGATGTCGTGTTTAAGGACATGGTTTAGTGGTGGACTTGGCAATGCTAGGTTTACTGGTGAACTCAATGGACTAAAAGGTCTTTCCCAACCTAAACAACACTGTGATTTGTTTATTTTTATTGTCTCAGGAGTTTTAAAGCTGGTTTAAAACTGGGGTGCCGCACTGAACCTCATGGGTAAGACATGTAGACTAGAAACAGACAGGATCAGGCATACACAAAGTGATGTGGTTGTTCTCAATTTTACATTTCTGTAACATTTCCTGTGGCTGATGACCAGCTTTCACATGACACTAGAGGAAGCCTTCTGTGTTCATATACTAAAGTGCACAGGTTGTTGGGGAAAGCGCTGCTGAGGACATGGCTGCCTTGGCATGCCAGGGTACTTTACTGCTTTCCCTGTTATATTGCAAAGTGATATACTGCAGCAAAAAACTATAACTTCTGTCTCACTTCAGGAAGTACAATTTAGGAGCTGGAGTAATTTGATGGATAGTACATACTAAGAAAAATATTAGAAACCAGGAAAGGCCACATAGTCTATTGAGGCTCATTTCATTCCGAATACACCTTCCCTAGGTTATCATCCCATTGTTAAGAAAAAGAGTAATGTTATCCATTTTTTATAATTCCACTTCTGGGTATTACAGAGATAAATACCTAAATGCTGGAGAACTAACTTTCTTTCAAAGCAGTATTTCAAGAGAAAAATACTTAAATGCAGATGGGTGGGATGACAGAAAAGAAATTGACCCTAAATGAAAAATATGTTAGTGATATGAATATACGTGTAAAGTTGCAGTTTCTCAAAATCCCCCAGAGACAAACTTCCAATCATGAAACTTTCAGAAAGTAACCTTTCTTTTAATTTATTGTTTTAGGACCAATGCAGGAGACGATATATGACTTCTGGAGAATGGTATGGCATGAAAACACAGCCAGCATAATCATGGTTACTAATCTCGTAGAAGTGGGAAGGGTAAGTGATTTTTTGTACTTCAAAAGATGAAAGATTTTCAAGGTGTTGACTTTTGGAAATTAAATAGCGGACCAACAAGATGTTTACATACTGAATATAGCACATAAAATATTTATGAGTGCCTCTGCTAAGAGGTTCATTATCAATTATTTTTAAACATGCCTTCGATGCTTGTCTTGGATAACATTAGCACAATGAAAAAATACCTGATAAAGCTACATTCTGTGCATTTGAGGACTGCAGAGACTGCCAAAGGGAAAGTATCGTATATTTGTAGACATCTCAAACCTACCTCTTCTGTTAGGGAAAATTAGAGAACTGGTTATGGAACAAGGTGTGGAGTAATCTTTTTTTTTTAAGGAGGACTGAGGGGGAGTAATTTCTGAAACAGATTGCTGAGAAAAGTATGAAATTGCACCTTCTTCGTAGTATGTTAGTATAAATTGACCTTGTTTGTTTTTTTTTACTTCCTGTAAGCCTTCTGGATTAAACAAGAAAAAAATAGCTTTACTCATTTGTACACTACATTTGTTGACCAAGAGGTCTTCTTCAGGAGCTTAGTAGTATAGGAAAGCTTGAATTATGTAGCTGATGCTGTATACTTTTCTTTCTTTGCTTGATAGCTTCTAAAGTAGGCCTCCTACTCAAGTCATTATGGCTAATTTTGTTTTCAACAAGTATTGAATGGAACCATTTTCTTTGTTTCTCAGAACCATCAATAACTGAGTCTTTTAATTTACTGCTTTGTCTATGCACTAGTATCTTAGTTCTCATCTGCAATGTTTTTGGGGGGAAAATTTGCTTCGTAACTGGGCATGTAGCTTTCATTTGGAATGAAAAAAAAAGCCCACTCCTTTTATTGCAACTACTGCAATTATTGTAAATCAAAATGTTGAAATAAGAAGTCAGGCACACATATCTTGGTGTGAGCCACACGGTTTTAAGAGATGTTTTTAATTTCACAGTGTTGGAGTGGCTCATACCTCTCTGCCCTGTGGCATTGGCATGAGTAGAGAGCAGTGTTTATGTTGTGTGAGTCAGTGTGTCAGATCTTGTCCCCTTTCTAGCAAGTCCAGTTTTACAATGTCAGTTTATTGTCCTTAGATATATATATATATCCTAATGTTTAGATACTTGCATGCCCATGGCTGCCAACTCATCAGGTGCCAGTATTACTTTTAGATATAAAAAACATGGGATTTGTGACTGCATTTAGCATCTGTTGCAGGAACACATGTATGACTAATTGCAGAGACAAAAGAGATCATAGAGGTCACTTTAAAAATTCAGACCCTTGAGTAAGGAAGAAGGTAGAAATAGTTAGATGGTCACATATCAATTCAAAGCGTATGGCCCTGTAAGAACAGGAAGCTCTCCAGTAAATTGCTTCATTAAAGCTTTATACATGTTCATTAGTATCCAAGCACACAACTTAAAAATGGGTGTTTTCAGGGTATGGATAAACAATCCTTAGAAAAAAAACCCAGCATATTACATGATACCACATGCTGTCTTCCTAAAGACAGTATTTGAAAGCATCAATTAGCGTGAACTGTCAGGCATCAGCTAGGGAGATGCTAGTCTTGATGGCAATGTTGGTGACCTCAACTCACAATATTTAGGCACACAGCACGTTCACTTAACAGCAAGCAGCAATGTGCCACCCTGGAGATTTCTTGAGGGTGCAGGAGTCCTAGTGGGATACTGGGCCTTTGTTGTTCCAGGCAGTAGTAGAAATAACTTTGTTCTCACTTTCTCTGGAGGCCAACATAGGTGAGAATAGAGTGCAGAAATTTAAATGAGCTTTTAATGGAAATGAGATTGTATGAACCACAAAACAATTCAGTCACTCCTCCATTGGTGCTTCTGTCCTACTCCCAGAGCTGGAACCATCAGCAACAAGGAGGCACATTACAAACACACCATCTGTCCTGCAACCCCTAACACAATCTCTGTGCCACCTTGATTAGTGATGATTTTAATGGACCTTTTGGTAGCATTCCTGCAGGGCAATCCTTGTAACCTTCCCAACCTTGGGTTTCTCTACTGCAATTGCTGTTGCTGGTATAACATTTATAAGGGTTTATTATTTTTATTTTTTTTAACCTTCTTGACCTATTGTAAGCTGAGGAGGAAAATTCTTTTATTTTTTCAGGAAAGAGGAATATCTATTTAACACATTTGCCACATAGTGTACATCCTTCATGAATTAATCATACAGGGGTCGTATGTGTATTTGTTTACCAGGACTGGCTGGATAGTCATTAAATCAATGCTAGGAACTTGCTTCTTGCCCTGGAGCATTATGCATCAGGACTGTTTTAATTGTGGATGGAGGAATCACCATGAGGCAGTCCCTAATGCAAGCACCTGCTGCAAATGACTTAGTCCCCACATTGCCCTCCAGCAGGGTCTGGATACATCTGCCAATATCTGTCATTATCTGAGGCACACTTGTCAAAACCATGCATCCCTTTAAGCTCTTGTGTGTTCCAGCAAGGGACCCTTGTCAGTGTTTCTGGCACCTGTAGACTGCTGTGCACCTGGTATTTAAATGGCACAGAAATGTGTTTTGATTGTTTTCTCTCTTTAATGAACCCACCTGAGGGACATTTAGCTCTTTATCTAGTAGCCTGTTACCCAGTCAGTCACATTTACACTGCTTCTATGGAATTTCAGAACTCACTTGTGCTATTATACTAATCCATCTGCCAGAAGTCTTATCACAAAATCTGCAGAGCTCCCTAAGGAGACTTTTGTACTGGTAATTTAAGCTAATGATTTCTAAACATATTTAGTCAGTTTTTATGAAGACCTCATTAGAATGTTACTGTTTATTAAAAATCTAAGTGAGGTCTCACAGTCATTTAGAAAACCCATTGCTGAGTTTTATGAACAGTTCTTTGATAAGAGATGATGGAATGATTTTTAGTTAAGATTGGTCTAAGTTGAACTTTTATTAAAAAACTAAAAACTTTTATTAAAAAACCAAATAAGTAGCCTTTGAAACAGTTTTGGGAAAAAAATGTCTCTGTCTTCTTCATGCTGGGGTCAACAACTTTCCACTTACAATGAAGTTCACAAAAACGAAATGGTGAGTAATCAATAGTATAATATTCCTACATTTTAGTTAAAGAATAGGAGTTTTCCAAACCATTCACTGACAGGTAAAGAGCAAAACTGAGACTCGGTGTGACCACAAGCTATTTGAAAATAATGGTTTTTGGATTATATTAATGCGAGAGACCTTTACGGTCATGTTTGTGAGTGGTACAGCAGCTGAACATAGTATAATTTCAGACAACATCTTTTCCTGAGAGACATAGATAATCTAGTGGATTATTCTATAAGAAACAAATGTTATCCCATCAGTGTAGGGGTGATTGGAAAATAGACAAAAGAGAACATCTTGCTTACTCCAAGAGACTGCTCTGGAGTACCAAGTCCAAGCCAGAGTGGGATCCTTTTGTGGAAGGCAGTGGGAACTGGATCAAGGTCTTTCTGTATTGGCCAAAGTCTCAGGTTGCTTCTTGAAGTGACTCAATGTCTGCACACATTGAAACATTTCTTTCCTCCTTGGAAGAGTTATGTTGGGAACATTTAGAATATATTCAATTGTGCCATCTAGCTGTCATCTCCATCCTTGCTCGTTAGGCTGGTACTAATGTTTGGTTGGCAGAACCAAACTCAGCATGTTATGTCATTTGTCAGTAGTCACATTCTCTCCTGCTAATTGTTTTTGCTTGAGACAGAAGAAATGTAGTAATATCTAACTAATAAATGGTGAAATGCACTTGTGAAATTCAGTATAGATGGTCAATATATATAAAAGCGCTGCAATGACTCATGATTGTCTATCACATGCTTTTCATATAACTAAATATTTACAAAAAATCACTAGAAAAAATAATAAAAAATAAAACCTCACCCCAGGAGCATAGTAATTACAGTAATTAGAGTTTCTCAATTATTATATAGAATTAGGAAACAGCCCAAGCTAATAATGTTAATAAGCACACAAAAGACCCTTTTTTGAAAAGGAGGCAAGGTTGACTACAACAGAATGGATGTGTTACAAACAGGGGAATGAAGATCAGCCATAGACTGGTATATAGTCCCTATGTCTGCACGCACACCTTAATGGTACCCAAACAGCTTCTCATTGCCATCTTATCTCTCAGGGGTGTTATGGTTTTCTGAGGGCCATCCAGCACTCTTTCTGGGTGACTTTTTCCTCCCAGGAGCCTGCAGGGCTGTATTTACATAGGGAAAATGAAAGAAAACAGTGGTGGCTTAGCTTTTGCTTTGCTTGTTTTACTAGAACCATAGTTGGTATGTTACGTACACGGCACTCTTGTCTGCCTCACTGCAAAAATGTTGATGGTCTGACTGCTGATGCTTAAAAGACAGTAGGAGTCCATGTGATAGTGAGGAGATCCATAGAATGGTCTTCTGACAGAGAGGGAATATCTCTTTACTGCTGGCTGGCTAAAAAGAATTCCTTGTTGTAGAAACGAGTTGTTCTTCTCAGAAAAAATTGTATGGGCCCAGCCCTACACAATTATTTGTGTATGTGCTTGTGCTTTGAGTACTCAGGATGTGCAGCCTCGGTCAGCATTCAAGAAACATTTCTGAAACAGACACAGATATGTTTTCTTAATAAACAAAACCCAGAAGTCTGTTCTGAACCAGGTCCTCTTCAGATCAATGTGGTGATCAATTTTTTTTATAGACATCTCTTAGACATCCAAGAGAAACTGCCAAATAAATCGCCATCTGAAGACTTATTACTGAAAATGTATTGCAAGAACTAAACAAGAACTTCATAGCAAATTCCAGTGACACAAAAACTGTGCAAAATTTCCAGCAGACTTGCTACCTGTTCTTAGACTAAACCGGGAATTTTTTTGACACAAAGCTATTAGGAAGCTTGCATTTCAGCATTTTACAAGTTTTGAGAATCTTCATGTGAAAGAAACCTCTAATAAACAAAGGTAAATTCAAATTGTATTTAAGATTCAGATCACCCATTACAGAGATTTTGCAGAGGTGAAACAGTAACTCTTTAACACATCTTACAAACAGCACATTTGTATTTAGTATAAATAGAGGAACACTCAATTTAATTGAAACTGCCTCTAAATGTAATAAGCCAAATTACCTTCATTTGAATTAGTTCAGGATACTGGCATTAGCACTCCCCAGGAGGTCTGCCAAAGAGTTTGTAAGTATAGTACTGATGAAGATTTCATTTTAACTGAAAGAAAGAAACCTTATTTTGTAATTGAGAGGGAGAAAGGTTGCTGGATGAAACCTTTCCCTACCTCTAGGTAATTCTAGTCTCAGTGTCTAAAACCTATGAATAGTGTCCTTCCACATCTGGAGAAAATTATATTCTTAATCATGTTTACCCAACAAACCTGAGGCCTGTGCTTATGGTTCATATATATTATTATGTATTTTATTGTTTTACTTTTGGTTTCACAGTAATTCCAGTATCTCTTGTTGAGTAGAATTTATACCTTTACGGAATATCATTGAGAAAAAAAAATAAAACAATTGTTATTGAAAACTATTGTCAGTCTTTGAAGTCAGTGAACCTTTCTAGTTGTCAAAACAGCTTTCAGCTTTCTAGACTTCTAACCAGAAACAGTAAATTGACATTACTTCATTGTATGTAGCAGGGGAGGAGCCATTAGGGGAAAAAAAAAGTTGATGTTCTTCAGGAAAGAGAAGGAAGATCTTTGCAATTGTTTAATGAAGATGTCCTCTGATTAGCATTGTTAGCATCATTAAACAGGACATCCACTTACAAGGGTTCAGCATTGTCCCACATCACTCAAAGCAGACGTGGTTTCAGCTCTCAGTGCTTTGATGCATGCTTATTTCCAGTAAAAGCAATGTTTCAAAGAATGTTAATCAACAGAGATTAATATCTTAATGCTTACTAATCCAATTGAGATAAATCACTTTGAGAAATAAATAAAAGAGGTTTAAGGATACACAAATGCATTGACCTCCATGTTGGACTAGCTGCCAGGATGTAGGATGCAAGTGTAAGTGCAGTCTGCAAAGAAGGCTTTGAGTTCTTCCTTGAAATGTCAGGGCTAGCAAAATGGCTTCATCACTGCAAGTCTCCTGACCTCAGCAGTCTCATGAATTTAATCTCTCAGTCTCTCTGTGAAGAAAGAAGTATCCTGGAGACACCAACACGATTTTATTATACCTTACCCAGTAAAGTAGCATGTAGAGTTTTCTAACCTAACATCAGATGATGACAGTTCAGAGACAGAAGGCAATCTGCTAACTAGGGGGTGATCTGTAGCTCAAATAATGGCATGATTTTTTCTTGGAATGGAAGCATGATTCAGAGCACAGACTGTTCTGCTTAATGCAGGCACATCAGGTCCTCGGAGCACAGGATCTAAGCAATATGACTGTGATTTCACAGTTGCGTAAGTGATTAAGACAGTGTTTGAAGACCTCCAGCCAACCCTGTAATGATCTTTCATCTTGGCATTGGATCACCCTTCTTGTGTTCTGTGCTCAGTCTTTTTAACTCCAAGGCAGTACTGCAGTGGAAAAAATTACAGCCTTTTTTAATTAGTGGGAGGCAAAATTGCCTAAACATAAGCAATGAAACAGAGGCAACTATATTCCTCTGTTAGCATTAGCGGTGGAGAAAGGAACACTACAACAGCTTTAGTTTGAGTTATCTTTGTCCTAAAGCAGTTCTATACTAATTCTTTTTTGTGGCCAAAGGAAGGCCATATCATGGGTTTGTCCAGTCAGTTTAATTTCATCTAACCCAGCTACCGTGTCAATGGTATGCTAACTGTGCACCTGATCCTTAAGAACAAAGGGATCACACGCATTCCCTTGGGTGGAAAGCATTAGTGTATGGCCACTACTGGACAGCTATTCTGGGTAGCAGTTGATGAGGATGCATCCACCAGGCAACCTAGGAATGGACTGCTGGGGCAACATAGGGCAGCAGAAGGTGGAGAATTGTATCAGCTGTAAGTTGTCTCTGGAAGAAATTAGACAGAGCTAGTAAAATTCATGAAGACATCTCTCCCCCTCTGGGACCTGTGAACAATACAAAGACTTCTGGCTGCCTCTATACAGAGCCATTCATCTCATGGTGCCAAACAGTATCTTAAATGTTGTATTTCTCAATTCTCTTCCATATCTCTTTTAGAAAGCTGTAAAATGAGGTATAAATCAATTAACTGACTTGCTCAAAAGCAAACAAAGAAAATGAGAAAAAAGAAAGACTGGGTTTTATCCTCTGTCAAAGGTTGTTTTATAACTTATAAAATGTTCTTAAATCACAATACAATTTTTTGTTTGAAAAATGTTTAAATAAAAGTACTTTCAATTATTGGGTGTCGTTTTACTTAAAATCAGGCAAACAGAAGTATATGGCATTATCCTAGCTACATCTGTAAAAGCTGTTAAAAATTTTCACCAGCAAGCTTGGTAGGCTCTTTCGTTTTATATCCTTGATGTTTAACTTCAAAATTTATGTCTGACTTATCATCATTACTTAGTTCGTGATTAATTTTAAATTAGAATATATAATACTGCTCTTCACTAATGACAATCCATGCAGTGTATAGCCAGTTATATCACCTTTTTGCTAAGAATATTTCAGAATCAAAGGAAATTGGGAACTGAATAATCGGTGTTATTTAAACTGTTCTGTGTGAACGACAAAGTATATTTCACAGCCAGCTCACATATTAATTCTGTAATATTCCTCCTATTCCAAACCTCGAAGTAAATGAATTACTGTCTTGGCTTTCATACTGCCATTAGCTAGATGTGTCACATAGCCAAATGGCTAAATATACAGCTTCAGAAGTCACAATATGTGTTCATTAGCTATCTGCTGCCTACATTGTTTTTTATATTTAGAAGCAGCAAAAACAACTTTCCACCTTCATTTTTAATTCTTAGTTTATCACATTATACTATTTTGCTGGGGGATGGATTTAGGGGGTGGAAGTAGATAGTAATCTTCTCCAAAATTCTGAAATTATTAGTAAAATAAACATGTTTGGAACAATTGGACAGTGTACCTTGGGATGAATAGATTAAATCAGAGCATTTTCATTTTGTCTCTGGCAATCACCCTTTTATCCCATCTTGTGATGAACATCTGTATTTTTTGGCATGTTGTTAGGATATAAATGTGGGGTGTATCTGAACAAAATCTCAATTATAGATCTGCTCATATGAGATTTCAAAATTATGTTTTCTACTTTGTGGATGATGTTTACTGTTATGGTAGCAAGTATGTGGAAAAAAAATCTAGTGCGTTTAATATTCAGTTCTGGATTCATGTATCAATTATTTAGCTAAACCTTCTGTTAGTAGGGATTTTTTTGTAAAACATGTACCAAATGTTTACAGAAAGGCAAAGAGATTCATCAAGTCACAGTAGCTAAAGCTGTGCTAAAAAGAAAAAATGAACAAACATATGTTACCAGCAGTGTATCTCATATTTGATGCATAAAACCATATTCTATTTTGTTGCAATTGTCTTTCCTTGTGCAAATAAAGGCACTGATCCAATAAATATTTATAAGTGTGATTTTGATTTACACTGTTTAATCTACTTCTATATTTAAGATATTTTTGTGTTTGTTTGAGAGATCAAGAATTAGATGGGAGACTGGTGTCTAAGCATTTCCTTAACTTTTGGATCACAGAGTTCCCATGTCTAGAGCACAGCACATGTGACAGCATTGCAGTGCAAGCGCCAAAAATAGGAAAAAAGCCTGAATTAAAAAAAAAAAAAAAAGGTGTTGGGGTTTTTTTTTCCTCTCCCAGTGAGTGAATCATTTAGTGCTGGTCTGTGGCTCTAACTGCAGCTTTGGCACCATTCCCGTGGCTGTTATAGGCCCTATTCCACTTGGGAGAGTTTTCAGAAAATTGTGTTGTCATGAATCCTTCTGTTCAGCTCCAATCTGCTCCATGCCAAAATCCCCTGCGCAGCAGAGTAAGAAATCCTCTGCAGGTCCAAGCTGCATGAGGCACAAAAGGCTGTAACTTTTGTACAACACTCACCAATACTTCCCAATTATTCCACTGGACCATCTTAAATGAAGTTTTTTTAAAAAGTGAAAGCAAATCCAACAGTTGAGGCATAAGAAGATGGAGAATATGCTCTTCTAAATTGGTCTTTCTAAGTGCCCATAGTTCTTAATCATAATCCAGGCTGTCTAGACTTACCAAGTTAGAAACAGGCATGTTTTGCTTTGAGGCTGAGCAATTTGATTCAGCCATAGTCGAGGGGTTTTTTTCCCAATTGTCTGTTTTACTCAACTAGAGCTGTTTTCAGGATGGCAGGTGCCCATCAGAAGGAAACAGGCTAAAGTTAGCAACAGAGAGACGTGCTGATCAGTAGTGCTGTGACTAGGATCACTGCTGCAGCTGTTGCCTTCCTACGTGTGTTGGCTGTCTTCATGTAGTTCAGGTTCCTCCTATGGAAAGAATACATGAGCAGGCAGGAAAAGGGAATTGGCTCCAGAGACGGTGTTGTCTAGGGACTGCTCCAGTCTGGAGGCAGTGCAAATGGCCTTATTCTACATGGAAAATCAAAAAATCATCTGAGTCAAACCCCTTTTTCACAGAGCTCCCGGCAATGACTATAAAAAGGTCCATTTGCTGGTCTAAGGGACTTGAACACTGTAAATTCTCAGCATTATTTTTGCACCACAGACAAAATAGTAAGTATTCAATGTTTTTTCACTTAGCTGCTATCAAAGGCGTTTTAGAAATACATCCAAACAAGATAAGAATCTGAATAAATATCAAGTAGATAGCACAGTAACTGCTAAAGTGCTTGTAGCAATGTTTAATGATTTCTGAAATGGCTGTTCATTGCTTACATCTGATAGATAAGCTTTATTGATGAATACACATTTGCCAGAGATCCTATTGTCCAGGTACCCTGGGACTGTTCCTCAGCTTGGTCCTTAACTGGTAGAAACATTCTCATCTGCTCTGTCAGCTTCTGGCTGGTGAGCATGTAGAGGGGAGCAGCCTTGCTCAATGAGCATTGCAAAGATTGTTCAGTGTCTTAGCTCCGGGTGCTAAGGAAAGGAACTTTATCACTTAGTGTTTGCCAGGTGTCCCAAAACCATGCTTAATACCAAGTGAAATGTGAAGAATGTGAAGAATTTTTCTTAGCCAGTACTAGGTCTGAAGACAAACAAAGAGAAATAAATAAAAAGCTGCTTATGGCTACCTGAATTTTGGCTCTGTTCTAGGTTTCCATCAGCTGTGTAAGCAGGAACAAGCTGTTAGAATGCTTGTATAATTTTGCAACAGGGAGCCAGGGCTGATGACCAGTATATTTTTCTCTGAAGAGGACACTGATATGGGGCTGTGTTTTCCAGCCCTTCAACTCAGTTCTATACAGATTTAAATTTTATCCTGCAAACTACTGACCCTGCCTGGACAAACGTTTTATTTCTCGCCTAACTAACATGACTGCCTTCTATGACAAAGTGACTCGACTACTGGATGAGGGAAAGGCTGTGGATGTGGTCTTCCTGGACTTCAGCAAAGCCTTTGACACAGTTTCTCACAGCATTCTGCTACGGAAACTGTCAGCTTCTGGCCTGGATAGGCACACACTCTCCTGAGTGGAAAACTGGTTGGATGGCCGGGCCCAGAGAGTGGTGGTAAATGG
>WAAB01003907.1:316586-378936 GCA_013389865.1 Piaya cayana
TGACAGGGGACAGGACAAGAGGGAATGGCCTCAAGGTCTGCCAGGAGAGCTTTAGGCTGGACGTGACGAAAAAAAATTTCACAGAAAGAGTCATTGGGCACTGGAACAGGCTCCCCAGGGAGGTGGTTGATTCACCTTCCCTGGAGGTATTTAAGACACGGGTGGATGAGGTGCTGAGGGTCGTGGTTTAATGTTTGATAGGAATGGTTGGACTCAATGATCTGGTAGGTCTTTTCCAAACTGGTTATTCTGTGATTCTATGATTTTATCAGGCAGTGTTACTACTTCAATGTGGCAAGACCTCTCTTCTGTCCAGACAGTAAAGAGGGGTTATGCATGATTACCAGCTATGTCACTAGAAGCAAACTCTGAGGGAAGTATTTTCTTCTGCCTGACAGGACAAGGTTTGGATCTCTATGTAATCATTTCTATACTAAACCTGGATTTTGTATAAATAAGTAATTTGCTTCATGTGTTGGAAGTTTTCAGTGTATGCTTATATACATGTTCATCAGTTTTACCTTTTGCTCAAGACTAGACATCACATTAATCCAAATATTATGGCATGAAAACTGGTTTGTGAAATACTCTACAAGTTGTGAGGTTGTTTGGGTTTTTTTCTGTCAGTTTTCCATTTTAGTATTTTAAATGTTGGGGGTTTTTACCCAACCCATTTACGTGTATATTTAAGTAAGGCAGTAGATTTACATATCTTGAAAGATCCATTTTAAATTTTCTATTCAGTTAGAAAAAGAGATAAACTGTTCCATGCAGCAGATGTACAACATATGCTGCTCCTAGCACGTACTGCCCTTCTGGACAATGGGCAGATGTGGTGGTGATAGCATAGCTATTACCGTGATAGAGCAGAATAGAAGAGAAATATGGAAGTAATGTGCTAGCTTCCCCACCCACCATTTGTCCACATGAATAGGAAGGAGGAGACAATTCTTACATCTGTCAGCTATCTGCATCATCATATACAGTTCTCACAACCACCCACTTTAGAAAATAGAAGAGTAATAGTGCATGTTTTAGTATGTTAAATACTGTAAAGTCTATCCCATCTAGACCACAACAAGGCTCAGAAATTCTGACAGTTCATAAAATCCATCTTCTTTCTGTCTCCACATCTCAGGATAGAACTGCTAAGAATGCACAGTTCCAGAAGCCTATTGAAATCAGCATGGGGAAAGAGGAATTCATCTCACCTAACATTAGACATCAAGAGGCCAAACACCTTGGCAAAGGCAGTCGTCTAGACTCTTTTCATAGTAAATAAAAATAGAGGCACCTCTAGAACACAGTCATCCTACTCCCTGTAGTTTGAGCTAAGTGAGAGAAATCCTATCCATAGTTTTTGGCGTCATCTAGTGAATTGGTGGCCCAGACATAAAACTCATCTCTTGACTTCAAGCACTGAGTTTTGCCATTTGACCTGTCACCAGTTCCTTTTGAAAGTTAATCTGAGAGAACAGACACTTTTCTATTAATAGAGAAGATCCTTCCCTGTCTGAAAAACACATGTTTCATTTTAGAAGGTAGGAAGATGTTTTTGAGACAAATCACCAACTAGAAGTAAGGTTAAAAAAAATGCGGGTGGTAGTTATCCCTCTGGGCACACCCTGCATTGGAAAGCACAGAAAATTAACAGTCACTGTAACTGAGTTATGCAGGGTATAAATATCCCTTGTGCACCATACAAATTCTCCTTACTTCACTAACCACAACATAAATCTCACCTGCATCTCTGAAAGATGTCTTAAAAAAAAAAGGAGAGGTGATGTCCCTTAAACATGAACCATTTCGGCATGCAGGAAATGTGACTGTCTTGCGCGTGATTGCATTTTAAAACAGAAATCGTTGCACAGAATACAGAACAGATTCAGTATGAACCCTCTAAAATAAATGAATCTTAATTTCTTTTTATTTTTTAAAGGTCAAGTGCTGCAAATACTGGCCAGATGACACAGAGATTTATAAAGACATTAAAGTTACCCTTATAGAAACAGAACTCTTGGCTGAATATGTGATTCGAACATTTGCAGTAGAAAAGGTAAGTCTCCAAGTTATTTTTTCTTAAATATGATGGTATCTGCCTAAGTAACTTATATGTAGAATTCATTATGGGAAAGTTAAGTCTTTTGACTGACATCCCGATTTTGTAGCAATTCTTTGGGTAAACGACTACCGCCCTCTTATGGTAGACTGTGGTTTTCTTCAAATGCCGCAACTTTTCTGTGCTTTCCATCACTGTTGACCCCTGCCTGAGTTAGAAAAAGTGATGTTCCGTGCCTAGGAGAAATCGAAACCTCCCTCCCAGCAATCGATTGAAAAACACATTCGTGCTGTTTTCCCATCTTATGTTCCTCACAATCATTTTTGCCTGTACCAGAGGCTGCATGCCCCATTATTTAGAAGTCCGTGGTAGAAAATAACGTTTATCTGTTGGACCTGTGTGTTCCTGGTCTACAGAGACATAGTTGAAACAAACCTTTCTTCTCAAGATGGATGTTTTTCATGTGAAATCCATCTTTATTAGGAGAGTTCCAATCAGAGTGTTGTATTACTGATTACTCAAATAATGCCATGAATTTGTTTGACATTTACTAGATCTAATAGCTCTCCCAGTAGCTTACAATATATGGACAACATACAATTAACAAACAAGGTACCTACTGAAAGTGAGAACAAGCAGTGTCTGTCAAAGCCGAAGTGTCATGCATTTTGTGTCAATTCAGGAGTCTTATTCAGACTTCAATAAAGGACAGTACTGTTTTAGTTCTATGTATCAACACTTGTTCGAGTTACAGAAAAATGAGAAAACAGAAGTGTTTTAATTCTTATATATCAACACTCATTTGAGTTACAGAACAATGAGAAAAGGGCCTCTTTGGAAGACTTGATATTCCTAATGGTGCACTGAAGTAACGTTCACTCAGTATTACCATGAGTAGATTTTCAACTAATTAGCTTAGAAAACTCCTTCTGATTTAGTTGCAGTACCTGGGACATACTGGTTCTCTCTAATGATGAGATAGTATTCAACTATCGTTTTGAAGAACATAATCTTTAGCATCAAAGAATCCTGCACCCAGGTAGATGAAACTGCTGAAAAGACAACTCAACGGGGTTACATCCATAGTAACAAAGGAATGAGGTTTTTTCCTGTTTTATTCTTCAATCTAATATTTAAATATGCATCAATACAGCAACCTGAGGGTGATGATAATAGAATTATGTGGTTTGAATAAACTGAAATATTGTATCATGTTTACTGCTATGCATATTGTACATCAAATTCATTCAAGTCTGTTGTTACCTTGCATTTAGATACTTTTAATAAACAGATGATATACAGTGGCTACACTTTGAAGTAGATGAAGCACCGGCTGATTTCTATTCTGCAAATTTTAAGCCCATGCTTTGATGTTAGCTCTTCACTTCTTAACTAGGACTGGAAAAAGAGAGCTAGAGGATTTTACAGTTGATCATAACCCAACTGTCTTGAATAAGTGCATTAGAACAGATAGAGATAAAAGGCACTAAACATTTTATTTCTTAAAAAAAATCTCCATCTGAGAAGATTTCATTTAGGCACTGCTTTTTAATAGTTGGTAGTTTTCTAGTAAGCCTCTAAAAGCAGTGTCAGTGTAGTTTGAGCAAAATATGTTTGTTTTTACCCTATTTTCCATATTTTTTAACTCTTCCAATGGCACTGCAAGGTCAAGTCTGTTCTTATCCTCCACCATAAATCTCTCAAGTTATATTTCTGATCTACTGGAACTGATAATCTTCAAGTTCTTCAAGACAAGATGCATGATGAGACAGAGTGCATCCTAACCAAATATGCAGATAACACTAAGTGAAGGGTGGCTTTGAAATGCTGAACATTAAAGCCCCAGTTCCACAAGATTTGATGATCTGGCTTGAAGAAACTTTAGTAATTCAACAAGGCAAAATGCAAAGACCTGCACCTTAGGTGCATTAACCCCATGTGTCCGTACAGGCTGCAACATCCTGGGACAACATCTGACATTTAAGGTGATTACAGATGTAAGACACAGGAGCTGCAAGGGGATTTTAAGAGAGCTGGCCTTCTTTTGTGTGGTAGAGATGAGGAGGAGTGGTAATTGCAGCCTGGGACTATCTAAAAGTTGTTCAATGCTAAAAAAATGTAACCCGAAATTACATTCTGGTTCTGAAGACCACTTTGTAGATATGCTTTGCATTTTGTGCATAAGCAGTTCCTTTGGAGCAGGTCCTTTACAGCACAACAGTTAACTCAGATGAATTGCTCAGATAGTAACATACAGCAGCACCATAAGTATTTGTATGATTAGGGTCTATATTTTTTTAACATCCTAGGGTTTATTAGCTGTGCACACCATTTTCTGTTTGTTTCAGCTGAAAGAAAAAGTAAAAAATACAGTCTTCCCAAGCTGAGCATATGCTTTTATGATTCATGCAGTTGTGTTGCTATTTTGGGTTTAGAAACCAGCAGGGAAGCTACAGACATGGAAATCATTCTTTTGTAGGTATAATAAGCAAACTCATTATAAAAGTACCCTATATGCAAAACCTTTTCTAAATAGCTTTTACCAGCAATAGACAAAAAAAAAATGCAGTCAGCATGACAGATAGCATTTTCAAAACTAATGCATAAGATATACAGGGCATATCCTGATCTGTGCAACAGCTAGGCACATTATTTTAGTGGAGCAGTTCAGTTTTTGTAAATTGCTTGCAAATCAAGGCTGCATATGGCATGAAGAATTTGTGTGGGTTATTCATTTCTGTTCTCAGTTTGTGTAGTCATGGCATTGCTTTTTGTATGGGATCTTTGTTCCTTGGGGGATTGTAAGCAGTTGTTAGGAGCAATATAAGAGTGTTTGGGACATGGATACCCCACCTACGCACAGCTATTTACAGAGTTGGAGGCCTTGCTTACAATAGCAAAAAGCTGCGTTAACTAACACACGCTAAAATCCCCAGAGTACAGGGACCAAATTTGGTCTTTGAATGTGCTTGCTAGATTGTCTTAAAATGCAAATTACTTTGTCTTTTCCTGGGTTTTAATATGGTTTTAAATCGATTTTTAGGATGTAAGGTCATTTCTGTTGCAAGGATGTGGTCTCCTCAGTCTACACCATTTTCACATTTGCTCTTCATCTTCTCCCTTGACTGCCTTTTTGTGTCACAGTTTCCAATGGAGATGAGTGTTAATATTCCTCTGAGCAGATGCCCAGTTTCCATATACCCCCCAGACTAAGCTGTCAGAGCATCAGGACTCCAAGATAAACCAAGCTCACTCCAGTCATGCAGCCCTGGCACAGCCAAAATTTTGCAGTCTTTGACAGTCGCAGACTATTCTAGCTTGCATGCAAGTAATAAATTAGGGTGCTTATATTACTTCATTATGCAAAAAGAATTACACCTTTTATATGCAAACCAGCTCAAGACAGGAAATACATCTTTAAGAAGAAAAACTGTAAACCACCACTTATTAATATCACTGACATTTAGTCCAGCCTAGACATGATATGTCATAATTTTGCTGTTTGCTTATGAAATATGTATGATGGCCTCTGGTCTGTGGATTTCTAATGAGAATAAAATACCGACAGCTACAGTTTTAGAGGGGGAAGGGGAAATACGAGCAAGAAAATCAAACTTAGCATACACACATCTAATATCCAGACTGCTCCAGAAAGTCACATGGGAAATTACTTACACAATCAGCTTCTCATTCATATCTGCCTTACCGTATCCATGTCCTTGTACACTGTGGCAGATCACTTGAAGGGTGAGCATGTGGAGGGCTACAAATGCAGTCCCTATGACTGGAGGTGCAAAAATGTTTCTTACTAGTCAGCTGTTTCTTTTAGACCAATGAAAGAGACAAATTATAAGGAAAATTATGTTGAAATTGTAGTTCCCTGAAGTCAGCAGCAAAACTCCTGTGGAGAGCATTGGGAAAAAAAATGTCATCTGTGCTGTATGTTCATGGCCTTGCTGCTGACCTGTTCTGTGATCGTGGCATGCATCTTAAGACCACAGTTTTCAAAGCAGCCTAGTGCTTAAATGTAGAGATGAGCATCTATCTTGTTGCTAAAAGTTTCTAACCAACGCAGTGCTGATTTATTCAGTTTTGTGATAAGGTTTTGAAACCAGTTGATACATGACCTTTGAACTTGCTACGAGCAAGCTCTCCAGCAGGTAGGGGTGGATGTCTTTCAGCAAGGCTCAGGCTTTTGAAGTTGCTTTCTTACAATGTCTTGTGTCAAATTTCACATTCCAGCTTGGTTTTGTTTTTCAACTCTTGTCTTTTCAACAGAGAGGTGCTCATGAGATTCGAGAAATTCGGCAGTTTCACTTCACTGGGTGGCCAGACCATGGTGTACCATACCACGCCACAGGTCTGCTGGGATTTGTACGACAGGTCAAATCCAAGAGCCCACCAAATGCTGGACCTCTGGTCGTTCACTGCAGGTGGGTAGAACAGAAATCTCTCTGTCGTGTTGTCCGCTACTCTCAGAACCTACTTTTGTTTGTCCTGTACTGCCTCATACCCACACAGGTTGTTGAAGCCACTGGAGATCTACCCACAATTAATACCTAAAATAAAAACGAGCGTGGCAGAACTGACCCTGAAATTATGCAAATGCCTGAATGCAAGACTTAATTTCAGTAATCATCCCACTGAACAAATACCTGCAAGATGAACCCTTGCATTTTACATTTTCCAGTACACTGCTGAACATTAACTGTACTTTTCTTTTATTTTAGTGCTGGTGCTGGCAGAACTGGGTGCTTCATTGTTATTGACATCATGCTAGATATGGCAGAAAGAGAAGGCGTTGTAGACATATATAATTGTGTGAGAGAGCTTCGATCTCGGAGAGTTAACATGGTGCAGACTGAGGTATTGTTAATCTACTAGAATGCTGCCTTATATTTTGCTAGAGGTATTCTTCTCGCCCAGAAAAGCGAGGCCCCTTTGTGGTAGGCACCATCCAGAAGTCAGTTTATTCAGCCACATGCAGAAAATAATCCACACACAAACTTGAAGAACCACTGCCCAAATCAGTTATGCTACACTTAATGTTTGGAATGGTTTTCTAAAAATAATTTTAAAAAGAGTATTGTGAGTGTTTCCTCTCCAGGAAGTATTTATCGTTAAGACTCAGTTATGTGATAGCAGCTACAGAACAGAGCAGAGGAATGAACTCAGAAACATTCTGAGTTTTATTATCCAGTGTTACTGCATCTCTGTTTGTATTTGTAGCTAGTTTGAGTCAATCGTTCTGTATTAATTTCTAAATAAGTGGGGTAAATTTTTGTGAATTGCTGGTGTTACTTCTGGTCAGTGCCAATAAAGTCAGAGAAAAATAGTGTCAAGCATATTAATTGTTATTTTTGTTTACAAAAATACTAGTAGTGTGTATTCACTATGTCAGTAATGATTTTAATGGCTTTAATAGGAACAGTATGTATTTATCCATGATGCTATCCTGGAAGCTTGTCTTTGTGGGGACACATCTATTCCAGCTTCGCAAGTTAGGTCTGTTTACTATGAAATGAATAAACTGGATCCTCAGACTAACTCCAGCCAGATTAAAGAGGAATTTCGGGTAAGTTGTGGCCGAGAGTACCTAGAAGCTATGCAGTTCAGCTGTGCTAAAATCTTCAATTTACATGCTTACTTATAACCATGTGAATTTTGGACTAGACCTGGGAGGAAAAGACTGCAAAAAAAAAAAAAAGGGAAATAACATGCCACTAAATGCTATTGAATTATGCTAAATCGTAAAAAAATGCAATAGAATAGTGGTAAAATATTCTTTTTACTCAAGGGAAGTATCTTGATTCCTTCCACTGTCCTTTCTCCAGAAGGCAAGTTGCTTTGCAGCTATCCTTAAGGGTGTTTTTTAGATCTGTATGCTTCCAGGATTTTTTACTTCCAAATCCTGCTGACTGTGATGTGTTTTCATTTATCTGCATATTGATTCCCACTGAAACTGAATGCTGAGCTGATCTGTTCTTAAATATTTTGGATGCTTTCACTGCTGGGCTAATTTTTCTGTTGTATTGTTTACTCTTTTTGAAAGACTTTAAATATGGTGACTCCTACACTGCGTGTAGAAGACTGCAGCATAGCACTTTTACCACGAAATCATGAAAAGAATCGCTGTATGGATGTTCTGCCTCCAGACAGATGCCTGCCTTTCCTCATAACGATAGATGGAGAGAGCAGTAACTACATTAATGCTGCACTGATGGATGTAAGTCTCCACTACATCATTAATAATAAAAAAGGCATAAGCAGCCCTCCCAGAAAGTGCCAGAAAGTGGAGTCAGCATAGGAAGACTGAAATCCTTCTAGCTTGTTTTCCAAAAACATGGCACAAAATCTTTGAACTCCCAAGCACATTTAGGATCCTACAGATGTTATGTCACAGTCAAGGTTCCAAAGCTAGGTGCAGAGAGCAAGTCAGGGAGTTTTGATAAATAAAAATGTCTAGATTTATCCTTAGTGCTTGAATTTTTAACCATGTGGTATAGGAAAAAAAGTTACCTATTAAGACATAAAGACAGTTAAATAGGATAATAAGGTTTGAAGCGATATTTCAGTTCCCTTTGTTTCTAATTTAAACAGTAATTAAAAAAAAATTGTCAGCACAAGATAGCACACAAGCCATTACTTCATTCTTTCTGTTTATTTCTGTTTGAATGAATGGTTCCTTTTCATATGTGTGTGTGTGTGTGTAGGGGTTTTTTTCGAATATATCCGTGGTAATTCTAATCCTGCTAATAGAATATCAGTAAAGTGACACTTAAACCACCTTTGCAGTCTGTAGATATTTATAGCCTATCTTTGACAATTTAAAGCTATAGCAATTACAGTTGTCAAACATATAAACAACAAGAAAACAGAGGTTAGTGAAGAATGAACACATTGTAAATAGCCTTTTTGAAAAGTAGAGCCAGAGTAATAACAGTTTATAGCTGTTTCTGCATTTCTTTCCTTCCAAGTTCTCAAAGCATTTTCCTAAAATAAGCCTAAGTTCAAAACACTACTGTGAAAAGCTAACTGCATTATCTTTATGTTTGTCAATGAAGAGAAACTGAGAAGAAAATTTTAAGTGACTTCTCTCGTTTCTCACAGTAGGTCAACATTTCATATTAGAAAGGAGCTTTTTTCATCAGCAATTTACAGTCTTGCCATTATGTTGTCTTCCTTTCCAGAGAGTTCAGTACTGCTTTGTTCTGTAAATTAAGTACTGCTTTTTTTTCCTGTAAATTAAGTACTGCTCAGGAAGAGCAGTGCTTCAATGTTTACTTTGGAAATGCTTCCCTTCCTTACTATTAACTAACAAGGAGGTAGATCCAGAAGTGTGTCTGGGCAAAAGTATGCAAGGAGGGAGGTGATCTGTGTAACTTCCCACGTGAAACATCCAACCCAAACTCCGGCTTGTCGGCTTGTCGCTCTCTGTAAATGCTCAGTGTTAAGCAGGCAAGGTGATGCCTTTTACTCTCTCCACTTGCATCAGTTGAAATGCAGTCAGATCAGCTCATTTAACCCTTTAGAGGTCACTTCAAACAAAAGGGACAGCAAGCATACCTTTCATTATTTAGTATCAGAATGAGCTTAAGAATGGTTTTCCTTAAAAAATGCTGGGACCTTTAAGTGAAGGAGTAATGGAGAGCTTTTTGAGCATCTCTCATCTGCATGCAACTTCCAACAAGGCAGGACCAGGAGGACAGAAGGCAGCTGGCTGATGTACCGGAAGCATCAATACCTGCTGGTTGCAGTTTGCTGAAACTAAAACAAAGAACTAAAGTCTTTGTCTGTACCCCAGAACACACTGGATTCATTTTCTGTGGTGTCTTTGGTGATTGTCTCTGAAAGAAGGATGCAAATAGCTAATTAGATTGTGTCTCTGTAGTGGTACAAATACTTCAGTTAAGGACATGCAGAGGCTTCTCTGCCCTCCTTAATGAAGGCAATGGCAACCTGTCCCAACAATTGCCCCAGTACAGCTGCACTGGCCTTCAACACTCAAGAGGAGGTAATGGAAAATGCTAGCGTGATATCCACAATGGAACAGTTTCACCAAACAGCTCAGTCAGTGGCCTACTCTACTACTGAGAAAACAGAGAGTCCTAACTTTTATCCCCTGGGCATCCTCACTGCTGCCAGATAGACTAGAATTTAAACAATATTTCTGAAAAATAACAAGATATTTCCTTTTGCCAGCATCACTCAAATTAGCAGCTAAGTGCAGACAGCCAAGATTAATCTGTCCATTAACAGTCCAAAATGAAACTGTTGTTCAAAATTTTGTAGGAGTTGCATTGAAGGCAAAAACCTCTGATGATCTTACTCTGTGCCTATGGCATAAAATAAGTTTCAGAAATATAACATCAGTAGAAGTTATATTCTGCCCAAATACAGTTTATTAACTTTGAAGTGTTTAAGATCTTGGGAAAGAGCTGTAAACCTTGTATTAACTATGTAGAAAATAGAAATAATGCTTTCAATCCCAAAGTTTTGAGGCTGTTACTGGCCTTCTGCTAGATGGATTTTTATCTTTTGCCATTCTTCTCACCATCTCTTGTTATTTCTTTGCAGAGCTACAAGCAGCCATCAGCTTTTATTGTTACACAACATCCCTTACCAAATACTGTCAAAGATTTCTGGAGACTGGTCCTAGATTATCACTGTACTTCAATAGTTATGCTGAATGATGTCGATCCTGCACAAGTAAGTCCAGAAAAATGGTCTCTTCAACAGAGTGTTAGTACCTCAGCATTTCAGCACATGTGCTTCAGCAAGTAATTAGTTTTATAAAACATCAAGTACTAATATGCAAAAAATACGTATTTGTAGCTTGCAGATACAGATAAGGAAAGAGGAATAAATCAGGTCATCAGTAGCTCATCCACCAAAATATTAATGCACACGCGCACAAGTGCATGTGCCCATGATTTATTCTGATAAGAAAACATGCTTTGGAAAGAGCTACTAAAAAAAACAAAAATAGTGGTTGTAAAGTTCTGAATCAAGTCTGAAACACATTAATAATAGCCAAAAGTCATGAACAGAAGCCAACAACTATTCATTATCTTGTCTGAAATAGATCAATGACCTTGGTCTTCTTACTAGGGTATAGGTGTGAAAATCTCCATTGCATTTGACACAGAATGACATTATTAACAAGGAGATAGGAACTAAGCAAGATTGGAGACTAAGCATTCTTCAGAAGAGAAAACAGGGCAACGAAACGTATAGGGGAATGTAATTACCTTACAAAAGAGTTGTGCATGCTGTACATGTTCTTTAGAAAATTGGAAAACAGTACCTACTGGTTTGGCAATTTAATCACTAGCATTAATCACAGAATGTCCTAGAGCCTCACTTACAACTACACAGTTCCAAGTTCTTACACAGATAGAATTTCCTTGGTTCTGAAAAACTGCACCATGTATCTGCTGGAATAACATCACGGTCATCTGGATTCTTAATATGTAGATATTTGGTAATTATTGGTCAAGAGTAATTTTATAGCAGACTGCATGTCATTTTGATTCTTTAGATGATCGAGAATCTTTCTTGCTTTACTGACTATTGTATAAACTTAAATTTTCCTCTTATTTAATATAAAGATTTTGTTTTTAAAACACACTGATCTTCCGTTTTGTCTTTCAAAGGAATATGTAGCAATTCCAAACTATTTTATAGACAGAGTTTCTGTTTGCAAGACCTTAACTGTCTACAGGGGAAAAAATATAAATGAAAGACAAAACTTTTATTCATGAGTCTAAGATTATTTTCTGAGTGAATAAGGAAAGACTCAAGGGAGTCAGGCTGTTAAGGACTGCTGAACAGAATTTTTTTTAATTTGTGGGCTGTGTTTTGGATTTACAATAGTGCATGGCTATTTCAAGCATTTATTAGCCTCACAGGTTTTTAAAAGCTATTGGGATATGCAGTTAATGCACCTGCCTTTGCAGTGTGTTAAACCTTTTCACTCTAATGTGAATAAGAAACTTTTCATTAGGAATAAATCTCAAAACCCTCAGAGCAAATAGAAATGGAGAGGAGGCAGAGCTTATTAAAAACATGCATTACATTCAGATTTATTAATAATTACAGTTATCATTATTATTTTTGTATATATGTAGTGTTTACAGTTCAGTTTAGATATTACTAGGAAGATTGAATTCAGCAGTTCAGTGACTCAGACTTTAAGAGTCACTTGCATCACAGGCATGCACAATACACAGACCTAAACGCTCTTGGTTTCTTTTAGGACTTGAAAATATTGGCTTCCTAAAACAACTCCAGTAAATAGCTCTGCTTGTTATCATTTAAGCATTTTATCAAAGGCCTGTTAGAACAGTATTCCTATGTATTTGAAAGACATGTACTAAATTGTGCATGCTAAATGATCTGAGTACTGCCATTTGCATTAGTTGTATGCATTGTACAAATACTAGCACATTTTTCATAAAAAATATTTGTGTAAGAGTTAGACAATATTTGCAACGTTATTTACTTAGCAGTCCAAATTATGGGGGGGTAAAATAAGTGAAAATATATTTTCCTACTTCAGATTTCTGAGTTTAACTTGTTAAAATGAACTCTTGCAAATCAGACCCTGTTCTCTTTTTAACTGATATAGTAAATGATTATGTTTTCCTAAAGTGTAGTAATCTCAAAACAGCTTTGTTGAGGAATACATTTTATAAGAAATTCAAAAGAGCACCTGGAGTAAATGTGATTTGTCAGCTCAGCTCTGGATCACCCACAGAAGTGCAGCAGAATGAAAACCCCAGCTGTTCTACTGAATGAAATAAAGATCCAAATATGACATCAATGCTTCTGCAAGCAAACAAAGCTTCATGAGTTCATGCTTAATTTTGGTGAACGCTTGCAAAAACTACGTGCTCGAACTGCTCTAAATATCCCTGGGAAAAAAATGGACTAAAAAAAATGGACAAGCAGAGTCTAGCCTCAAAAACCTCCTTGCAAAGCATTGATTTAATCTTTAAAGTATTAACATGGTTGATAATTGGTTCTTGGATTAAGCCATAGTGACATTATTAAACACTAAAACTGTACAAGATTATCTTATGATCTTTAGATACCTAGAAATAATTCCTGTTTTCAGGTGGCATTCCTAAGATGAAATTGAGCAGTTGTTGAATATTTGAAGGAATGCTGATATTAGCTGGTATCATCAGTGCTGGCTAAAACAGATGTGAAAGTTAAGTCCTGAGTTTTGAGAACTGAGGTACCCTTCATAGTAAAAAGTGCACATTCTGATTTTTTTTCAATTATTACCTATTTTTTAGGATACTTGGAGATACCAAGCCTTTGGTCTTTAGACTTCACATTGTCTTTGATATATGTTAATATTTGGCAGCATACCAGTGTCTTGTGATACTGTATTGCAGAATTGACGTTGACTTTAAGAAAGGTGTTACTCCAAAAATCAGAGAAGAGTGATTATGGCAGCAAACAGTAGAATGATCAGTTAAGTGAAAAGGTGTTTGGTTAAACTTGTTCTGCACAAGTCAAAGCAGTGTGCTCAAAACTGATGAAGGATGGTGCATTGTGTATTTTCTAAAGATATTGTTAGAGAAATGTAGCACAAAGTAAAATCTAGGGATGTATATTAAAGCAGCATGAAATTCAAAGCGATTAACTGTGTTTGTGGTCTTCTGTAGCTGTGTCCTCAGTACTGGCCAGAAAATGGAGTGCACCGACACGGTCCTATTCAAGTGGAGTTTGTATCTGCTGATTTAGAAGAAGACATAATCAGCAGGATATTCCGAATTTATAATGCAGCCAGAGTAAGGATGTTTCTTTGCAAAACAGTTCTGTCTCAGTACATGAGTTGACTCAAATCACACAAAAACAAAAGTTAAACTTACATAAAACCTTTTTCATTTTTCAGCTTATTTGAAAGCAGTAATGCAATACTGAATCACACCTTAATCAATGAGAAAAAAGCCTTCTATGTGTAAAAAAATTTTAATGCATATCTCAAGTATGTTAAATGCAAAGGAAATAAATGCTGTATTCAGGTTGTACGGTAACCAAGAAATCCTGAAATCAGTGCTGTTTTCAACAGTTTGAAATTAGCCTTCTTGCATATTTGTATTCTGTGTCATACAAAGAAAGTTATGCACCAGTGCTAGGCATGTTTTTCAATACCAGTCCCAGGCTTATAGTGAAGATCCTGTCCCACTAATTGCACTTTGTAGTATATGTAAGCACTTCAGAAGGACGTGTCCTCATAGTCAGCTTTTATGCTCCCATAACGTTGACAGAAGACTAAACATGGCATTTCTTTCAAGCTGACTGGAAAAAAGACTCCACCACAGACCAGGCATCTCTTCCCATCCAGAGGGAGGGAGCCTTTGCAATGGACTGGCATCCATCACCAAAGAACCATAGCCAGGAATTAGCAGCACTCCCTGGTGAAGAAAGTCAGGAGCTGCCCCGAGACTGAATAGCTCTCAGGACAGTAAAAGGTGCCCAAGGCACACCCAAAAATATGCTAATATCCAAACAGGGAAGCAAATTGTAAGCTTCAAGTTATTTCTTTAATACTAAGAAGGCCTTACATTTCCAGTAAATGTGGCAACATAAAAATGCAACCTCCAGCTGCGTTAATGTGAGCTTTATCAGGCGATGGGTCTGGCTTATGTGATTTGGGAAGAGAGACTGTCAGCTAAATGAACCTGGCCAGGAAATCAGTAGATCCCAATTTTTGATGTAAAGCAGGCAAAACCCATTGAAAAACGTATCTAATGCTGCATCCGCTTTGGATTATTCTCTTATCTTTTTAATCTTAGATCCTCTCTATTACCTCTCACTCTAGAGAAAAAATATAATGTGTGTTGCTTGTTTTAAAAGTGGCACTAAAATGCCCTCACTTTGCACAAAAGTAAAAGTGGCAAATCCAAGACTATAAAAACAGTTTTCATGTATGTATTTATTATGCCCTTTTCAAAGGACTGTAATTTTCTGCCACTAACACTTGTTCTATGCTCCTTTTTTGTTTTAAATCACCATAAAACAACTGTTTCTGGTAATGTTTCACCAGGGGGGTTCTGACTGCTGCAGTAGCGCACAATAAAATAAAATGTAGTTAGATTTTTTTTATAAGCCTGAAAAAATCTGAGTGTTTTGTTTGTTTTTTAAAGTGTTTCCTGCTTCAAAATATCTTGAGAGGTTTTGACCTTTCTTGTAAAAGAAGACAGAAGCAGGCAAACATTCTTCAAAATGCTGAAGCAAATGAAAAAAAATTATATAATTGAAGTTGTGTTGCAGCCCTCTCTTTGCTACCAAGTTCCTGCTATGATATTAATTAATTATTTGCTTGATCCTGCAGCTGTACCACTGCTCTATTCTAGTCTATTTGTATAGCACTCTGTTTAAACCCTCTTCTTCTAATAACTCTGCTAGAAATTATAAGTTGTAACTCCTCAAGGGTAGTTGAAACTAAATCAGTGATTTGTCAGCAGTGATCTTCCTGAACAACTTTCCTCATTTTAATGTAAATATCTAAATTATGTACCAAAACAAAACATTGTTACTTATTCCTGCTTGTTGTCTGAATGTCTACAGCCCCAAGATGGCTATCGGATGGTACAGCAGTTCCAGTTCCTGGGATGGCCCATGTACAGAGACACTCCAGTTTCTAAACGCTCCTTCTTAAAACTCATCCGACAAGTGGAGAAGTGGCAGGAAGAATATAATGGGGGAGAGGGACGCACAGTTGTACATTGTTTGTAAGTACTGGAAACAGAAAAGGGAAAGTAAGAAGATAAAGAAAGCCTGTTGCAGAATTTATGTCAGGTGTTAAAAGATTTGTGAAGAGACATCTGTCTAATCTGGAACTGGATGAATAATGCAATGCATTTAAAAGCTTTCAATACAAGAGGAATTGCATAATTTCTCTCTGTCCCTTGGTAGACCCCAGTGAAAAGATGATGGATATAAGTTAACTCTATTTTATATAAAGATGTTCAGTGACTTTTGCAAATTGAAACGGTGTGTATTTATTCAGAATAAATCAAAATTGTACCTTCAGAACAATGTACCTTTTATTTCTACAGGTAATGAGTGAAGAAATAAGTACTGGAGGGGTGATTCCTCTTCTAGATATGAAGCACAGAAGTAAAAGTGACATGATAGACCAGTTATAATGTCTTTAATTGCCTTACCTTTATTTAATAATGGTATATATTTTTGACCACCCATGACCTTTGTGCTCCACTGGTGCAGGCTCTCATCCGCTCTGCCGCCATTCTCCTTTTGATATGGCTTAATACCTGTACATGCTGCTTGCCATCAGCAGTAGCCGATCTTTTGAAATAGTCTTCAGTGCTTGAAGTTGTCTCCCTCTCCGTCTGAACATCTGCTTAAAGTCACTGCCGTGATTGAGAAGGGACTTGGTAATGGGAAAAGCACATGTTAATCTACTTTCAGAAGTTGGGACCAGACCCAAAAGTAGACAATAACTTCCTGAAGTTTGGTTTGCAGTTACTGAGTATTAGAACGATGGAGGAAGATCTAAGAGTGTATTAATAATTCCCACTATCAATGACCTTGAACAAGTCAGTGCTCTTCAGTTTCCCCATCTGTAGAATGGGGATAATACTACTTTCATCAAAGGAGCATTGTGCAGTGTGATTAATTAATGTTTTGAGATCTTTAGCTGAAAAGACCCTTTTCAAGTGCAAATTAATGTTATCTCTGAGGTGGCTGATGATATTAAATAGTTGTACAACATCACACATGCGTCACTTCCAGGCAGTAAAGAAAGAAAAAGCTGTAATATAATCCTTTTAAATTACTTCATTTCAATTAAAATTCTCAAAGAGTCCCACAATACTAGGCAATGTTTTGGCAGCAGAGAGCATTCTTTTCATACTGCCTGGATGTGACAGATGTGCGACATTGTATTTTCCTTTGAAAATCAACCATTTGTGGAGTTGGTTTGAAAGACCCACTACCTAACTAGTCTGCAGTCTAGTAATTATTAAGGTTTATTATTTTCAGTGAAGCACAGCCTAAAGATTCTGATTAGAATAGCTGTAGAAATAATAGGGTTTCCAGAAAGAAAGAGATTCTCTTTGAGATTAAAAATAATTGGGGATAAAGTATTATTAAATACTGTATTTGATCATGCCTATGAACATTTCTGCCTGGCTTCTTTGTTAGCAAGTTGCTTCAGGTTCTCATCTTTTGATGCTGTGGGTGTTGGGGGAATAAATACACTTAAAAGTAGGCATTGCCAGGCAGGCAGCCCCTCTGCTTGCTGCCAGGGAGTGCATCAGCCAGGGGAATATTGCAGCACCACCTAGTGCCATGCTGAAGGTGGAGTCACCAGGAGGGCTCCTTCAAATGAGACTTGGCACTTTTGCTGTTCATCAGGAATACCTCTGAGTCTAGAAGCAAAGCTCTAGGATTTGGAATAGAGTAACTCAAAACTTTATCTATAACATTTCCAGGCCTGATGCTCCTTGCAACCTTGTGTTTAGAGTGCGAAGGGGTGTTAAAACTGAATTTGAAAGTACCTTGTCTTTATTTTAGCATCTTCTTTATGCTGTCTCAAGAGTTCACTGAAGGGTGGTGAGACACCCAACCATTCAATTCCTCCAGACTTTCAGCCTCTTGAATTCTGAATCATAGTTTTGAGATCTTTCAGCCTATTAATTCCAATTAAAAATCATGTTCTGCCTGGAGTTCACCAACCTTTGGGGGCAGGAATGTTCTGTGGTTTCTCCCTACTGGAGCTCATGCTTTCTGTAGACATCACTGGTACTCACAAACATGTAACATAAAGTCAATTGTAACGTAGTCATTCTATCACTTTTATTGCAGGAATGGAGGTGGCCGCAGTGGGACATTTTGTGCAATCAGTATTGTTTGTGAAATGCTTCGACATCAAAGGGCTGTTGACGTATTCCATGCTGTGAAGACACTGAGGAATAATAAGCCTAACATGGTGGACCTTCTGGTATGAGCTTTTTAACTGCACCACTAAATAGAAAGTGTTCGTTTTTCTCAGAAGACTGTAAGATTTCCAGGATTTGCAGTGGGAGTTGTTCACAAAGCAAGCAAGTAATTTTCAAAGGGGGTAATGAAGTCACTTCACTTCTAAGAGTATTTTTACACTGCTTTCTTCCCAAGGAGACTTTGTCTCTGTTCATTTGAATTTTTTAAGAGTTTTTAAACTTTCAGCTGAACATCCTTATTAATTTTCTTTTCTAGCAGGCTGAGCCAAGTGGAGAGCAGCCCTTGCATGGTAGAAATAATAGTTACGTAAAATGAAATGCCAGATTTTCAAATTATATATTTTATAAATAGCTTAATCTCTGAATATTTATCAAAGCTGTGAATTTCAGTTTGACATCCAGAAATCCATTTAATTATGGCTGCTCTATCTCATAGAAGGATTAAAGAAGTTCAGAAACAAGGGGCCATGTGCAATTATTTTCCTAGAGAGTGTTTTATGAGCTTTTTTTTCAAATAGAGAATTGCTGAAGTGCCAGCTGCTATGCCAGAAAAGCTGCAGAACAGCTTAAAACAGCAGATTCTTACACTCCAGCGTGTAGTTCTGTACTTGGAGATGGGTGTAGTGTGATACCCTATTCTTAGGCCTGGGCCTCTATAAAAGACACTTTTTTACAATGTCCTGCTGTAGAGGTGGCTGCTTAAGAGGCAGCTGTTTTTGATTTTGCATCATAGGCTGGAGAAGGCAGCTTCTGGGAAGCTTCAGGGTTGCTAAACTAATCTGAGCTGATTTTGCAAGCTCTAGTTAAACAAGTTTGTGTCATTTTTCAGCATCTTTTCTACAGAGTGCCCAGGGTAAGGCAAGAGGCATCTCAGAGAGTTGATCCAGCCTCGTGTTATTTTAGGAGAGATTATCCCACTCTCAGATAAGCTGATGAAATCTGAGTGTGAAACATTCTTGTGAATGAACAGAAAGCAGGAGTTTCTGTTGGGAGGCTTGTGTAGATGGATGGGGCCATCCCCTTTACCACCACACATATCACTGCACCTCATCTGTCCTGCAAAACATCTCCCACTACATCCTCCATCAAAGTCCTCTCATCTGTCCTCACTGTGAAATCCTAGATTCTCCCCTAGGCCCTGCTCTGACCAGGCTTGTGGGAAAAAAAGCCAGATGTTGCCAGCTTTGCAAAATGAGGAGGGACTTCACAAGCAGCACCACGGGGCCACAAGCAGCAATGTAGAACCATGAATCTTGTATCATCGAGAACCTTCAAGCCTTCACAGTGGAGGGAGTGAGCACTTTCTTGATTCCTCTTCCTGTAGTTTATATTCTCAGGAGGAGAATCATCATACTGAGAACTGTACATTTTTATTTCCTAGATATTAAGAAAAACGTCCTACTTCTTCATTCAGATAGTATAGTTTGGAGGGAGACTTGGGAGACCTGCATTTCTTCACTCTCCCAGAGTTTAAGTTCACAGAACTTGCCAATCTCTTATTCATTTATTTTATAGAAACAAAAAGAAAATTACCGGTGTGAAGATGTACAGGTGAAAAAAATGTTGTCTATAAATTCCCATTTGTGACAGTTCCCCAGGTATAGATTTGTTAGGCAGCTGTGTCCATTTTTCAGCAGATAATTCTTTTAATTAAAAGCTAACTGTATTATTTTAGAATATAAAAATAGCTTTTAGTAAACTGAGGATGGTATTGAGAATGGCTAAACATCATTGAGAGGACTTCTAAGGCCTTTTCAATAGATTTCAAAGCACTTGTGAAGGAGATCAGTATTGTTTTCCTTACTTTAAAGACACAAAAATGAAGGCAGGGGGCAATCAGGATTTTTCCCATTATCATGCAATTCACTGACATAGCAGAGTTTCAGTCTTTTCAGTCTTAGTCTGCTACTTTGTAGGAACAAATATTTGAGTTAGTAAAGTTTCAATTTCCATGTAGATTGTTTAATTGTAAAAGGGAATCCGGACACTTGGGTTCTTTTCCTGATCTTGTTACTGAATTTATCCTTTATAAACTTTCTTATATTAATGTGTCTTTGTCTCAGTTCCACTGTATGAAAAATGAGAACAGTAATATTCATCTGCCATTGTAAAATTCTGTGGTAAAAGATTAAATGCTCAGAATTATAACAAAATTTCACAAAACTAGTTTCAAGACTGTTTTAGCAGTGCCTGTTATGCACTTTCTGACTAGAAGGGAAATCATTACAGTGCATATTTAAAGATGAATTCTTTGGTTTTCCTGCAAGTGGAAAAATCTGAATGCTACATCCATACAATACAGAGATCTGTGAAATTCTTTTTACAAAGGTAACATGTGGTACTAGAAAATGTCTATTACAGAGTGCCCAAAGCATTTTGTGATAAATGTTATTGGATCTACCAATAGGTGTCTTAGAAAAAAAATATAAATGTACTTCTCTGAAGCTTGTTTCACTATCAAGTGAATACTAAAAATGTACAAAGGATACACATGAGTCAACACAGTGGGAAGTAATATATGTCTGTTCTTTAAGACAGGTAATAACTAAAACCAGTAGTTATTTAGCTGGATCAGTAAATCAGGGTAAAATGAGCACAGAAAATGGAAATGGATAAGTGGCTGATCTCTTGTTTTTGTCTGTTATGTAGTCATAAAATAATTTTTAGTTATTTAGAAATAAAGTAAAATAAAATTCTGCAATAAAAGCCAAAAAGGAATAATTTACATTTTACTTCTTGCTTTCCTTTCTGCTTTTTTATTCTTTTCTCATTCTGAAGAAGACAAAAGAGTTAGTGGAACCCTGTAGGAAACCTCACATACAACTCATTCATAATTGAAGTGATTTGTCCACCTAAGATTTGTTTTCTTTTGAAGTAACAGCTCTCAACAGTAAGATCTTAGAAATTGTTCATGCTTGTAAATTACTTTTTTGTAATATTATTTGGTCTCTTACATGCTAAGGTGGACTTTCTTTTCAGCGGAAATGTGACCTAACATTACAAGGAGAGGCAAAAAGTGTTCATCCTTAAAAAAGCTTGTTGCAATAAAAGGGGAATATATTTGAACTGTAATAATAGCATTCCTACTTCAGATGTTGAGAAAGTGAAGGCAAACCACTGTCAGCTTTAAGTCTGTTCTTGTTCCTACGTGATAGTACATGCTTAGTCATCTTTTATTAACTGATTACAGCGCCTACGAGAAAGAGACACTTCAATGGCAGAAATAGTCATAAAACTGGCAGGTATTTTCAAACTCAATTTTTAGAAGTCAGAGCCCTTGAATTCAAGAAACCTGCACCTAGTATTACTTTCAGCCTTTTTGTCCCATTTAAGTGTTTGTAGCATTGCTAAATATTGCAAGTAGTGAGTGAAATTGGGAGATGCATGTGTGCACACAAAACTGTAAAGTTATCAGTCCCTGCATCATTTCAAGTTGCAGAGTGGGCAAGGGTCAGTCAAATGCATGCCTCTCTGTACTGACGAAGATGTGAAGAGGAGTAAAGCCATGACCCTTTGTCTCTAAGACTGTGTTTGCATGCCATGGGGAAGGAATTCCTCTGAGATCAGTCCCAGTCCCAAGCTGTTGTGAATAAAATTGGTATGTCCATGTTTGAAGCACAGAATTGGCACCTGAAAACTAGCCTGTATAACAGAAGAGCTGTTACTCACCTAACTTATGCGTCACCATTAATTGCTAAAAATTAATTGGAATAAATCAAATTAATTTAGCTCAGGCCTAATCTCACAGACCTATAATGCACTGGGAGAGGACAGTATTTCAGCGTGGATTTGGACTGCATGTAGAGGAGGAACAGTAAGCAACTCTTGCCCTGAAATGTAGCACATGAATGAATGAAGTTAAATTAAAAGTTACAATCCAGGAAGTACAAGACAGTCTAGCTATTTTAAGATAAACTTTTCTGGGGAGGAATTTCAATAGCTCCAATTCTGGTAAAGTGCTATATGAGCATTTTAACAGATGACAGAAAGGTTGCAAGTCAATTTGCTTATGTGTAGTCAATTTTTCTCATGCAAGTGTATTACAGCAGCTAAATACATATCTAATATGAGCAGTACAATAAGTTACTTTGTGTAGCATCTATTGTCTGCCTAATATAAAGATTTTCGTATCTGAATACAAATTGGATTTGCCACATGGTTCCCATTGACAGCAGTTGATAGTGTATAATTTTAACAGAAGAGAAATATTGATTCCCTTAATTAAATCCCCTCAGTAACTGACTTTGTGGTTTTCTTTTGATTTTTTTAGGATCAATACAAATTCTGCTATGAAGTGGCTTTGGAATACTTGAATTCTGGCTGACAGCATAAACAGCATAGACAAAGTTCCTCCTTTCACAACCACAAACAAAGCAAGTCACGTCATGTTATCTGTGTAAATGAGATGAAGACTCCTCAGTGTTATGCTTATACTGCTTTGTATAATTGGCTCTTTTTAAGAGCCCAAAAAGGTGTTTATAAAACTGCTTGCACTGCCCGTTTTCCACTATAATGCAGCTGCTTGACACCCATATGAACATACACCAAACCACATGGCAGTTGTTGAACACTGTATTCATACATAGCCATTGATGTGGTGAAGCAGCATGGTCCTCTGGTAAATAAGAGAGCACAATTATATTCTTATGAAGGAATTTGTACTTTTCTGTTATATTTTGTTGCCTGTGATTCTCAGTTATTGTCACAGCCTAGTGTCCATTTCTGTTCTGTGGAGATTGCTGTCTGGCATTTTGATAATATATGTTTTTAGTTATATTTGTATTCTAACACGTGCATAATAAATGAATCATATGTAGCTTAGCTGAACTAATGGAAAGACACATACCAAATCATGTTAACTTTGTTGAGCTGCAATTTCTATTCACTTTGTACCATTTCAGAAAGAGAATCTTGATAGAAATACAGTTAGAAAATGCAAAATACAGGATGCTCAGATTAATATATCCAAAGCTTTTTCATTTGTTTATATTGTAAATATTTTTGATTTCATCGAATTATTTATTCATTAAAATGAATTTTTTTGTGAAGCACAGTGAGTGACAATCATTTTTATTAAACCCTGGAAATGCTTACTATATGATAGTGTAAACACTTGTTTACCTTGTATGGATTCTCAGCTAAATAAATAATTACATACATAATAAAATCTTGTTTAATTTAATATCTCTTGTCATCTGACTGCCTTCAGCTAAGGCTCTTTTCAGATTAATTCTTGAAAATACTGAGCTACCTCCAGAGAACATTAGTGTGATCCATTGTTGATCCAGCCAATAGAAAGATGTGCCATGCTAATATATAAAATGAGGCGAATTATACATCTAAAGATTCATATGCACTAATGCAGATCATGGAAATTGCCCTGCTGTGTGAAGAAGACGTGATGTTGGGCTTGTAGTACTCAGTTTTGTCACAGCGTTCTTCTGCATGCCCTGCCAGTCACTCTGTGCCTGCTGGTAAAAAAGAAGTGATGATTGTTTGGGAAGAATGACTGCTGTGAGATTGAACTAATTCCTCATGTTAAAGGTACTGATACTAGAGTGACTTTGGGGGTAAAGCTGCTCTATTACTAGGGCTGTTACTAATTCATCTGATGGACTGGTTTACATCGTGAAAGCTTTTGCCCATCCTGAGAGTGGCTGCACTGCACTTCCATGGCATTTGGATGGTTCCTTTTTCTTCCAGGCACCCACAGATGTTTGAACAGGCTGGGACTTGTTCCATGTTCGTGGATGTAGGAAGCTCAACAGAGAAGCAGCAAGAAAAGGAAATGAGCCGACAATGGCTTGCTACAATATCCACTGGAACTGTAGATCTTTTCTTTCACCCAACAGTATCAAGGAGACATTGCAGACAGAGCAGCTGCTTAGTACTGAAGTCTTCCAAAGCTGTATGGAAACCTGATGCAAGAAAATGGCCAAATCCACAGTATTTCAGTTCTTAAAAGATCCTTTTTAATGTGCTAGCTATCTGGGATGGGGGTAGTAGCTGTATAAATGTATCAAAGTTAAAATTATTTGAAGGCCTCTAAATCTAAGAGATCTAGCTTGGACAGAATAACTCTCAGCTTGTCAATTGCTGGTTCAAAACCACTGCAACTTTCAGATCTAAAGATGCAAGGACAAGTTTCCTCTGCAGCTGAAAAGCATCTCTTTTAAAATTGCTTTAAAATGTAGCTGGCAGCTACCAGCCATTGCAATAAATTGTACAGAGGTACTGAAGAACTTAGGAAAAACAACCCCAGGCCTAAGAAGAATGATGGTTCTTGGATAGACCCTGTAGCACTTACGCCTGTTGCAGAAAAATGCTCTGATTAATTTGGAAACCCTAGTGTTAGGAAACAAAATCCAAACTTCTGTCATTATATTTCTCTCAAACAGCTTGACAGATCAGGTTTGCCAGCCAAGCATACTTTTTTTGTAATAATTGCAGGATGCTAAAAATTTGTTTTCTGCCATTTATTGAAATATGCATGTATGTGTTCGGTATTTCCTGATGCTTTCAAGAAGAATAAATAAGATGGATAAGTGTGCTGTCAGACCCTTAGGACAAAAGGTGACACAAGCAATGTGATCCCAAATGTAAATGAGATTTATTGAAATGCAGTTAGAATCATGGCAATCTCTCCCAAGGAGAGAGACTGCTGGTATCTGCCAGACACTATTTCAGTTGCTGTACTCTTGCAGACATGCTTTGCACAGGTAGGTCTTGGGGGATGAGGGACAAGGGAAAGAGACGAGGAGCAAAGAGCTCTGCAGTGTTTCTTATTGTTTTACTGTTGATACGACTATATAGGTTTTTTTGTTCTTGTTCTTCTGACATAGGCATAGTCAAACCTGTCTTACAGAGTCTGTGTGATGTTGTCCCAAAAGGCATTCTGTGAACTACAGTGCTTCAAAACTGGAACCATCTAAAGAAAGCACAGCAAACAGCTTCATGTTCTCACTCATACAACAGCCATCAATCTATACAAATGGCAGAGAAATACAGGCTTAGGTAAAACAGTATTTTGGCAAAAAGGAAAAACAGATGAGGACTTCAGGAGTAGAAAAAACTTACAGAATCAGAAAGGAAGAGAAAGAAGAAATGAACACAGGGGGAAGGTGTTTCAGAAGCAGCATGGAGCTCGTGAAAGTTATCTGGAGGGTGGCATTTTAGAGGAGATAGAAAGAAAACAGCAGGGACAGCCATTTTAAGTGTTAAAAAAACAACCTCCCTTTTCAGAAGCTACGCAATTCCAAGTGCAGTGAAACTGTGGGACTTGGGGAGACATTAGTCCTAGTTTAAGTGGAACAGAAGGAGGAGTGTTTTCTTCCACTCCTAATATATAACGGGTACATAAATTATGAAAGAGACACTTTATACAGTTAGCCATATGTATCACCATCTCTCCAGGGCTTGAGGTGGATGATTTGCTGCTGAGGTCTTCCAACAAAGCAGTAATGGGGATGGTGAAAGAGGTGATTGCGTGCAGGTATCTGTCTCTTTTTAACAGCAATGCTCCCAGAATCTTACTGGGCTACTTTATCAGCAAAATGAGTCTGTCACTGGCAGGGTAGCCTCACAGGCTACTAACCTAGAGCTTATGGATGACAAATAGTAAAATTTAAAAAATGAAGCATAGAAAATAAAATTGATGCTAAAATGGAAAATCTTGCCACCCAGATTTGTGCAGTGTAGCTCAGAAGGACTTCTGTGCCACAAAGACTTGATATGAGGGCACTATGCAGCATTAAGACCACCTTCAGTTTGGATTTTGGCAGCTGGTTAGATCTTACCTTTAACTTAGCTGAAATTATCTCTTGTTTCACTGTTTGTGGGTGTCCTCCCAGATCTAGCATATTATTATATGTGCCTCTTCTATGTACACATACACTGGTCTTTTAGTAATGTGTAGCAAAGAGACAATTTTTTTTTTTTCTTCTTTAAAGTGTGGCAATAAAGTGACGCTTCCAGCAGCAGCTATTCCAGGTAGCTTCCTTCTGGGAGGCCTGAAAAGGCTGTAACGGTAGTAGCAAACCTAACACCCCTTGGCATTAGTTACTCCAAAACACTCAGCAGGATGAAGTGCTGACATTGAAGTACAAGGTACAATTGAGTCTCCTTTCTCTTGTGGTTATTTTGTGTATACCCCCAAAATCAAGGATGACTAAGGGAAAGTGATTTGAAAGTATACTTGTGGTTTTACAGTCTCATTAGTTTTCTTATTCACAGGTAGTTTGGCTTCTCTGCCTCCTAGCACAACTTCTCCAAGCAGTGGTACATTTGCCTTCAGAAACAGTGAGGTATAACACTATAACAGAATGATTCACAGTGTCATTTTACATTTTTGTAGGTTTTAGACTTACTTTATCAACTTGGACTCTGACTACAAAACCTCTTGCAGCCCATATCAGATTCCAGGAACTCACCTTTATTAAAAGAATAATTAGAAACAGAAAAAAAAAAAACAACCTGCACAGCTTAGTTCTGTCATTTAATGCTCATTAAGGAAGCCATTGACCACTGCCATTTTGGGGGGAGAGTACCAGTAAAACATAATAGACCATGTGAAAACTAATGCCATTTCTATTGGAGCTTGTTTGATTGATTATTTTTCATAGTCTAGACCATGTCTATATGGTGAAATTATAAGCTGATGTGTGAATTTGCACTGCCTCAGCCATTCACATGCTCTGCTTGTGGAGCTTTCCCACACACTGCTGGAAAGTGGCAGCTTGCCCCATACACCCCTGGTTAGCTTCTGACTCTCACCTTTAGCATCCTGGCCCACATCAATGAGGGAACCTTTCCAAAGCCTTGGTCAATCCTTTGCAAACTGCAATAAAGTGTAAGAGCAAAATGCCTTCCTCCCCCCTGCCAGGTACTTCCAAGCAGTTTTCTGTGCAAGGCCAAAAAGGCAGCTCATGTGCTGGTTATTTCCCCAGATTCTCCCAGTCTCCTGCTCTAAACCTGATAGGCAACTCCTGCTGCCCCCACTTCCTCCAGTGCTCTTCTCCAGCTCCTCACCCACTCTCAGAGTAAGGCTGTCGCATCTCCATGGCACAGCCTGGCCAGGCAGAGAAGGTGAATTGCAGGGCTACTCTGCTTTTAGGTCCTCCTTGAAGGTTCATTGCTCTCTGGTGCTGCACTACTGCCTCTCTCTGTGTATAACCTGCTTCATAACCCTCCATCCTCCTTCCCCCTCCTGTCACCTCAGCATGTGTGGTTTTTTCTGGATGACAATGCTTTAGGTAGGTGGAAAGGAAATGTGAGGCTGGAAGAGGTTGAGGCCTATAAACATGGGGGGTTTTCAGTATTGTTGGTAGTACTCAATGCACAAAAGCACAGAAAAAGTGCACCATGACAATGAAAACTGAGAGCAATGCTTACTGTAGCTTGTCTAAGGAAATGTGTCAGGGGAGATTTATATCTGATGTGCACTGACAGTCCTTCCAAGCAATGGCATTTTACTCCTGAAACTCTTCTATTGATGTCTTTACAGTAGCATCTAGAAGACTTTTAACTGCATTGTCATCATATCTCTAGTAATTGCAGTTTTTCTGTAATTGTACATAGTGACCACAATTAAAGTATAAATTTCATACGTTAGACATAGAATACATTAATACTGCTGCCAGGTCTGAGTAAGTGCTATTAGAACTCTTAGTCCCACAAACACTTATGTTATCATCCTCTTGTCGTACTTCCATTTGTGCACAAAAACCAATCTGATACTCACACACATTTTCCATCTGAGCTTATCAGTCCTCATACATGTCATGTCATGATGCTGTACTGGCTCTGGCTAGGATGAAATTATTTCTCTTTATAGCAGCCTGTACAGTGCTGTGTTTTGGATTTGTGACCAAAACTGTGTTGATAGCACACAAACATTTTAGCTGTTGCTGATCAATGTTCACACAGTGTCATGGCCTTCTATGGCTTTAATTCTGCCCTTGCAGCAGGTAGGCTTAATGTGGGGAAGAAGTTGGGAGGAAACACAGCTGGAACGGCTGACCCTGATTGACCAAAGTTAGGCTATTGGAATATTCCATAGCAGAAGACATCATGCCCAGCAATGAAATGGGAGTAGAGGGAGAGGAAACTATTTCTAGGAGACTGGCCAAGCCTCAGTCTGCTTGTTGGAGGTGGTGAGACGTGTCTGTGCATCATTTGGGGGTTGGGGGGGTGGGGGAGGGTTCCTCTTTTCCTCCCATTTCCTCCATTTATTAAACTGTTTTTAGCTTGACTCATGAGTTTCCTTGTTTTTGCTCTTCCTATTCTCTCGCCTTATCCCACAAGGGGTAAGGAAAATATGCAAACGGCTGCACAGGGTACAGCTGCTTGCTGGGGTCAACCCACCACAGGTGGCATAAAAGTGTTTGTAGGACTAAGATCTACAGCTATCAGTCAACAAAATGCTTAAACATAAAGTTTTAATTATGAGTTTGCTTCTCATAAAATGAATGAGATTGCTTAGGGACTTAAAATTTAATTGTGTTATTAAAATTGACCCGAACAGTCAGGGGTAGATTGACCCATGTAAAAAGAGAAAAACATAGAATTGAACTGTGTGTGGCGGAAAACTTGGGAGAGATGCTTGGCCATCTCTGCAGTATTCAGCCCATTTTAAATGTTGTCTATAACCAGCAGTTACTACAACAACAAACTCTGCTAGTTTTTTTGCTGTGCAACAAATGAACATTACAGGTGCAGCAGAGCCCTGTCTGAGAGCTTCCAGATCTGCACAGCTATAGACACTGTACACAAAGGTAGCATTTGAACATGTGGAGTTGTTTCCCTAGAAAATATTAACTTCAGATAACTCAGAAGACAGAGCATCATGCTGAATCACATTCTTAATACTCATATTATACATTGGGTTAGTAATTACAGTCTCTGAAGAGACTGGTATGTATCCAGTCTTGGTATTCTCTGTATTTGTAACCTTCAGGAGCTGAGTTGGATGCATAAAGAACTAACCTGCTGTTGTGTCCCCTTGAAATTCTGAGTTATATGGAATATAACAATCAGCCTGTAATACAAACCCTTTGGGGGATGAAAAGTCTTGGGAATTAAATATATTTTCTACCTTGCCACATGAGAAGTGGGATGAAATTTGATGTTGGTCCTTGAAGACTTCATTATCTACTCATCTCCATGTTTTCCAATCTGCACAGTTTGGTAGGAATGCCTGTGAAACTTGCACAGCCAGGCATAAGTGGAGTGACCTTTGTTGGCCATAAAACAAGAATTTAATCAATACTACATATCACATAAAACAAAAGGTATCTTTTCTGTTACAGGGGATTGGCATAGAGTTAGCCACACTGGTGGACTGCAGCCTTATATTTTGGAATGATGACAGCCTCTATCTGAAAACAACCAACTTTTGAGCAAATCCACAGAGATAGCACTGCTAAAAAATAAAATCTGTCAATGGGTTGCAAACTTATTTTTTTTACTTCATGATATTCAGGGGCTTTATACATCAGCTTTCCCTTGGTAGGATATGAGCAAAATATAAACCATTCCCAAAAGTAAATACTTTTTACATCCTGCTATAGCCTGCCTGTACTAGGTTGAACTGCTATCAATGAGTCTAGCTTCTGTCCTCTTTAGGCTGCCCATTGTGGAGCTATGCCTCAGTCTGACACCCAAAAGCATCAGTAAGTGAGTGCTACTATAATTAATTTGAATAAAAACTTTTGAGGCATTAAACTGTACTGTCTATCAGGTGACAAAGCCTGCTGGTCAAATCAAGCTTCCCTCTCCTCCTGTTGGCGCTCTTCCCTTCCTCCTCCCTCCCTGCTGCCAAAGCTCCCCCTTGCCAAATCACTCTGACACACATTCTGAATCTCTGACTACACTTCAAGGATCAGCCTGTGGTCATCCTGCGTCTGTTTTGACAGGCAGCTTTGCCAAATGCACGTTCTCCAGCAAGGGCTCTTGTTCATGCTGACAGCGTTGCTCTCCCATCTGCCATCCCATCACATCTGTCAGCCTCACAGCCTGGGGTAGAGCATCTACTGCTGAAGGTGGGCAGTTTTACTGTCTTATGTAGTGCTTGTTTTCCATGTTTTTGAAGAGCATTCTCTCCCTCTTCAATATATGTACTTGTTTCATGAGATTTCCATTTAGCTGAAACTCTACGAAAGAACCAGACACCCTCCCCTAACTGGTACTGCTGGTACAACCAAAAATTAATTCGTTACACTTCGTCTGGACTATGGAGGTATAATTTAGTCCAACCCTGCACATAAAGCTGCTAAATACTTTTTGTAACCAAGCAGTCAGAAAAATATTGCAATGTAATTTTCTACAATCAGATGTATCAAATGTACTAAGATTATTGTGGTTACCTTTCAGAGGCTGTCAGGCATAAGCAGCATCTTCCCATTACAACTGATGAATGGCTGTATGATTTGGCACTAGATTATTCAAGCAGAGAAATTAACTTCAAAAAATAATACATTCAGCAGCCAGGCAGACAAATTGCTTATTCTACAAGTGCCAGAGTGGTCATGGGGAGATTTTCCTTCTGCTTTCAGGAAAACTGACCTCGAGATTTGTGCTCAGCCAGGCCAGCAAGCTCATCAATCAGCTAACAAAGTTGGTAGCAGTTAAAAGGATCTTCTTTTCTTTCTAGGAAGGGGGTGGGGAAGAAAGGAAAAGAGACTGGGCCAACTTGAGCAATCTCTACCAGGACTGTCAGAAACCTGTATCTCAAAAGAAACCCACATGCCAAGGCTCTGACTTGGCCACTAAACCATGGCCACCTAACTGATGTCCCTGCTAGGAGTCTGCTCAGCCCAGGATGGTTTTCCTGTGGAGACAGAGGTGGTCACAGGGTGAGTCAACCTCAAAGGTGTCCATCTGCCTCCATGGGCTGATGTAGATCATTCACTGGTAACAAGGGCCACCATTACCTTCTCTCCTCTTGCATATTTTACACCTAAATCCTCCCAGGAAGGATGAATCTGCTGGTTAGACTTAAAGTAACTTGCTAGAACCATTGGGGAAATGGAAATTCTTTACAAATATATGTATGTATATAAAATTATAGCAGGAGAGTGTAATTCTGGAATGCTCTTATCAGTTAATGAGAATAGAACATCCCTGGATCACTTCAGCTCTTTCAAGTTTTCAAGCATTTGTGCATTTACATGTATATTGAACAGCTGTATTCTCTTACAACTGTAACTGATTGAGTCTGGACTTGGAAGCCAGTCTAGCAGTGTATCATATCACTAGATCAAATAAACTAAAAGGACGAAAGACATTACCACACATGACATGATACTGTCTCTGTGAAGTAATTATTGTGCTCTTTGTACTCACTTAATTGTCTGGTTGTAGAGCTTCAAAAAACCACTCCTAGTAAGGGAATATTTGAAGAAAGCCTTTAGGGGCGAAACCAGAAGCCAAGCAACACAACCAAAATAAGATTACAAATATAAATTCTGTGTTCAACAGGCAGAAAATGTGTTTATAATTTTATTGTTGTACTCAAGGTTTCCTTAATTTATATACTTACATCTGCGTTGAATATAGATACATTTTCTATACAACATACGGCACTGAACTGAACCAATCAGGCGGCGTCATTTGTGTTCTGAGGGCTAAAGCAATTTCATAGATTATGCAATGTACTTTGTCAGTAAATGTATAGATGGAAAAGTCATTAACATCACAAATCACATCTTATTGCTGCATATGTTAGCATATTTTTTGTCATAACTCACAGGTGTGAAGCTCTAAATACACTTCACACGGTGATGAGGTTTGTGCATACAACTTACTTGATTGGGCTTCTGGAAGACATTTAATAGTACCAACCCACAGGGACGGGCTTATTCCACCACTGGACTTGGAATTAGTTGCATTGCTGCTCTGGCGCCAACAGTAAGCTGGAGAAAACTACATTCTGCCAGTCACACAGTGCATCGCATTGCTGACAGAGAGGGACTCTGCAGCGTCAGCATATTCAAGGCATGAATATGCTTACAGACCTTGACCCTCCCACATTCATCCCTACACTGAATAAATACAGATAAGTTCTTTGGGACAAGGGGTTTGTAACTACTCCACACTGGGTCTCCACACTTTATTTAGACATGAATGATAATAATGTAGTCTTAATTTAAACAAAGGATTTTTAAATCCCTAACAGCAAGGATATAGTTTAGAAGATATATTATCAGTATCACATGGGCAATGAGCACTTTTAACTTGATTAAGAGATTGTTTTCATAGAATCATAGAATAGTTATGTCTGGAAGGGACCTTGAAGATCATCCAGTTCCAACACCCCTGCCATGGGCAGGGACATCCCAGCTAGATCAGTCTACCCAAGGCCTCATCCAACCTGGCCTCGAACACCTCCAGGGATGGGGCAGCCACAGCTTTCCTGGGCAACCTGTACCAGTGTCTCACCACTGTCATGGTGAAGAAATTCTTCCTAATGACTAGTCTAAATCTGCCCTTCTCCAGCTTATAGCCATTCCATCTTGTCTTATCACCACAGTTTTCCATCAGAAGGGACCATAACAAAATAAAACCTCCATGAATTGTCTTGACTGCTTGAGACCAAAGAGTACTTTTGGTGCCTCAATTAAGTGCGTGCATCTCTGAGGCTACACAGCTCCTTCACTCTCCCCTCTGACAAGCCCAGGATCCAGCTAGGAAGTGTCAGAAAGCTGTCCAGAAAGATACACAGAGGCAAGCAACTGGCAAACACCTCCAGCCTTGCTGAAGTTTGTGCCGGGAGTATTAGGAACCGTAGCCTTTTTAGGATCCAGACAGATCTGGCTATAAGTTTGTTACAAGACAGACCCTGCAACAGCTAGCAATGCACCACAAGCTCAGACACGGCATGCACAGGACATTGTGTGCTGCTCTGCAGGCATCTCCTCCAAACCGTGCGGCCGTGACCCTGTTCTCCTGCCAGAACAACAGTGCTATAAAACAGGCAGCAAAACGGTCAAGAGAAGCTGCAGGTCCTCTGAAAGCTGTTAGTAATTAATGGGAGGAAGCTCCCAGCAGCCAGGCCAGCACATGAAGCCCACCTTCTGCCCACTGACCCGGGGCTGCACTTCTGGTCAGAGGAAAGCAGACAGCAGAAAGCCGAGCTGCAATGCACAAGGTGGGAAGATTTTGTTTTCCCTTTGTGGCATTCCTGGCATTCACTGCTGTTCTTCTTGGCTACTTTCCAACTTATTTTGCCAGCAGCTATGCGGATGTTTTATAGAAAGCAGGGGTAGCATAAAAATTAAACTCTGTCTCTGCAAGGTACCATAAATCTCATCACCTTCTTGTATATGCTAGGTTGTGTGGTGCTATCATTTTGGGTGTTAAGTTCTTTAAATGCAGTTCTTTTACCCTAAGAACATCCACATGTATCTATATCTGGTTTGATATGGATTTTTTGCTTATGGAAAAGGGCAACTGCCTATAAGTAGTTTAACTCACTTGTACTACTTGCTGCCTAGACAATTTTTCATAGATTTGTTCAAAAAACTGATCATTGTGACTTCAAATACTCTTCAAAAGGAAATTATTTTTTCACTGCAGCATTTCTGCTCTACATCCCCCACCTCAAACTATTTTAATCGATGAGCAAGTTTTTATTTTTCATTGGGAAGGAAAACACCACTCTCCAAACAATGAGAAAAATTCAGCGTTTGAAAGGAAAGGCGGGGTGAGGGGGTGAAACCCATTGAATATTTTGACAGGAAAAGACATTGCAGGCATCCCATTTTGTCTGCAATTACCAGACCTGGGACAAACTCGCATTTCAGATTTTGCTTCCAGGAAGCTTGTGCTAAGCAGCAGCACCACCTTGCTCTTATATGTAAAACCGAGTCTCATCAATATTTTTTCCAACAGATACTCTGTTAAAGAGTTTTCAAGCAATAGAAGTCTTCAAAGCCCATCTTTCATCAGTGAAATGCATTTACAGAAACAGCCTCTTCTCTGATTCCCTGTTTCATGGGTTAAGTAGCTTTGAACCTTGAGGCGATGGAGGGGAGGAGGGAGGTCAAAACCACCCAACTTCATAAGGACACTTTCCCTTACTGTAAGGCAGAGTGTTTGTATTTGATGCCAGCCCACTCAGCTGGAACAGCATCACTAATGTGAGCATCATGCTCCCGTTTGTAAGAACTTCTTAGGGTACCTGACAGCAGCAAATCAGCTGAGTCTTCAGTGCTGCCTCACTGCCCAAAGGTGCCTGAACTGCAGAAGGCTTTGGCTTGTGCTGTGGGCACCCAAATAGCAGGACCTCACCAGTCTATCAACCTAAAGCAACTGCATTGGGTATCTGGTGCAAAACACAGCATTACCTTACAAGTGTCCTGTGGTTAGTGAGCTAATAATGCATACCTCTGGATAGCTTCTGATGCTGGCACCCATTGCACACTGTTATCCATGCCTCATCCTGTCCTGTGGGGCAATGGGAAAAAATTGCCCTCTCATGCACAGCAGTGCAGGAAACACTTCTGTTTCTCTTAAGGATGACTCTGAATGATAAATGGCATAAGCCAGAAATTTAAAAGTTTAATTTATGATGCTGCATAATTTTAGCTGCTTACAGGTGTGTGACATTCCTTGCTTATTTGAAAATCAAAAGAGGTAAAGGAGTTAAAAATGTATTTTGTAGGAGACTTAATCAGGAAGGACCACTGGCTCCTTCAAACCCCAGGTGTTTTCACTCAACAGACTGTGCCATCAGTCCCATGGGTTCACAGCTGCCCACGAGGGCTGTTTGCCTTGTTGGTTTTGGCAGTAGCTGGCAGATCTTTAAGAAGGCAGCTTTCCCTCAGAAAGGCTCAGCTCCTCTCGCTTTTTCCCCCAGCACAAGAGATGATCACTGATTCTCAGCAGGAACTGGCATGGCTCCGTGCTTTATTCAGTATCCTACAAAGCGCTGCTGAGCAAAGCGGTTCTGGAGAAAGCAAATAACAGTCTGGAGCCTTTCCTGCCCAGTGTCATAGCAAAGTTCATCAGCCAGGAGATTTCCTTTGTATCCAAAAAGAATAACAGTAATCTTTGTCACAGGAAAAAATTAGTCTCCCTATGTGGTGAGGTTTTACTATAACTCACAGTTGCTGCTATACTTGCTCAAAAACCTAAAAAAAGACCCCAAAAAACCCCAAAGAAATTAGTGAAGAAAGACCATCAGGATGGAAATTGCCACAATATGTATAAAGGAATTAAAATTCCCTTTCCAAGTCTACAAGTGGCTTTAGCCAACTGCATTTGGGATTAAATGTTAATAATGTGGGAAAAGGAGGGTGTTAAGAGTTTATAAAGAGTTAGAAAGAACAAAAAGATCATACCTATCCTATTTAGCAATAACTGGGAAGTTGGAAGTACAGATGTCATGTGCACAGACATGAGGTATCTTTAATTCCGCAGCAGCGAATGCAGAAGAGGGCAAAGCAAAAATGACCTTTCATGAGGTATGGCACAGAAACTGTTCCTCAGTTCCCCTGGCACTGTGCAGGATAGGACACTACTACCCCACCTGGCTTTTCTGAGGGTGTGGGTTACCTCTCTGCTTATTTTCAAGAAGTAATCTTTTCAAAAGGTGCAGCTTACCTGAGAGTTGGGAAGAAGATGCTATTTATTATTAAAGAAAAAAAAGAAATGGGAGTAAACATCAATACAGCAAAGCTGTATTTGAAGCCTAGTTTCATCGGCACTCTGCAGACAGGACCTTTCTGTGACATGATATGAAACATTCCTGCATACTCCTTAAAATACCCTTTTTCTTTGCTATGTGAGTTGGATTGCTAATTTTTCTTTTCTGCAGTTCCCATCTCTACAGGTCTCTGCTGGCTTTTCAGCCTTCCAAGCAGAGCACAGCTGTCAGATAAAGCAAGCTGTGATAGAGAACCAAAACCCACAGCCCAGAGGGTCCCCAGGTGGATAATAAAATAGATTGAATTAGCAGCTAGCTGGTCAAAAGGTCTCTTCACGTCCTCTGCACCAAGGTCTGTGCTGACCTTGCCATTTCACTCGTTCCAGGCACATGTTTCAATCCTGTATTTCCTTCTCCTTTTCCCAGCACATTAGATTTGTTTTGAGTTTTTGTGGGGAGGGGTGGTGTTGCTGAGTGAATCTGAGGCTGAGAGAAAATGTATCTTCCCACTTAGTCCTCCTCATGTTTCTCAGTCAAATCTCCTAGTTTACTGTCACCTCCGCCTCTCATAACTGCTCCCTAACAGGGCATTGAAATACCAGTGAAATGAACACTGGATTTTGGAAAGCCCAAAGCAAATACCTCCTTCTGGTTTGTCATTGTCATTTACTTTTTCAACTTTCTTTCTCTCCCCTTGAGTCCTTGATTCAGTCCTAAAGCCTCACATGTGTTTCTTTGTAGCTCTGATACCTATTTTTCACACTAGATTTTGTGACGCCCTCTATCAAATACCTTACTGAAAGTTCAAAACAGAGTAAACTATTTCATTCCCATCATCCATTAATTTAGTAATTCTATCAAAAAATAATCTAGCTTGGTTGGTGTGATTTGTTCCTTGTAAACCTGCAGAGATTTTTTTTTTCCTGGGTGTTTTCTATCTCCCAGAGATATATGGAGCATTTTTTCCCCCTTAGTATTCCATTGCTGAATGACAGATTAGTATTAGATTTACCAGAAGGCACATTCTGGCAGCGGTGGCAGGTAGGAAGAGGTTGCAGGGCCCTTCCAGTCAGTTTACTGCAGTATGATGGGAATCAGTAGACTAGATTTCAGGCTAAGTGACGAGCTGTAGCACATGAGGAATCTGAGGGTTTCACCCCTATCATTGCAAAAATCTTGATCATCGCTTTCCCTCCCAACAGTTTTATATCTAAGTCCTCCTCAAAGTTTTTGCCATCTCCTCAAATGCCAGAATCCATTTTACACTGCATTGAAGATCCTTTGCTTTTAATTCTGTAAGGTAACACTCAATGTTCCCAAACAGAAAAGACCTTTTGTATCTCAATCAAACTATTATCAGACAGCAGTTTTTAAGAGAATATCTTTAAAAGGAAGTATTTCTCATTTCTGTTCCCTGAGAACCAGTACCAGAACAGGACGAACATGGTAAAGCTGCAAATTAATGTTTTCTTCTCATCAAACTATCATGGTATTTTTACACACATGATCAAATTCATAGCAACAAATTGCATATGTAGCAACATCTTCAGCTTTATCTTCTAGATGAGTAAGGCACTATAAATCCTGATGGTTCTGCTAAACAACAAACCGCTCATAGACTGTTCTTTTTGGTTCATCAGACAGGAACCTTTTGAGGTCCTGGGCCCTTCACTTCTTGGCCAAGGCATTAAGCAGCTGGGATATTTCACATTCAAGCTTTAATTGGTGTTTGCCTGTTGTAATTGCATGTACTGTTACTCAACACTGACCACTGGCCAGCTTAACCTGCAGTGGATGGTTGCTGAGCATGGGCAGTGATTTCTTTCTCTCTGGGAGCCCACAGAGAAGCCACAGTGGGATTCATAATTTTCAAGCCCAGTTATTCAAGTGGCGGGCTTGAAATGCTGTTGCTGAAGGATGAAGTTTATGTTTCACATTGGCATCAAAGGACAGGAGTTGATCATAACCTTTGATTGTACGGAAAAAAAAAAAGCCTGAGTCTTGGATCTTGCTCTGAACTCTTCTGGGTCAGGGATTAGCAAACTGAGGGACTCTGTGAGGTTTTCTTCAGTTTTATCACTAAGAAGACTAGATCAACTTCATACCAGATTAATCCCATTATTTTTTCACTTCTTCTTCACTTACAATTTTCCAATAGTCTATCGACATATAGTTTGCATTAGCTACATTTTTGCTTTACACCATCCACCATAAGTCTCTTTTAATGTGGATAATCCAGAACTGATCACATGACGTTGTGTGGGATTAAAAAGATAGAAACAGATGGTCTGTAACACACACCTTATCCCTTCTTTTCATTTGCTGTTTTCTGATCCCAAGATAGAAGTTTTTTCCTAGATGTTGTTGGGAACCCGTTGGCCTCAAGAACACCTCCAGCAGAGCAGCTAGAGCTTGGCAGATCCTTAGGAGCAAAGAGATGAGAGACCTGAAAGCAGGAGGGGGAGAACAAAAATGTGTATTTCACAGCTCTTATAATAATTGAAGGAAGCTCAGCAAAAGGTTAGGAACTTCACTTGAAAAGCTCTGTTAATATTTATTTTCCAAAGGAAGTTTTCCTGTACATCTATTATGATAAGATCAGAGATGATTCACACGTACCACTGAGTCTGTGGTCACAAATCACATTCACGCTGAACAACCATTTTGGTTTCTATATGCTGTCTCATTATCATATGGAGACACTTCCAACACCTGCGTGCAGACCATGGACCTCAGCCCAGCAGCAATTCCAGAGATGCTAAAAATTCTCATTTAGCCTCCCCAATCTCTAGTAGGAAGCTGTGATTTTCAGCGTAATGGCCTATACACGCTATTTCTGAGATGTGAGGACAGCAAAACCATAGAACTGGCTGATGCCTGGCCTGATATTTGCTGCAGCTTTCTGTAAAAGATCCCCATTGGTAAAGAGATTGAGAGCACTCTTCCTGGAAGGGAGCCATCAGAAACGATGCACTCACTTCTTCCTCAGAAGCTTCTCAAAACTTGCTTTCCAAAGCTGCTGAATAGCACCACTCTGCTTTGCACAACCCATCACACACCAGAACAGGAGGTACTGTCTAGCACTTCCCCTGCACCTTCCCATTAGGTTAAAGCATGTCCTGAGCCTTGTAAGGGTCTCCAAAGGGACAAAGAACATTTCCAGGCTAGGCAGAGTTTATTTTATTATTCCCTCTGTCCCTTCTTTCCTAGGCCACAGCCTCCACTGGACTTTGCATCCTGAAGGTGGATTTTTTTCTCAGGAAAGCACAGACAGCACTGCCTGGATTTTTCCCTTGTCTATTGGAATGGCTCAAGGCTTGAAATGATTAAAGGTGATTAGTCTGGCCACTAAGGCATTTACCACAAGCTTGCCAACTGGATCCCATCTGATTTTTATCAAGAAAACCAAAGCAAATCACTATTCTGATGACTTAGAATGAGGTGTTGATTTATATTTATTTAAGGAGAAAACTTAAGCCTTTACGAAGAGGATAAACTTCCACTGAGACTGAGTGACAGATCCTAACATAAGAAGCTTTAGCATTTTGTTCATTTCTAAGAGTGTATTTGTATCCACTGTAATGCATGACAATTCCAAATAATCATCTTCTTTTAATGTGCTTTTATTTAAATAGAAGAAATATGCAAACAGAAGCCTGTGTTCAGAAATCCAGTATTTGCAACATATTTTATGCAAATAGTTAGCCTTCAGGTTTACTGTTTGATGTCCAAAGGTGAGTAGAGAGCTCTTACAGTCTTGTTAGAGTGAGACACCGAACTGCAACCAGCAGAAAAAAAGCAGGGGGATAAATCCTAATTTCACCGTAATCTAGCTGATATAATGCATTGACCTCAGTGCTGACTGCCTAACTCAGGTTTAACTAGGTCTGATGGTGTTAAAAAGCATTTCCCTCACAGCAGTACTAACTTTACCCCTCTCCAAGCCAGCAGCGTGGCTCCTGTTCCAGCTATGCTCTATGTTTCCTTTCTAGTAGCTGTGCTGTCGTTTATGACTGGGTAAATATAAGGGACAAGTATGAAAGACTAAAATCTTTCATCCAGCTCTTCAGAGGTGAAAAGCTAATGTACTAACCAGCATTTCTATGGAGTAGAGGCATCTTGAGAAAAATGAACAGAAAGCAGGAGGAAAACAACATTTTGAAGAATGACCCATAACTTCAAAAGAGTATTAATCTCCCTACCGATAAATGTACTGAGGTTAGAGATACTGGGGATGTTTAATGATTCAGTGGGAGAGCTTTTTCAAAGGCAAAATAGGAGTAATTGCCTTCCTGACATTTATATTTATTGTTATTGTGGTTTTTATTATTATTATGGAGTATTTGTGTTTCAAAATTTCCTCTGCAGTATCTAAAGGGATGATGACACATACTACAGGAAAGCTTAAAATAGGTATTTTAACCATAAGACTATGAAAAAAAAAGAGGCTGATTGCAGGAAAACAGCTACATCATGGGTTTTTTTGGTTTTGTTTTTTGTTTTTTATCTTAGATGCTGAGTTAGATCTCTGAATGAAATATCTCCAAAAGATGACCAGAGGATGACATTTCTGGTTGGTGGCAGCTCTGCAGGTTGTGACATTTATTGTTACTGTTCTGTTTTTCACTCTGTATGAGGATAAAAAAACCCTGTTTCCGTTGTTTGTACAAAATGGAGCTGTGCAGAGGCACCGGCTCTCAGTATCCAACACCTGCACCTGTGACTCCTGGCCCTGAAAGGCTGCCCTGGGACATAGACTCTCTCCCTTGCTTTTCAAACCTCCACAAAAAGCCTCACTGAAATGGATACCTTCCTGTAAAACATGAAGTAGCCTATTTCCTGTATGATAAATGAACAGCACATACTAACCAGCTCTAATGGGCAGGATACGGGTGAGTGCCTTAAAATTGGTATAAGAATAGGAACAAATGGAACAGACCAAGGGATAGGAAAAATGCCCATTTACAGCACATTTCTTGTCACAAGAATGGAGATTAATTTCTCTAAGCACAGTGATATCCCCTCCTGCCCCAGTGGTAGCATTTTTTAAGAGAGTGCTGCCACTGCAATCTCTGAATAAATGGGAACAGAATGAAAACGACATGAAGCACATTAAAATTCACATCCAAATTGTTTTTTTTCTTGGCATATTTACAGGTTTGATTGGCATTAGCATGCAGTCTGGTACCACATGAAAGCTCAGACTAAGTTCATCAAAGATAACAAGTAATTCTGAGTAATGACTAAATGGCATTCCCAGGTATCTACTTTTAAAAAAGGAAATTAGTAGTTCTGGTTGTAATTACCAGCTCGGGTTCCATATACAAAGCTAGTACTTATGAATACCAAACTGGGCTCTATTAGAATTAGGTATGTGTCACTTTACTTTCCTAAAGTGAAAAAAAAAAATTAGTCATTATCACTAGAACTGTTTGTTAAAGTTGAAGGGAGATAAATCATTAATAGGCATGTCATTTATTCATTATGGTTAAAATATATATATCCACTTGTCACTTTGATGAATCTACTTTCTTGTCTCATCTCAGTTTATTGACATCACAGATGAAAAGAGCTTCCTTACTGCATTCCTGTTGGAGCTTAAATCCTTTTCAATGGTTTATTGATGAACTAGTATTTTGAAGATCAAGACTGTTGAGGCCTAAGATTGTAGCAGCAATTACATGGTGTTTTGTTGCAAAGCTAACCATTTACATGGGGACTGATGATAGCTTGACATTAAGCAAATAAAGTAGTATTACTTTAATTCTGTACAGAATTTTGTAGAAAACACTGCTGTGGACCAATGCACAGATGTCTACTACAGTGCTGTGGTATCTCCTTCATGTGGGAATTTAACCACTTAAACACCATTCAATCTACAGAATTGCTAAGTCCTGCGGGAGCCAAGGCATGTAACTTACTCCAGGGCATTAATTCTGCTGCAGATTATTTATCTGTATGAAGGAACTCATGCACCCCTACACTCAGAGGACTGACCCTGGATATGAATGTATTCAGTAGCATACAAGCCTGAAAAATATTGCTGCTGCATGAAGAGATTTTTCATATTTTTAGCCTGTTTATTGCTGCCTGTGCTAATAGCTACATCCTCGCTAGAAAATACCTCCAAGGCATTAATTGTAGTGAATATATTTTGATAGGACACTGATTTTAAAAGAACATCTGAAAACCTTAGCACAATGACAGAGAACCAAGCAGAAGATACTCTTCCTGACATACCCAGTACGAGGTGTCAGGAATGGTTTTAATGCATTCAAGGTAGGTCTAAAATACTACATATGCCTGTCCTTATATCTGCTGATAGGAAAACAATTGCATTCAATGCACAAAGCAGGATAAAGCCTGGGAATTTTGAACCTTAGCTCTGCCACCTGCAGCTCTTTCACCAATGAGGAGTTTAGGGTGTCAAGCAGAAAACATTTGTTTTTTCTCAGGAGATGCAGTTTGGGCTTTGTTGTTCCAGTCCCTTGGCTTTTGGTATATATTCTTCAAAGTCATATGGAGTCTCACCCAGAGGTAATAATTTAGTTTTCCTAACTGGATGAATGGGACAAAAAAACCCAGGAGGGCACTGCCCATGCCAGTGCTACTCACTCGATAGCCGTGTGATGCTTGATGTGCATCTACTTGGAACATACAGTTTGATGGCTCAACAGTGTGTCAGCAGCCAGACTTTTAGTGTCTCAACTCATAACAGAAAATTAACAGTTCCAATGTCTAATCAAACTCAATCATGTGAGGAGGTACAGGTACCCTCAGTTCCAATACAGGTCCAATTGCTCAAGGACTGGGAAGTCAAATTGGCACACTTGATGTATCCCTTGAGTGAACATCTTCATCAACATTAGGTTCGAACTACACCTTTCAGTTAAAACTGGGCATATACTGGTGGTATATAATAAGAAAGGTGTCTGGTGCCTGGTCAGCTGTCTAGGAACATAAACTCCCCACATGGAGGTGGGGGGGAAACATTGCCTCTTCTAATGCTGATCAGTGAGGTGACATCTACTGCTGTAGTTTGAGGTAAATTAAAGTCAGTTTTGTGACTCACTTGCTGTAAAGTAACTCCATTTCTCTGAAAACTGCCTGGTTTTGAGACAGTGTTCTCTAAAGTGATAACACAGGGCATTGTTACTCAAAAAGGCCAATGCTTATATTTAACCAAGGCCATCCTCAAGCTGTCAGAAAAGGGGCCAAGCCTGTGAGTAGGGGTGAATAGGGCAGGTGACCCTAAATTGACCAACAGACTATTCTATCCCACATACATCATACTTGGTATAAACCTGAGAGATCACAATAGTCTTCCTCTCTTTTGTGATGGTCAACATCCGGTGAGGACCTCGTTTGTCTGGTTGTTCTTGATCCCAGATCCATGTGTTCCTGAATCCAGTTCCTGAGTTCAGCTTCCTCCTAGCGATGGACCCATTTCCTTGTGTCTGCTCTGCAGCATTTGTGGTGATGTTTAGTCATTGAGGGGTGAGGTCAGGGCGCAACCTCATATATTTGTATATACTTTATTATTTTCTAATAGTTTTCATTATTATTGTTATTATTATCATCTCAATAAGCTGCAGTTTTAGTTTGCAACCCACAAGTCCTTTCCCTGTGGGGTCAAGAAGAGGAGAGGGATTTTAGAAGTTCAACTGCACAGTTTTAGCTGCCAAAATTTGGCCAGGTGGGGCTAAATCATGACATCTTCCCAGAGACTGTCAGATCTAAGAAAATATACACTTTTATAAACCACATGCACCTACATAACCTAGTATCGCACTGGGGGCATGTATAGATTAATGATACAAATCTTACATTATTAAATACATTGACTGATACTTTAATAGTCTGAGAATATCATTCAATGCTGGCTAAGTCAATAGATTTTTTTTTAAGTGAATATTTTTCTCAGAGACATATCTGACCCTCCCATCCTTGCATTGTCTCTGAAATCAATGAGGGCATCTCCAAAGTTTTCCTTCCTGTTGTCCCCATTGTGGCTTTACTTGTTGAGTCCCTGTTGATACAGATTCTGTGTTCTGTGTGAGACACTGTTTTGTGCTTTATCACTTAAGACTTTCAAGCATCACTACTTGAGTCACAGACTGTAAATTTCACAATATAGCAGTGATACATTTGAACACCGCAGATGAAATTTAATGATTTATATTCATTTATACTGAATTCACTCAAATTTCTTACTTGAGAGCATGCACAGAGTATATTGTTACACTTCTATTTACAAGGCATTAATATTGTTTCAATTATTAATATTTTATAGTTTAATGATTTTAACCTAGGGCAAGATTGTGAGATATCTACAGTGTTTTATCTTCTTCCAGTTTTCCTGACACGCCAGCTGTAATGATAATTTGTCCTGGGCACTCAAAACATCACTTGCCAAAGAGGAATACAGCAGATGTTCCAACTGGCAAAGCCACTTCTCTCATTTTAAGTTTCAGTAACAAACTGTTAAACAGAAATAAATGGAACAACATATGTAACAGTTATCATGGGTTTTATCCTTACCTCTTAGATAATAAAAATATCCATTGTTCTTACAGTATAGCAGTAGACAGAATAGTCCACGTTAGGATTTACCAAAGATGAACACCGAACAGGCTATAATGTCTCAAAGGCATTGCCCAGTGTCTGCCCCAGGTCAGAAGATGCTGCTGCAGCCACTGTGCTTCCTTCTGTTCCCACTGAAATGGGAACACCAGGGCCTGGAATCCCATGTGCAACCTGTGCTGCAAGTGGGGTAGAAGACCCAGCTGGCTGCAGAGTTCTCTGTTAGGCTTTCTGCAGAAGCAAGCATACATTTTCTTTTGTCATATCCCCGCTGGAGACATCAATTTCTTGTCCCTCCTCACTTTCTAACAGCACTGGTACTGCTGGGAGGGCTGGCATTGCTGGACTGGCAGTTTCCTCACTGCTGGGCCACCTAGTTTAGTTCCAAGCCAGATAAGTAGGAATGGAACCCTGTGCCCCTATGTTTCCCACAAATGCCCAGGGGATGCTGCATCCACTGAGGTGGAAGCTGCTGACAACGGCTAGGTGTGAAAACCATGCCAAGTCCATAGATGCAAACGAAAGGAGAAGCCAACAAACTCAGCAAACATATCCTGCAAAGGGCTGGTGGAGAGCAAAGAAGTTTGTTGCTTTTTTCTATATTGGCTGAAGTATTTTCAGCAGGTACATGGCTGTGACAGGCAAATGTATAAAGGGAAGAAGCAAGGGCAAGCATCCTAGGAGGAGTCTGGTTGATCTTGCAGAGACAGAGTTAGAAAAACCAAAGCTGATCTGGAGTTGAGTCCAGCAAGGAATGTGAAAGACAACAAGAAAGGGTTCCAAAAGTTCATAAAAAGCAAAAGAAAGACCAGGGAAAACGTAGACTTGCTGCTGAATGTGGCAGGGGAACCTGATAACAAATGATATGGAGAAGGCTGAGGTATTCAACACCTTTGTCTCAGTCTTTACCAGAAAAAAAAACATCCCTCAGGAATCCCAGGCACATGAGACCAGAGGAAAAGCTTGAGACAAGCAAAACTGACCCTGGTGGAAGAGGAATAGTTTAGGGAGCACTTAAATAAAATGGATGTACATAAACCCATGGAGCCTGACAGGCTATACCCATGAGTGATGAAGAAGCCAACTGACTCCACTGCAAGGACATTTTAATTATCTTTGAATGGTCATACAACTAGAAGAGGTTCCTCAAGACTGGAAAAGAACAAATATCACTCGTACATTTAAGAAGGCAAGAAAAAAGATCCAGTGAACTACACGCTAGTCAACCTTACCGCAGTCTCTGGGAAACTGATGGAGAAAACCTTCTGGAAAAGCATTTCCAGACACATAAAGGACACAAAGGTGATGGGTTGTAGTCACCATGGATTTACAACAGGAAAATCATGCTTGGCCAACCTTACAGCCTTCTAAAATGATGTGGCTAACTTGGTGGACAGGGCAAGAGGAATAGACACTGTTTACCTCTACTCTAGTAAGGCCTTTGACACCATTTCCTGTAACGTTATCTAAGAAAAGCTGAGAAAGTATGTATTAGAGAAGTGGACAGTGAGGTGGACTAAAAACTGGCTGAACAACCAGGTCCAGAGGATTGTGATCTGTGGCACAAAGTCCAGCTCTAGGTAAATTATTAGAGGTGTACCTCAGGTCTCAATACTGGGGCAAATAACATTCAACATCTTCATCAATGACCTGGACAACAGGACAGAGTGCACACTCAGCAAACTCACATGCAATACAAAACAGGAAGAAGTGGTTGATACTCCAGATAGTTGTGCCACTGTTCAGACAGACCTCAATAGGTAGGGCTGCTAGGCAGATAAGAATCTTGTGAAGATCAACAAGAGGAAATGAATATTCCTGAATATGGCAAGGAATAATCCCAGGCACCAGCACACATTGCAGGGCAACTGATTGGAAAGTAGGAAAGCAAATTTGGTAAGAAAGATCTTCAGGGTCATAGTGGACAAGTTGACCATGAGTCAGCAGTGGACACTTGTGTCAGAAAAGACCAACAGTATTCTAGGCTGCATTAGAAGGAATGTTGCCGTCAGGTGAGGTGGTACCTCCTATCTATGCATCACTGGTGAGGCAGTACCTCCTCTCTATGCATCACTGGTGAGGCTATATATGGAGGGCGGTACCCAGTTCTGGGTTCTCCAGTAGAGGAAAGAGAGGGACTTACTGGATCAAGTCCAGCTAAGGGCCATTAAGATGATTAAAGGACTGGACTTGTATGAGAAATGGCTGAAAGAGCTGTGACTATTCAGTCTGGAGAAGAGAAGGTTCAAGGGGATCTTATCAATTTATATAAATAACTTATAGGAAGGAATAAAAAAGATGGAGCCCAGTGACAGGACAACTGGCAAAGGACACAAAGTAAACACGTGGAATTCCATCTGAACAAAAGAAAACACTTTTTTTTTACTCTGAGGATGGTCAAACACTGGAGCAGCTTGGCCCAGAGAGGTTTTGGAGTGAAGCCTGACTAGATACGGTCCTGGCCAACATGACGGGCCTGCTTGAGCAGTGGGGTTGGACCAGATGACCTCCATAGGACTCTTCTAGCCTCAACCATTCTGTGAGGTTAGAAGCCTGGTCCCTCCCACAGATCTAGGGACTCTTTTTTTTGTCCCAGTACCACCAGAAATGGACCATTTGCATCATATTGAATTTTGCAATAGATTGTAACTTGAGGTTACCCTTTCAATGAAGAGAGTGATCAGGCTGTTATAAGAGTAACAGGGAAGGAATTTGGTGCAGAAAACACAGTTGTGACTTCCAGTTTAATCCAGTCATTTCAGCGTCTGATATGTCAACTCAGTGTCAGTCAACAGACACAGTCTATCCTATGATTACACAGGGACCATTATACAATGGTCACATTATAACAAACAAGAATTCTACTAGCGTTATCTGTAACCTTAGCTCACCCATGCAAAAGATTATTTACCCAAAGGGCAGTAACAAAAGAGACCAGCTCAGCAACAAGAATTCTTTATGAAAAACCTGGACAGAGTTAGGGCTGAGGAACTGCAACACAGAACTTTTATCACAGTAATTCTGCTGGATTGCTCCATAGGGAGTTGCAGAGAGTGCTAGGGAGTCTCAGAGGGTAGACACTTCAGGATCCATAGGTTTATAAATACTTTTCCTGAACCAAAGCCCTCGTTCAGAACATTACTAAACTTTAGGAAAGTCTAGATCCCATTTTATGGAGCTTAGGACCATTTCTTATTAGAGCTGAGAAGACTAGATATAAATCTCTGTCCAAAATGGTAATCCTCTTATATTTCATTACTAGCACTGCAAGCCTCTGTGAAGTGGTCTCTGTCAGAACCATAATAACAAAGGGTTGTGGCTAAGCTCTCTATCCCAAGTTCAGTCACAGCAAATGCACTAACACATTAAATCTATGCCTGCCTCTGATTTATTAAGCTTTTTCACAGTCAGGTACCAGGTGTGCAGTAGCAGCTAGCGGCTGAGAGAGAAGGAAAAAGAGATTCTAGCATCACACTTCCACTGTGCCTGGCTATGGGAACACTTCATTTCAGGACATGTTATCTTAACAAGCTGGTGAAGATAGTTGAAACTAATCTGTCATTTTGCCTTACTATGAACTGAATACTGTATAACTCTTAGCTGAGAGCTGGCAACTGACTACAAGGGTCCTTCTGCTCCATCTAGGGGAAAATTCAAACAGGTGAATTTAAACTAATCTGATATCTGTCCTTACGTGGAAGAGAAGTGATCATGTGAGCAATTACTGACATGCAGCTAGCAGTCATGGCGAACAAGGAGAAGCTAGAGAACAGCATCTGACTTTCTCCTCTCAGTTCTGCATGTCCTGGTATGATCAGCAAGAAAAGGAGACTTGGTCTTAGATGCTTACCCTGTTTCTTCCACTGAACTGTTATATTTGCACTCAAGATCCAACAGGAGTTCAACTAGACTAGACTAGTCAAGCTAGACCAGTCTCTTCACCTCTTGGGTGTACAGGACATTAAATATCCTGTGCTGGGACTGCATAGACCTACTCAATGGCTCCCCCAAAATGGGCACTGCCTTTAAAAGAACTTTGTTTGAAGTTTGTTTTACCCGTGGCTACAGGCTGTGAAGTTCTGGTTTATGACATAAGCTATGAAATGAAGGACAAAAATACAAAAGTTTTGTGCTCCATCACTAGCAAAGTAAGTTCATACTTTCTGGGAGATGGCCTTTTCCTAGCAGTCGCTTCGAAGTTGCACAACATTTATTGGGTATGCATTTTCCCCACGTATATTCTCTCCCCACACTGTTGCACACATGCAAAACTTTTTTTCCCCAACTTGCAAACCCATACATTGGTCAAGTAATAGCTATGTACATATTTTTTAATAAACAGAAATTTGGAACATGCTTATCTTCCTTTCAAAAGAACAGTAGAAAATAAAATAGCACAAAATAAGAACAAATTCTTCACTTTTTCACTCAGAATTGGATATAAATTATTTGTAAATTATTCTTCAGTTAAAAATGCCATTTTCTTCAGCTATCACACTCAGCATCCATATAATAAATATGCTGCTCAATCGTCAAAGGTGGGCATGACTATTTATTGAACACTTAAGCAAATGCCATTATATCCCAGTTGCTTCCTGTAAGTAAATAACACCAGAAAAAAGTGTGATTCATTTGGTATTGTCAGGGTGGTTTAGCATTCCTCCTCAGCTCCAACAGCACTGCAAACAGGTCTGTGCCAGTAAACTTGCTCCCAGTCAGAGTTCAACAACTATTTTTAGAACCAGCTCTCGTTTTTTGATTATTTTTGTTGTCAGAGAGCCATCTTGTGGTGCATCTTATTAACAGTAAACAATAAAAAGAAGTCTACTATAGGTCAGAAATGGTGGTCCACAAATACTCTGATGGTTTTGCATCTTCCATGTATCTGCTCTTCTCAAATAACCTTTTGAAATGGAAATAATCTAATCTCACATTGCACTTCAGAATCACAGCAATATTTGTTAGGGACTGAGGAAGAGTACATATTTATCATTGAGGTTTTTTGAAAATAAATAGTAATTGAAATGGTTAGGTATGCAAATAAATAGCTTCAATTTACATCACAGAGTTACCCCATCCCTAACAACTGAAGTATTAACCAAGGCAAGAGGCAGGTGGGCTAGCTTTATTAATGCAACATGTGTAGTTTGTGGCAGCCACAACATTTATTAAATATTCTGGAAACCATTTAAATTCAAATAGTAACTGTTATTATTAGAGTTATGTTTTTTAAAAGTCTTTAAAAATAGCAAAAGCACATATTGAAAAGTCATTTGGGATGCCTGCAGGTCGCAAGAGTTCTCCAGTGGCAGGCAAGTTTTGCATCACACTTAAAATTCCTGTTTTCAAATCTGTCATTAACTGAAAAAGATAGACTCGCATGAACTAGAGTCAATAAAAGCATTCAGAAACTGCTTTAAATTTTGGTATGTTTCCCTTCCATAAGATGTAAAGCCTTAAACAATGCTAAATAGCAAAACAATGCAGTGTGCAAAATGTTACTGAGCATCTGAAGATCCAGTGTTTAGAGGAAAAACAAAAAATCACATCTTTCCATAAGACAGAATGTCACTATGCATTGAAAGTTTTCCCTCTGCAGCTTTGAATAAGACCCTAACATTTTTTCTGTATGTATATAACTGTTCTCCTGCCCAGTAATAAGCTAAAATTATCTATTGTTCTTTCAGTGAAAGGAAAAAAGCTCTGTGTAGACAAAGATCATTACTGGTCCACTCTCTGTTATCAGTGCTAAGTCAGTGAAAACAAAAAGGTAATTATAGAGTCTTTAGAATATTCTATAATGATTAACATCTTTTTAAAAAAAGGTTTTAAATTTTAAAAAGCATGGTATTATGCAATTGCCTCTGCAGGACCTTTTTAGTTAATCTCCTTTACTCATGTTGTCTGATATCTGTTCTAGGTGGGCAATAGGTTTTGATAAAAAGAAGGACACAAGGTAAGGACCATTTGAGAATCAAATGGGAAAGGGAAAGCACAAGGAAGAGGGGCAACAGCGAACCTGAAGAGAAACTCTGCCCTGGTACATGAACTGGAGAGAAGACAAATGTGATTCTCAGAACAATGCTGAATACTTCTAGCTCAATTTTTTTCTAATGAGTAATGAACAGTCCACCCAAATGATGTTATGAACATGGGCCACTGATGAAAAGGCATTCTGCTTTCTGCTTTCTTTCAAACTCCCTAAAAGTTAGAAGCCAATAATCCAAGTAGAGACAGCTACAGAACTCATCACCACATTCCTCTGTATCCTCTTGTATCCTTCAATCATATCTCCACATCCCAGAAGCATAACTACAAAAAATGAAGACATTATTCTAGTAATGCTGTTACTATGTGTACTGGCAGGTCATCTTGTCATTTTCCTTTGCTCCTACCTAGCATCAATGTTTGATTTTGAGAAGCTCAACTTCAGTGAACTTCCAGCTCTTCAAGTCACTCATTTACTATGACAGAGTAAGCAAGCTTGCATAATCAATGTAGACATACTTGTGGTGGCCCGTAAAGAATCAATTTGAATATGAAGGACAGCATAGCCAAAACCACACCCAAGACAAAGTAGCCCTGCTTAAGAGTACTCAGTGATGGCTCAGATTTTGCTGTCCCCTGTAATGACTCCCAGTTATATATAGATGTGGCTCTTCTGAATCACAGTTCTTTCGGCTGGGTAATCTCATTAAATTAGGTAACTAAATCCTCTCAGTAAACCAACTTGTGTTCAGCATCTTCATGTCATCTTTAAACCATCTAGACAAAGATTCTGTATCATCATCTACACAACTGATATTAAAGAGAGCATTGAAGTATATTAATGACCCTTTTGGAAATTGCTGGAGACACCCCGCTCTGTTAATCTGGCATCAGTTGCATTTCAAGGCCTCTCAGTAATCCAATTTTAAATTTATATGCTGCACATGCTGGCTGTCCCACATGAATCACATCTTTTATTCAGAATGTGCAGTATTATAACAAACCCACTGGAGAAATCCAGCACTACTGTATCAATGCAGTTGCCTTATTCCATAAGATCCACAGTTCACTATGAAACAAACATGGAAAGTTTTTTTGGAAAAAAGAGACCTACCTTCCATGAAATGGTGAATGTTGATTGACAGTTTAAGTTTATAGTTTTATTTTAAACAAAATTAACTGCTTTGTAACTTTGCATGCTATTTAAGTAGATCTCTGAGTTTCCTTCAATTTTTCTAGAACAATCCAAAAATCCTCCCTGGAATGTGTTCAGGTTTCCAAGATAATCTGAAAATTAGTTAATATCATTTCAATAAGAACTTTATCAGCACTTGAATTATTGATACAAATATATTTAATTTTATGAGATACTACCAGATAGTCTGCTTTTTACCTTCCTCAGGTAGAGTAGATCTCCTGTTCTATCCAGATAATTAGCTGTTGGTTACCATGATCTTACCATCACTTTCACAAGGAAGTCAGCTTCACTACAAATAAAGATCTACGCCTTGTACATAACTGGGTAACCATGTGATCAGGCACAAGCCTAGCATTTACATGCTAATCTCTGAAAACCGACATTAACTAAGCAGGTCCTTTGGTCAAGCTTGCCATGTGTAACTGAAACCACCAAATAGCTGAAACATTTTTAGGAATTTGCAATTTAAAGCTTTGACCACAGAACTGGTCACTGTTTGCTGTGTCAGGCTCTGCTGCCAGTACCACTTCAGTACCCTAGACATGATTTAAAGCCATTTTCTGAGAAATCTCCCAGAGGAGGGAATGATGCAAATGATTCAACTCTTCCTCAAATCATGCTTGTTTTTACTGGGAAACAAAATGTGCAGTACAACAAAGCAGTGACATGAATAAGATGAACTTGGCAATTCTCACCTCCAATACATACTGTTTTCTTTTTGACTACATTTGTATAAACATCACATAATAGTGATAGTATGAATAGCTGGTGCCACTTCTCTTGCTCTGCAAAGGAGAAAACATCTGCAGCAGAGAATGCTGTGACTGTACAGCCCCAAACCCAGGAGTAGTTATGGAAAACAAGGAGTTTCAAAACAGGGATGGGAATGTCATGTCTGTTTCACAGATCCAGTAGCACCTCACATTTCTTAGCCAGTATTTTAAGTGAAAAAGCCAAAGCAGTGATGGAGGAGGCCTCACTATACTGAAATTAAAGGTGAGAAAAAATAATATTCTTCCCATTAGCTTAAATGGAGGTGGAATTTCCTCCTGATAAATATAACATGGAGTGTGTTTTGAGTCAGGTTACATTTTCTGGAACATAACATCATTCTGGGATATATCATTCCCACTCTGTAATTTAAGAAAGGGGAAATTGAAAGCTGAACATGCAGAGTTTTATCATTTCTAAACTTTACTCCAGAATCCTAGCCGTATTTTTACCTGATCCTTTGGCCATTCTGTCACCTGAGTACATATTTCTTTAAGATAATCTTTACATGAGGTATGAATAGACAGATATTTTACCCAGGCTACTAATTTACTATACTTTGTTGTTTATTTGAGCACCTTTATTTTTTCCCAGATCTTGAAAACTGTGGGTGTAGTTTCATTCTTAGGGTCATTTTACTGACACAGAAAGAACAATAGTTCTCTTGCAATTGTTCATCTAAAACTGCAAAAACTTTTGATAATGCTTGGTCTGCCTTTCAACATTGGTTTCACATCTCCTTTGTTTTTTGTACTGAAAAAAAAAGATCTGTTTGAGTCAAAAGAAGAATTAAATGTCATCTCTACTTCATCACAAAAGAGAACAGTAGTATCAGACACACATAGCAGCAATAACCCTGCTTTCTGCATACCACACATCGTATTTCAGTAAGCTTCATTTATCATAATATGCTAATATTGACACAATATCCATGCCCTTTACTTCTATTTCTTGCCCTGTATTTATTTTCAAACTAGTCCATCTACTAGAAGATAAGAACACAGGTTTGGTAAGCACAGCAAAATCATAAAGATTTCCATGCTACTTCATGCAGCCATGAGCTTCCACTTGCCTGTGGAGAGGTGGTTCATGTGTCGTGATTGCTTTTGGCATTTCACTCTTAAGCATATTTACAACTATTATGGACAGGCTTGTTTAAACCTAGACATCTGTATTATTTCTTTCTATAATTATGAAGAAAAACTTTCTTCTTCTGTTCCTGCCTGTCCTTAATCTGCAGTTCCATGTACAGAATTAGCAGGTAATGAACTATATTAGGAAGGATTGAGTGTTAACTGTAAGAACCCAGCTCTTCATGTATTGTTCAAAAAACAATAGATGTCACATTTAAGATGATAATGAGCATCAAAGCTAAAGTGAGATTAGAAACTTTCAAGTGAACCTTAATTACATTTTTCAATTTTCAGTAATCGTCTGACAGTAAATCCCTCCAATTCCAGTCACACCAGAATATAAGGGGGGGGGTTGTGTTTTCCTTTCTTAAAACATTGGAAAGGCTTTTTGCAGGATTTTCTTGATACCTTTTATTCATCATGTTGGTAATTGAGGGATCAAAACTAAGTGGCCAAGGAAATGCTTCTCCTAATCACACAGTGTAAAAGCTCTGACATATTTTTAGCTTTATTTTCAGTTGTTCAGATTACATTGGGAAGCAAATGGACTTAAATTCAGTTTGATACTACGAATAATTCAGATTACCTCTCACTTGCTATGAAGTTTTAAGGCTTGCTGCAGTGAATAGGCAGCACCTAGTGGTCTTGACTTGCATAAACAGTTTGAGTTCTTAACTGTTCCAAGTTCTTCAAAAAAACATTTCATGAACTAAAAGCAAGTTTTAGTGTGTATGTGTGTTCATGTAGGCATGTTTGCACAGGAGAGAAAACATTCGATTTCTGACTTTCTCTGAGATCTAGATCTTCACCTGAAGGGAATTTATTCTTCAATATTTCTCAGACAAGTACAAGGAAGAAAACAAACTCTTAAGTTTTTAAAAGTCATTGGTTACAATGTAGCAAATCCATATAAAGAATCAACATTTTACAAAAATTCTGACATTCTTTATAGTAAGTACAGTACTTTAATGCCTTTATCTAGTTGTAACGCTTCTATTTTAAATTCCAGGCCTTGAAGTTAATCATAACAAATAGCCATATTGATTACCAAACCTCAGGGTTTATTTCTATTTAAATGAATCAAAAATTTGAAAGTTATTCATCAAATAGCTCTCTGAAATTGCTAGGAAAAGCATTGAATTAAAAGTAAGGAGGAAACTTGGTCAGTTGAGCTTATTATAACAACCTAAGCTCCATAAGATTGCATACCTTGAAGGTATGTTTCATGTTTTATCATAGTAGAGTAGTCAGAGTATATTGGAACATTAGCTTTAACTCTTATTCTAAGAATTTTTCCGTAGATCCATTTATTTGCAAGATTTATTTTTTGTTCTCTGCTGAGTTTCTGACTTCAATGCCAAATATATTATATCTAAGTCTATTTGAAGCATTGCTGGAAACAGGACTGAAGTAAACATTCTTGCATCAGTGAAACCACTCTGTACATTTTTCAGTGTTCTTCTGAACTTTATTGGAAACTTTGATTAAAAAAAAAAGCATGCATCAGTCTGGTTCCATAGAAGTCAATGTATGCAGTCTCTGTTCCCATTTTGGGGTATCACAAAAGGCACTTATATGGATGAGCCAAAAGAAGAATGGGATTTGCTTTTAATGCTGGTAACAGAAGCTACAGCAGCCATTCAGGCCACTTACTGCCCATGGCTGGACTTCTCTGGTCTTCGTCACTACAGCCCACAGTTCATCTGGAGTAAGCCATCTTTACCTGGACAGACAGATGTATGGACAGACAGACAGATGGATGGATAGAGTTTTATATTTCTAAGACATGCATTGAAGCTTTCAAATTTGCCACCTTCTTTTACAATTAATCTCTTTTTACATTTAAAACATAAAGAACTGGAAAGCTGAATGCAAAGCATGACTACACAATTAAGGTCAAATCTGAAACCACTGTGTAACTATGAAGCCATTCTAGCGATATCAGTGAAGAAAAAGCCTTTGTGATAACAATTTTCTGTGAACCAATGAATTCATCAAATAGAATTCTAAATTCTAAACCAGAACACATGCTTTCACTGGGGATGAGGAGCTGCCTACTTTAACAGAATAGAGTTCCTGTGGCAAACCACAAATCCATGGGAATAGCTAAAGGATACTGGGTATCCTGCATCTTCAAATTTGTTAGAAAAAGAAGGCTAAGTGATACCTGTTTTCTCTATCCTTTGCCTAAACTGTGTCCCACTTATTTCTCTCCATTTCTCCCAAGTGTCTCTGTGCATGCTGAAAACAATCCTGATCCCAGGAAGATGCAGAAAGCTGTTCACTCCTGCCTGAAGAAACATAAGGATTACAAGCATACAGCCTGTTTGTTCTCTATGTGTATAACATGTCAAAGAAAAACATCCAGTAGTGAGAGTCATCAGAATACAGCCCATTAACTCTCATACTAATAGTACTAGTAAAAAGTCCCTCCCTCACATAAAATCCTTTTATTGTCTTTGTTCAAATGTTAAGGTACAATCAGGTCATCTCATCCTATTGATTTTTAACCAAACTCCCACTGAAATCAGTAAGACCTACTTAAAACTGATAGAACAATAAAGAATCTGTAGAGCTGTTTACAGTAGGACTTTTTCTAATTGTTGTTTGTTTTCTTCTTTCATTTAATCATACTTAATCTGACATGTTGACACTGGATGATAAATATACCATGCATGTATGGATTTTGCCAAAGATGAGAATAATATGGATGCAATAATGCTAATATTGAATTTTCAGGGGGAAAAAAAAAGGTATTACAGAACTAAAATAGGGTGTGATATCATTCAAAATTGCTGTCCTTTTAAATCCCAGAACAGGTTCTGATGGCCTAGGAAAAAGGCTCTTTCAGGTTATTCACACAGTAAATAAACTATTCAAGTCTGGAAAGAAAAAAAACTTATTAAAAAGGGGGTTTATTGCTCAGAATAAAAGAAGTTTAGAAAGTACATGCAAAATTCACATGGGATTCACATTTGCCCACTCTGATATGGGAAAGATACTCAGAGTTGATTAAGTTACTTAAAACAGGGGGGAAAAAAGGTAAATTTTTATTTCTGCTGAATGTTGATACCTTTTCACAAATTTATAGAGTAGGAAAAAGAGTGATGAAGTCAACAGCAGGCACTGAGTTTATATTGGATAAGAGATTGACGTAGGTTATTCATCTGGGAGGGAGAACCTGCATTCTGTTACACTCCCTGATGAAGCTATATGTAAAACTTTGAACTCTGTGAAGGAAAGATCTTAGCTATACCCCTGTGCTTAGCATTTCTTGCAGAGTAGCTCAAGACTGCTGTTTCTTGGATTGCTTTTCTGAGGTGCTGTAACTTTTCCACTCTACTACAGCACAAGATGTGAAATCCTGCTTATAGACTTGACTCTGGCACTGAATGCATGTAAGCTTAGAGTCCCAATCCTGTGTTCATTTTGTCTGCCATTGTCTTAAAATTATTTTGCCATCCATTCCAAAAGAGCAAATTCCAACTAGTTTATGAAGGCAATCCTCAAGACTCAACACATAAAATAACCACATTAAATTTTTCAAATCAGTATAAAACAGTACACAGCCAAAAATATCAAGGCCTCAGTTTTCCATCTCTAATAAGGGCATAATGGTAGCCATTTACATGTGTACTGAAAAGATCATTTCAGTGTAATAGTAACATTGTTCAGACATTATGCTGTAAGTATCACACAATAGAGTAAGTATCTGTAAGTATCTCACAGTATGAAAAATATTGATTAAAGAGACATTTAAATTAACTATAGTACTCTACACAATTGAGTAGCAAGGGTTCCTTCCACTGGAACGATGACCAACCTGTCAGTATTCCATCAATATCCTTTAAGATTAGAGACACTGAGTTTGACAGCCATTGAGGTTGATCTAGCCAATCAATCCCGCTCTCCCTCCTCTCTCCAAAAGAATACTTCACATCCTTGCTTTTAAACATTTCTCTTGAAAGAACTTAATCCTGGATCAAACCAAGAAGAGTGCAAGACATAGCAGAAGACAAAAGAAAGTGCATGAAAAGGAAGAGTTTATGCCTACGGCATGAAACATCACAAATAGGGGTCGTACACTAAAGGCTGTACAGGGGAAAGTAACTGTACAGACACAAAGTGACATTTCCTAACAGCTCATCACATTGAAGCAAGTCTTCTTTCACATTTCTAAACAAAAACACATCCACTAGCTGCCTTGTAAGTGTCTAGGATGTAAAGGAAAGATGGAAACATTAATTACGATTTGCCTTAAGAACACACCTTGAAAATACATGAAAGCAGCCCTTTTCTCCACGTATCCGCTTATTAAGAAAATTAAAGGCTTAGGGGTCACTTTTTTTTATCATTATTTTGGGTTTTTGCTTTTTAAGAGGTCAGGAGCTCTTATTCTATTTCAGCCATGCTGCTGTACTGATCCTGTGAGTTTTGCCCCAAGCTTTTTTCTGCTGGCCAATACCAATTTAATTTGTAATGAAAACACTGCAACTCAGACTACATGACCTACTAGCATATTGATTATTTTTCACCAAACAATTATGAGGATAAAAATCCCACCTCTTTCTCTGCTTTTTGAGCACTGAGAGATTGCTTTTTCCCCCATGTTGATATTTTATTTGTGTACATAAATGAGTTGAAGTATAGGCCAGAGTATTCATGAAGGTTGTACAGCTTTACTCAACTTTCTATACAGTAATATCAATACATCCTTCTCGTCTAGGTATGATTCTACTGATGCACATACATTTAATACATCATACATACAGGCTCCCATTTAGGGAAAGTGTAGGAACCATACCAATACCGATCTTGTTACAACAGTAAAAGAGCATTCACATTATGAATGATAACAGTATTTTGGTTTTAAAAATGCATGTCCTCAGTTAAATCAATCCCAGCCCTTTCTATCCCTGAAATCAAATTCATTTTTAAAACTGAAACAGAAGTTAAACAAGATCATCTGAGATTAATGCAACTAATCAAAATAGTACTTAATCTTAATTCCAAATAATATGTTTATGTCATAGATCATAAATTACAGCTCCTACATGTCATCTCGAGTTCATCTTTTGAGCTCAGCAAAAGAACCTATTTTTCCATGTTTTTGATAATAATTCTCATTCTCATCACCATTTTCTGGAGTGGGGAGGAGAGGAAGAAATCTAGCTGAAGGCATAAGTTCTTACCAGTTCTCAAAACCAGAGAGATTAAAATGCTAATCAGGTCACCTAGAGATGGCAAGTAAGACCAACAAAGCAATACTGTGGCATGTCCAATTCCTTGAAAAAGGAATTACATTCCAAGCGACGAGTGATGTTGTCTGATATAAAGCAGCAGAAAACCATTTTGAAAGTCTATTTGAAAAACTTTCTATCAGCAGCTACTGCTAGTGCTGTCTGTTTCCTAAAGAAAATCCAAGCCCAGCTCTTGGGGGAGGGGGAAGCTGAAATAAAAATACTTTTCCTGTTTGGAATAAAATACTTGAGGGTATAACAAACTGTTTTCTGCAGTACTGCAGGTTGCCTGGATTCTTGTTATTCTGCCTGAGATTTGTAGCTTGACCTTAACAAATGAGGACATATTGCTTTATTGGTTGGTTGGGTTGACAGCACGTCTTTGGGTCTGTTGGTTTGGGTTGACAGCAAATTGAATATGAGTCAACACTGTTCTGGCAGCCAAAAGGGTCAAATGTATCCTGGGATGCATCAAGCACAGCACAGCTAGCCGGTTAAGGGAGGCAATAGTCCCACTCTGCACTGCACTGGTGTGGCCCCATCTTGAGAACTGTGTGCAGTTTGCGATGTTTCTGTGTAATCAGGATACTGAGTGTATCCAGAGGAATCATAGAATCACCAGGTTGGAAAAGACTCATCAGATCATTGAGTCCAACCATTCCTATCAAATACTAAACCATGCCCCTCAACATCTTGTCCATCCATCCTTTAAACATCTCCAGGGAAGGTGACTTAACCACCTACCTGGGCAGCCTGTTCCAGCGCCCAATGACCCCTTCCATGAAAATTTTTTTCCTAATGTCCAGCCTAAACCTCCCCTGGCAGAGCTTGAGGACATTCCCGCTTGTCTTGTCCTCTGTCACTTGGGAAAAGTGGCCAGCACCCTCCTCTCCACAACTTCCTTTTAGGTAGTGGTAGAGAGCAATGAAGTCTCCCCTCAACCTCCTCTTCTCCAGGCTAAACAAGCCCAGTTTTCTCAGTCATTCCTCGTAAGGCCTGTTCTCCAGCCCCTTCACTAACTTCATTGCTCTTCTCTGATATACATATATATATATATATATATACACACACACATATATATATATGTATGTGTATATATATACACAGGAGGGTGACAAAGACAGTGAAAGGTCTTGAGGGCAGGACTTTAGTGGAGCAGCTGGTGTCACTTTGTTTGTTCACCTTGGAGAAGGCTGAGAGGCTATCTCATCACAGCCTAGAACTTACTTAAGGAGGGTAGTGGAGGTGGAGGTGCTGGTCTCTCTCTGGTGACCAGCTATAGGATAGGAGGAAATGGAATGAAACTGTGGCAGGGCAAGATCCAACTGGATGTTAGGAAAAGGTTCTTCACTGAGACAATGGTCTGTCACTGCTACACGTTCCCCAGGGAAGTGGCCACAGCACCAAGCCTATCAGTGTCCAAGGCGTGTCTGGATGATGCTATTAGTCATATAGTTTAGTTTTAGGTAGTGCTATGAGAAGCACAGAGTTGGACTTGAAAATCCTTATAGAACCCTTCAAACCTGAGACATCTACAATTGTCTGGTTCTATGATAGTTGGTAGTTGACTATGCATATCAGTGTGGGAAAGCTGAAAACAGATGCTGAAGAAAAGGTTTGAATGCCACAGACCAACTAACACAAAAAACCTATGCATGGTTGCTGAGACAGCCCCACCAAGTAGCCAGAAAGGAATAAAAGGGAAGAGCAGTAATGGGTGGTGACAGACTGGAGGCACAAAGTTCACTTCATGTGTGAGGGTTCTCTACATCTTCCAACTACTCAGGAAAAAGCTTTCCTGCTCCACAAAAGATACAAACCACTCAAGGCTACGGAACTGAAAACTTGCTGTTCCCAGCTCAGTTCATTTAACAAGAGACTGAAAATGAGTGTTGATGTATCTATGAGCAGGTACAGAAACAGAGTGGCCAACCTGATTTGTTTGCATTACCTTTTTTGAAAGTGAGTTGGTAGGATGTAAAATAGTACGTGGAACTGGGGCTACTTTAATGACCGATAATTACTGTGGAGGAATAGTCTACAACATACCTAGTAGTCCACACCGTTTAGGAAGGTCTAAACAATTTTGAGGATCAATCAGAGTTACAGACGCGTCACAGCAAGTGCCTGCATTTAAAGAACATTATCATTCCAGAGGAAATAATTCTAAGAGGGAAAAAAACCAACTTAGAACAAAAAGGTTATCTTGTTATGCTCTACTTGCTAGATTATTTCACTCTCAGTGATGGATTGCCCCTTCAACTACCCTAATTACAGCATTACAGATAATCAATAAGAAGGTGGGGCAAGAAGTGGTAGGATTGATTTTTTTAAGCCTTTTAAAAAATGTTTTATATCATTCTACTAGTGTGAAGAACTGTCAATACTTTTGGTGATGAAAATTAGTGACAATTAAGAAAAACGTTAAACTAGTTCGAGGTGGGGTTTTTTTCACTGGGTTTTTTGTTTGTTTGTTTGTTTGTTTGTTATTGCGAACATACCCTTACTGTCAATCTGTCTCGTTTCTTCAAGAAAATTAGCTCTTGAGAAAATCCTTCCTGTATGGGACAATGGTTTCCTAAGTGCACAACTCAATTTGACATTCCCTTGTATAATTTTCTTAGCTTACAAATTCCAGAATCACAGGATGGTTGGGGTTGTAAGGGACCTCTGGAGATCATCTAGTTCAGACCCTCTGCTAAAGCAGATACACCTAGAGCAGGTTGCACTGGAAAGCATCCAGGCAGGTTTTTAATATCGTCAGAGAAGGATATGCCACAACCTCCCTGGGCAGTTTGTTCCAGTACTCTGTCACCCTCTCAGTAAAGAAGTTTTTCCTTGTGTTTAGCTGTTTTACCCTCATGTTCAGATGTTTTTTCCTCAAGTTTTCAAGTGACAGTAAATACCTAGAAAATAGGATGAAATTTCTTCAAGTATCCACTGGCTTTGGCTGCCCTCACATCTGATGTTCAGAGGAACACTGCATCTGTCTGCAGATATTGGTTAAAACAGTGAATCTTTTCCACCTCTGGAAGTCAGGCCTGCATCCTTGCTGCTGGCTGTTGCTGAAAACTCTGGATTCTGTGAACTCTAGATCCTCAGTGCTCAGAGAAGTAGAAATGTCCTTAAGAATTACAGTAAGCAACATTCACGCTGATAATTTTCCTTCACATTATTCATGACACCACTTCTGCTAATGCCACTTACAACTGCACTTGGAATTTGAACTACTGAGCTACTAGGACAGGCTGTTATGAAATGGTTCATGCCCAGGAGCAAGCATGTCATGCTTATGTATAGATGCTAGTTTGGATCTGAGACTGAGACCATAGAATCGTTTGGGTTGGACTTTAAAGTGGGAAAAGTGCAAGGCCCGAGCAAGGCCACGGCTCACTGGGACAGCTAATAGATAACTCCCCTGTGTAGCAACTTTGTATATCTTACCACCTGCAACATGGCAAGGACAAGATGCCCCTGCTGTACAATAACAGGAGGTTAAGCAAGAGATACTGAGCCTGGGAAAACAAGGAACTTGGATACAGCTGTAGCCTGCAAGTAGAAAAAATACGTAATCATGATCTTTAAGGAAGTAGCCAATTAGATGTCTGTTGTTAAGTGAACGCCTCTCCTATGCCTTGTTAAGAAAACTATATAACCTGTCCACACTTGCTAATAAACTGAAGCTTGTAAACTGATTGTGTAGAGCTTCCCTCTCCACGATCATCACCCAGTTCCAACACCTCTGCCATAG
>WAAB01003907.1:380200-430957 GCA_013389865.1 Piaya cayana
TTCCCCCCCCCTCCTTTTCCTCCCCTCTCTCCCTCTATTTCCTGGGCCGTTCGGCGGTCGCGGCTCGTCCTCGCTGCCTCCCTGCTTCCCGCCCCTGCCTCGCAGCGGTCGGCGCCGGTGGCGGGGGGGGAGGCGCCGCATGCGGCGCTGATGGAGCCGGGCTCGGGGCTGCCGCAGCGCAGGGCGGGGGGCGGCGGACTGGACCTCGGGGCGGGCGCGGCGGGGGTGTCGCCGGCGCTCTCCGGGGGTCAGTCCCGCCGCAGGAAGCAGCCGCCGCGCCCGGCCGACTTCAAGCTCCAGGTGATCATCATCGGGTCGCGGGGGGTGGGCAAGACCAGCCTCATGGAGCGCTTCACCGACGACACCTTCTGCGAAGCCTGCAAGTCCACCGTGGGTAAGGGACCACGCCGGGCAGCGCCCTGGCCCCTCCCGGGGGATGGCGGGGGGTGCCTCGTGTCCTGGCCCGGTGGCGAGAGATGCCCTCCCGTCCCTGGGGCAGGGGACGTCCCCCTTGTCCCGTCCTGGGTGAAAGGGGACGCCCCGGTGCTCGCGGGATCCGGGCGGCCGCCTCCCCCGCCCCTCTCCCACCTCTCCTCCCCCGGTGCGGGCCCCTTCCCCGCACGCCGGCCCCCGGCTTTCCCTACAGGGGCCTCCCAAGGCCTTGTCCCCGCCGGGGTGCGTGGCTGGCCCCGGCCCCTTCCCGCCCGGCGGAGCGGGGTTGCGTCTGCTCGCGTGGATTCCTCCATCCTGTTGTGTTTCGCAGTGGGAAAACTGATGGGATTTGTGGCTTCCCAGCTCCTGATGGAAAGGTCGTGGAGGCGCTAGTTGTCCTTGCAAAGTTTGAGAAGGTTTTGGGTGTCCTGTTTCAGCCTTACTAATGACAAACAAAAGCACAGTTTAAAAGAAAAAATGGGGTGGTTGGCAAAAGAGGGGTTTGTGCTCATGTCTTGGATGTTGTGTGTAGGGCAACAGAAGTGTTTTGTAAGTTGAAAAGCTGCACGGACTTCAAATGCTCTCTGAGATCACCATCAGTTCACTGTTAGGCCATCATAGAGCGGTTTGGGTTGGAAGGGACCTTTAAAGGTCATCTAGTTCCAACCCCCCTGCAATGGACAGGGACACCTTCCACTAGGTTTGGTTGCTCAAAGCCTCATCCAGCCTGGTCTTGAACCTGGGGCATCCCTGACTTCCCTGGGCAACCTTTTCCAGTGTGTCACCACTCTAACAGTAAAAAAACCCCAACTTCTTAATATCCTATCTAAATCCCCCCACTTCCAGCTTAAAACCGTTACCCCTTATTCTGTCACTATGATCTCTGATAAAGATCCCTCCCCAGCATTCCTGTAGGCCCACTTTAAGTACTGCTGTAAGATCTCCCTGGAGCTTTCTCTTCTTTAGGCTGAACTCTCAGCCTGTCCTCATGTTGCAGGAGTTCTAGCCCTCTGATCAACTTTATGTGCCTCCTCTGGTCCCTTTCCAATAGATCTGTCTTTCCTGTGTTGGTGAAGAAATTCTCTGTGATTTTACATCTGAGAAAGTTAATGGTTTGTTTCCTAAAGAGTCATACCTCTTGAGCATACTTTGTATTTCGCTCCTCACACTAACTGGAGAACAGCCTCCTAGTTCTGTAACATGCTGTCTTATTCATGGTTTACTCATCTGAATGAGTCTTGGAGGTAATTTAATGCCTGCTGTCTTTTAATGCACTAATGTGTTAAGGGAAGAAAACAAGCTAGTTAGTCTGCGGTGTTTAATTAGAGTCCTGTCCTTGGAACTCCCAAGTATTGCAGCAAGGCAGTTTTTAAGTCTGTGTCATTGGAAAATATGTGTACTTAGCTTAATTGTAGCTCAGAATATAAGGAAACTTAGAGCACCTGATGGAAAGGCCCTGTATTGCCTTTTAGAAACAGAACTATTTACTATCCAAAACTATCTCCCCGTGACAAAATAATACAGTTACTCTTACTTTAATGTAGATTTTATCTGTTATTTCCCTAAACAACATAAAATATCTGAAAATCCAAATCTGGTTGTGCAGATTAGTACCATTAGTGTTGATATATTTGTGTTTTGAAGTTGATAACTTCACTCATAGAAGTTAGAAAGACAGTGGTAGCATATCAAAGACATAATCCTCAAATGACACATTGTAATGAAGTTCTGATGGCTTTTGTAGACAGACAGATTTAATTAAATATATGGTACAGCTGAAGAAGTAGAACTAACAGTGGAAGGTATTCCTTACATATTCTCTGCATCTGTATTTTGTTTTGAACTCACGTGCATCATCTTTGGGTTGACCTACATTAAGAGTTTCTTCAAGGCTGGGCTGCTCTCCATAACTAGGGTTAGTTTCTTGATGCAAATCTTGAGAAGTGAGAGGAGGGCCTCAAGAGCCTGGTCCAGACTTCCAGTCTGGTGCCTTGTAAGCAAAACTCATTTGCTAGATAACCAAGATGATGATTGAATCAGAGATGCTTCGTTATTTTAGAAAATAAACAGGAAATAGTGGTATGCTGCTAGACAGAATATTATGTAATGTTTGTTATACAAAGTGTGCCAGCATAAAGCAGCATAGGGAAATCAACTTGTGCCAAAATGTATGTGGAAAGACTTGACAGTAATAGCATTCTCTCAAGGTCCTCTGACTAAACTTGAGAGCTGTGATTCCCCCAGACCTTTTGACTGCTAAATGAAAGAGCTTTTCAGAGTCAGCTTGCACTCTGGTTTTTGTTTGGGTTTGTGTTTTTTTTCCACCATAGAGTAAGAAAAAGTAATCTCTGCAATTTACATTTTCACTTCAAAAAGACTTAAGGTCAGACTTTGATACACAGTTGAAATAATAAAGCTCGTTCTTTGTCATCACTTCACTGCAGTGATTTTCAGTAACTGTAAGTGAAGAATATTTTTTGAAACATTGTTGAAATCCCTGTGACTGAACCAATTTCAGAGGAAGTTACTTAAACTGAGTATACCTTGGCATTAAATTTGAGAAGACTGTGTAACCAAATGAACAACTAAGTTGGCAGTACCTACCTTATAGGTATATTTGATAGGAATGTTTGGACTCGATGATCCAGTGGGTCTCTTCCAACCTGGTGATTCTATGATTCTATATTGGTGAAGCTGTATTTTAAATGGCATGCTAGAATACATATTTACTCCCTTACCTTGATATTAATGGTCTTGACCTTATTTCTATGATTATATATTAAACCTCTGGAAATTTAACTGAAACAGAACAACATTTAGCACCTTAATCTTTTGTGTGAAAGCATACAGGCTACTCAGAGGTCTTTTCTGACAATGGACAAATTACAAATGTCAAAAAAACTTTGGCTGTCTCCCATCCCTAAGTGCTGTTTAGGGTAATAATACTGTGTCATTGAAAACTGGAACGTTTTCTGCTGAAAGTGGTTGGTATGGATTCTATTAAGAAAGATACAGTATTTTAATGCTAATTTAAGAAGACTACATTGCTAGATTGGTAAAGTAAATTCTATAATAAAAGCACATCAGCATGTCTTCAGTCTCATCTGAAATAGTGAAGTTCTTTGAAAATATTCAAAAATAGCTTGGCAGGTTTCTGCACATTATTCATAACAGCGCATGATGTGCTGTTGATCTGAAATTCTTTTGATGTATTTATTTTGGGCATTAAATTAGTTGCATAGAATATTGTGTCTACTTAATCTGCTATTTACATAGTACTGAGAATACTCAATATGCTCAAATATTTACTGGTTTTTGCCTGAGATTGTCAGATGAGAAATAGATGGTGATGTTTACAATTCTATGTGCTAGGGATGAATGTTTATTCTTACTATTAGGTTATAACTTATTTTTATTATTTGTTTGGGCAAAGAAATTAGTTTTTCAAAATGTTCTTGTGTATCTGCAGTGATGTAAAATTACTTTCTTCATGCCACTTTTAAGTCCAAAGTAGTTAAAGTAACTTCTTTACTATAATGGAAGAATACTTATGTGATGGTAATATTGACATCATATTAGCATTGTCAACAATCATAAGTGTATATATATACTTTTAAAATTAAAAAATATCTGTTTATGTTGTTTTTTTTCCCATGGCCACCATGCACCTGCATTATTCACACAGGAGCAGAATCCAAAACTATTGTTTGGAGGTTTTTCAGTCTCTTGAGAATGAAAAACAAGCATTCTGAATTCAGCATGAAAAGGCATGATCTTTCTGAAGGTAGTGGATAACTACTCGTTGCCACATTTGTGAGAAAATTCAAAGATGGGTGGTGCAGGAAGAGTGCATGCCTTTGCTTCTTCCTCTCCCCCCTTTTATTTCCACCCCTAAAATTAGTTCTTATCTGAATAGTAGTACATCTTAATTCAGATTTCCATAGTTATGTTGTTATAATTATGTATTAATTTTAAAGTGGTGTTATCTCATGCTCTATTTCATCATAGCCCCTTTATTTCTCAAAGCCCTCTGTTGTCACATGGCAAGCTGCTGCTTTGGCCTTCCTATGGCTGCCTGTCCTACCTGTGTCCACCACATCTTAGCTCATCCCCAGTCTTCCAGCTCATTTTCTTCCCTGACTGATCTACAAAGTTCCTGCACTTAGCAGTATTTCCTGTCCGTCTAATTTTGCCGTAGGCATTATGCTTCTCTTTGTGCTTTAATCTCTGAACCTGAGGTTCCTGCTCCCCCAAACCTGCGGCCTTTGCCCTGACTCACCTCTCAGGCGTCTGACTCTACGGCTCCCTCAACTCGAGTTGAGCTCCTCAGTTTTTCTTTTACCAGCTGGCCTAGCACATAGTTTCAGAGGACTGGGCTGATCCTTCAGCTCTTTTCCACTGCGTCTGGAAGGATCCCAGGAAAGAGGCCTTTCCCTTGATAATATCAGAGCAGTTTGGGTGCCTCGTGCAGGCTCGTTGCTGTTGTAGTGAAAGCTGAAACTTCTTCAGTCCTGATTTACAAGCAAAATCACAGATAGAACTACTCAGCTGACTTTGTTATGGGAGGGTTTGTTGTGCATCAGGACCGGGAGTATTGTGACCTGTGATCTGTATTGAACTAATTGTAGCCTGTGGGATCCAGATCAGTGGCATGCAAATGCACTGCAGTGTAAGACTCCTTTGACATCACAAAAATACTCTTTGACCTTGTTTCACCTTACTTTCATGTTAACATGAAATGTGTGTAAGTTGGGAGCTCGTTAGATTTACAGAACTCTAAGGCTTTTTCTTGCAAGCATTTTTTTCCCTATCAATTCTATCTAAAATACAAATGTCCATGCAAAATGCCTAATATCCATAAAGTAAATAATAGTGATGATATAGATGTCAGGTTCATCTTTCATCAGAACACTCTTAAGGCAGCTTCTGGTTTTAATTAATATGCACTTACATGCATACATATGTGTACATATGTTTGGGGTTTCTGTCAGAATTCAAGCCCTTTCTTCATTCTCTTTATCCTTAAAAAATGTGCACTAATGACATAAGTTTTAAATTTCATTCCCATAAGCTTGTCATATAACATAATTATATTCATTTAAAAGTATCAGCCTATTCATTTTAGAAGTATTGATTGGTTATTTTTCAGAACTACACTTTAAGTTGCTCTTCATTTTTTTACTTACCTAGTCACTATTTTTTCTCACAAGCACTGTAAGCATGATATGTGGTTTATTAACCACTTGAAAAATAACTTCAAAATTTCCAGAAAAACGTCCCACAACATCAACTAGAAGAACGTTTATCTTTTTCCTACACTTGTGGTATGTGATGTGGGCTCTAACAAGTATAATTCATTTTAATTTTTCTTTAAACTTTGTTTTTCCCCTACCATAAGATGGCACTCAAAACTTAGTTGGAGTGGGGAGAGAGAAGAAAGGATAGCAACAGGTGTCTCTTGCTTTACCACATTAAGATGTTCTTGCTTTGTACCCAGAATCAGCTCTGTAGTCAGACTGAGAAAGTTCAGCTGTTGTACAAAAAGAAAAGAGAAACCATTCTGATCAGCTATAAGTATTTCTGTGAGAACTGATCCTTCTTATCTTCATACTTCCAGGGTATTAATACATTCCTCTTACTAGTGGTTTTTGGCTAGTACAGAATAGTGTAAGTAAAACAAATAAATATCTTGGTGATGATGAGCTGCAATTACTTGACAGGCTACAAACAGAGGAGAGCAGGAGGCTGGAAACTCTCACAGAAAAGTTTGTATAAACCCTTGAAATAATTAGGGAGTATGTATGAACCTGCCTTGTTTATTTTCGGTTCTGTAACCATAAGTTTAGGAAATGTAACTTGCTACAGGAGCCTGTGTTCCCTGCGAACTGCCCTTCACCTTTAGCAGCGATGTCATCACTTGCAGTTGACAACAGCAACTGAAAGCACCTGGCAAGTAATTGCTTGCCTCAAATGAGTCAGCTAAGCCTATTTTATGACGTTTGGTGTAGTCGGCAGTTTTTCTTCATGCATAATTGTTTTTCATGCATAATCATTTGAGTCTTCATAAGGTGACAAAACTATGTTTTAGAATAGGGAAAGATAGTAGGTAGGTGATATAAGTGATCAGGGTTCAGGAATAGGGTTTTGGGGAGGTATGAGGTTTTTCCTTACTCAGAAGTTGTGAAAAAGAGTAAATTTGAAATAGATTTTTTCTTAATTTGTAAACGAGATATTAACTTCAGGCGATAGAAGTATTTGGGTACTGGGTTATATCAACACTAGGGAACTGTCAGAGTACCATGTAGTCCCCAGTCAGTACGTAGGTGAGAATACATAACTAAAACGCAAAATTAAGAGGCCACTTGAATGGTGCCGAATACAGAGTTTAATCTGCAAGGAGAGTGGAATGCAGCTGTCAAACTCAGTCTCCACTGGGAACAGCTGAGCATGTCAAAAAAAAGTAAGGCCATATGATTCTCAGTTATAGACTTCTTATTTCTTTCTGGGAGTTGTGAACTTAAATGTTCATTTGAGAGTAGCAAATGCACTATGCAGAATAATTGTGGCTTTACCTAAACCATAAAATGGATGAGATAAACTTTTGCACTAGGCTGTCCTTAAACGAGAAAGAGGATTTATATTCTGTTTTACAACTTCTACAGCTTTCTTATTGTGATATATCAAGGAGTGAGAAACTTGATACCCAAAATGAAATACTAAATCCAGTCTAATTTTTAAATAGATTCTGCATTTTTAAAATTTGGATAGTGCTGTTCATTGAATAAGTTTAATTTTTCTTCACGTTCATTATTCCTTTAAGGTCAGGTGGTTTTAGGCCAGTAGCTCAGTATGTTTTCCTGTTCCATAATTAGAAGTTTTGAAAATAAGTCTGTTCAAGAAGGCACAGAGAATCTTACTCCTTCCATGCTTCCCTTCCACTTCATTCTGTTTATTAAAATTTTGGAACATGGTTTGAACTTAGTACTGTAACTAGTGTCTAAAGCCTACATTTTGTGAAAGGCTTGATAATTTTACTGTCCACCAGAATGTAAGGAAATTATAGTTTTTTCTGTTCTCATTGAATTTGAAAGTATCAGGCATGTGAGATTTGGAAGATGCATATTGGAAGGTAAAAAATCACTGCCAGTTCCTAAAAACTAATTATAATTAAGCTTTGAAAGTTTAGTCACTATGTGTATATTACTAAATGTCTTTTTTTACTTCTGTTGTTGGTGTATCTGTTTCATTCTGGTCTTTAGCACTGTTGCCAGTTGAAATATGGGTAGATTTTTATTTTAGGCGAGCAGTCTCACATGTCTGCATGTTAATCGTTCTAGAATTACATGCTGGAGCTTTATGGACAACGTAACTCACCTGCCTCTAAAATAATCCTCATGCTGGCTTGACTTCAGTAGTTTCTGGAGAGTTATAAGTATTGTGTGGTATTTACTTGCAGACCTGGACTGACAAAGATGGTTTTTAACTCAAAAAGCCTGTGACCAGTTGTGGGAGAAGCAAGAAAATCTGTCTATATAATGCTGTCAGATGTCCAAATTAAATAAACTATCGTAGTCTTTGAATTACATGTCAGTTCTCTAACAGTTAATTAGCATGTAACCTCTGAGTTTCTAAACTGATTGTGTTTCTTTAAATGTGTTCTGGTTATTTTTCACTAATTGAATTGCTTTGATGCAAGTTACTAATAGGTCTCTGAAAATTTAATCAATTGGAATATATTGGGGGGGGGCGTGTGTGCTCTATTTGCATCTGTTTTCTCAGATCCTCTTTTCACTATCAGGAAATCTTGGCCTCTGAAAGGTCACATTTTCCTCCTCCTCTGAGAGCCTAAGTGCAAAATGCATAGTAAGAAGTTTATTCACCGTTTCTTTTATTTCTGAACAAATTTTTAGCTTTAAAGAGTTAAGGGAGAGCCAGACGTGTGTTTCAGCTTGTGGCTTAATAGCTAATTTTTAGTTCCTGTTTTGGATGAGAAATTAATGTATTATATGATCTGTTCTAGGCTAGGCTTCATTTTTATTACATTTCAGTCTCAAGTTTGGAACAGTCTTAGGTTTAGTTTAGTGACAAGGTACAGCATCCTCCCTGGCTTGCCCTTATCTAGAACTTCATTAGTGCACTTCTATTTTGAGTGTCTGTTCCCTTTCTTTAAGGACTGTTTATTTTTGAAGAGTGCAGACAGTTTACTTAGCCGTATTATGTATTTTAAAAACCCTTTCAATTCTAGCCCTTTATTTCCCCTGGAAAAAAAGCGTAGTTTCAGTTGAGCACATGTTGTAATAAATGCTCTTATTTGCATGAAGTGTATTTTTAATCTGAAGTTTGTGTGCTATTAACAAAAACAGTGTCCTTTGAAAATTCTTACCTTACACTACTTAAGTACTGCTGTACTTAATGCCTTATTTGACACGCAGGCTGTGGGGACAGGGCAGCAGTTTTAAGTAGCAGGGCAAGGCTGAATCAGTATACTTGTACAATAGAAACAAAATCAGAAAACCAAACCAGAGGCCGCGATCTGTATTTTTGTGCCTTTTTCTTTAGTTCTTACATGTGCATGGAATGTGTATTTGGATTCCTGTAAGAGGAGGGTCAAAATCTGACATCCAAAACACATATAATTCATAAGAAGAGAGGTAGTGGTCCAGATTTACTCATGGCATGAGTGTAATAATTTTAGAAAAACTGAATGCATTGCTTTCCTGTGGTCCATGTAAACGTAATGTATTAGAAGGAGACTGACCTTTAAAACAGAGGGGAGATAGTGATAAGCCTTTTGGTTTCTGTCACATCACTGTGACCTGGCAGAGGACACACTTCAGCATGATCATAAGCACATGTGCTTGTTGGCTTCGCTGGCATGTGTACATTGGGTAATTTGTTAACAATAAATTGACCAGTAGGCATTAAAAATGCAAACTAAGCAGCATGCAAGCAAGCAATAGTTTGCTGGTGTTGTAACAGCTACAGAGGAGCCTTTCTTTTTATAAGATGTGTTGTTCAGATTTAACACAGTTGTCAACAGTAATTAAGGTTTCTTCTATGTTGTTGATCTGTATATAAAGCCATGACCTCAATTCTATTATATTTGCACAATTAAGAACAGGAGGAGCTTAAGTGACTTGTTTGTGTTAGATGATGTTGATATCCTTTTAAGGGGTACCTGCTGTAACTGGAGGCAAGCAGTGGGGATTGTGTTGGTGTAGCTGTGCTAGTAGAATATTATGCCATGGCTAGTAAGTCCTGTCTGTCAGCACACGCAGTCTGGTGCACTGCAGTCTGTGTAGTCATATAGCTTCAAGACTGGAGCAACCTCTGGTGGGACTGAACACAGAACAAATGCACAAGTTTATTAATCCTGGACGTTAGTTGTGTTTTAGGATCTGTCATAAGGGAGTAATAAATGCAAGGACCAACAGTATGATCACAAATGGTATGAAACTTGGAAAATAGTCTGACAGTATGTCTGTACTTAACAGGCCTTTGAATTAGGTTTAACAAGACTGGGGAAGACATATCTTGCTTAGGGCAACTGTAATTTAAGAGTTTGTCAATGAAAAGCTTTTAAAGAATTTACCAAATATTGCTAGCATCAACACTGTAGTACTACAAAGCACTCCTTTTTTTAAAAAATCACACCATTTTCTAAGAGCACACTTAATGCCTTCTCTATCCTGTGCTGAATAGAGATGCTTAAAAAAATCCTGTTCCCAGTTATTTTGCTGAAGAATGGGAGTTTGCAGCAGTTGGTCCAAATCTTCTGCTCTACAACTGCAAATATAAAGAGCATACAAGAGTGGCTCAGCATATGGAATGGAAAGGTGCAGTTGTCTAACTCTCAATGCCATATGTGACTAATAAGTATGTGTTATCTGAAATAGTGGAGAGGGTTAGTTTCCTGATTGATTTTCAAGGGATATTAACCATTTTTCCTCTTGGTTTTAATAGCCGGAGTAATTGTGTCGATAACAAAAAATTTCATTTACATATTTCCATTGGTGTTAATCATGCTAAATAATTTGTTTCATTGAACTTCTTACTTAACTTGAGATAGTGTTTGAAACTGAAGTGGAAAACAAATGATAGTGTTGTTGCTTTAATTAAATTACTAATTTGTATGTAAACTCAAAAACTCTACCTTTGGCAGGTCAGTGGTGAAACTGGTAATGAAACCTGACAGGCTTAGGAATCTTTTTCTTCATGTGCAAAAGGAAAGTTGCCAGATTTTTTCTTTCAGTATTGGCAGACGTGAAGCTTTTGGTATTGTGTTGCTGCTTACAGAGCATTGCTAATTATAAAGAGCAGTTGAACAACTTTTGCTTAGTTCTGGCAAGCTATCTGACTTTTAAGTGTTAAATGTTTGAAAAATTCTGTAGAAGAACATGCTTTTCCAAAACTTTAATGGTTTGCACTGATTATTACCAAAGTTTAACAGCAGTGTTTCATGGTAAGACTTTAAGATAATTAAAAGAAAAGACTGTATTTGAAATAGCAATGCTGTTGACATATTATTTATTTTGAAGCCATATCTTTAATAGGTAGACTTTTTTTACTTTGCTAATATATTGTGTCTACTAGTCCCATGAAGTCCCATGTAGAAAATATATTACAACATATATGGATCTTTCCGTAGTTGATTATTTAGTTTTCCTTTTAAAAAATAACCCTAACCCTTTTTGTTCTTTGGTTTGTATAAGACAGCAGTGTATAAACCACTTATGTAAAAATAAAAATAATTTGTGGAACTTACATGAAATTCCTATTGTGGTTTTAGTACACAGTTTTGGATTAGAGATGGTTTAGACTTCCTTTTATGCGACAACAAGAATTTTTCTTTACACAACACAGCTGTATTCTCTCTCTGCTCAGATCAAGGTCCTCTACAAGTATAATGGTTAGCCTAATACAAGTATACCTACCTATATGAGTATCATAGATTCTTTTTTCTGTTTATGTTTCTCTGAAAGAGAAAAGTGAGATTCAGTTTAACCTGAGTTCTCAGATGTATGGCAAATTGTGTAGTATGCTGCGTACTGGATAACGGCAGGATTGGGAATTGATGTGGAGATATCTGGGCAATTGTATTCAAACTTCCTTGAGGAAGGGAGAGGTTTGGAACAATTTCTGGTAATATTATCTCCTTAGCAAGTAAAATTGCTGTCCATTGTAGATAGAGCTGTGACCATCAAGACAGTGGTTTATGCATTCAGTTTTGTGCTTTAGCTCCAGTATTGCCTAGGAACCCTACTGGGATTTGAATGGGATACATTTTGGTAAGTGAAGCATAACCTTCAAATGTCCTGAATAGCTCTCCAAGAACTGGTGAGCAGGTGTACAAAACACTTTTATAGATGTAGAGACAAACATGGTGGTGATAACCAATACTGTTATCATGTTTTGTGCAACTGCAAGCTGCTTGAAAGGTTTTTTTATTAGGAGACTGAAGATCAGTGATCCTCCTGTTTATTTAGTCTAGCTGGACAGTGGCAACCAGTTTTTCAAACTGAAAATTGAATTGAATGTATCCTTTACAATTCAGTTAGTAAAATGTGTCTTGTTCTCTAAAGTCAGTCCATTTTATTTTCTTTTATCAGCAACTTTACAAACATAACTATTTTTAAATGCACTTTGAGATAAGTGGCAAGTTAACAATGTGCAACTAGTTTTCAGAATATAAAATGCATCCTTTTTATCCTTACCTAAGTTTTCAAGTTTTGAAAAGCTTTGGGTCTGGGCCAAGTTCAGTCTTCTCTGTCAAAGTGACAATCTTGATTCTAGCAGTATTAGCAGGAATACTTTTACCAAGGGTATACATTAGGAAAACGTGTGGATTTTGTTGGAGAAAATAAAGTTGGGGATTTTTTTCTCTCTTCACTGTCATCCCTGTCATTGATACACAATTGTATGTAAAATAGCGGAAGTGTTACCAACACACTGTGCTTCTACACTTCTGTGTGAGTTTGTGTGCTAGTCTGAACCATGTTTTCTTGTCTTTTTCTTTCTCCTTTTTTGATTCAGCAGTGTTAAGAAGGGGTGGTGTTCAGAAGGAAGAAGTAAAAATCTTCATAGAAATGTATACTAAAATGAACAGATTCATAATCTACAAATGCTATGACATTCTAGAATGTTTATACCCTGAAATATTCTTGTAGTTGAGGTAGTAATTTTTGTCTAGATATTGTTTCACCATAGTATATCTTACACGGTGGTGGCCAGCAGTACTTTCTACAGCGAGGTTCTCATGGTTCTGCCTTTAATATTTAGTATGGAAAATGTGGCTGGAGTTTGAGATGGTGACTGTAAGTACCATACTGGTGTAAAATTAATTTTAAAAGCCAAATATGTCCTCTAAATCTAAACAATTTGCTAATAAATATCTGCAGGAATTAAGAATGATAGTGCTGACAGACTTCAAATGGCAACCACAAGTCCAGCACTTCTACTTTACAGATGCTAAGAATCCAGCCTGGAATTCATGTGTGTGTTGTTCCCACTTCACAGACAGCAAAACTGATGTGGAGGGATTAGGTTCGCTTGATGCCTCCAGGGCATCTGTGCCAACTCAAAGTAGAGCAGGCTTGTCCTTGACAGTCAAGGTGAATAGGGGAGAAACAAACATACTGTGCCTGCTGTTTTACTGTTATGATGGGTTTACCTGCTGCTCGAGGTGTTGCACAACATGGAAGGTTTATGTTGTGCTAACTGCCAGTTTGGATGGCTCACAGACTACATAGTGGTTGTCAGATCCCCATGGTGCTCCTGAGGTGACCCATAGTGTGCAAATCCTGCTTGTTCAGACTGTTACAAGTTGATATTAAAAAAAAATTATTACACCCTCATTACTTTTGCTTCTTATTCCTCCTTTTCTGTTTACTGTATTTTATTTATAGGTGTTGATTTTAAAATCAAAACAGTAGAACTAAGAGGAAAGAAAATTAGATTACAAATCTGGTAAGTAAAACAAATGTGAAACCAGCAGTATGTTTTAATTTTTATGTTCTAGCATGAGTCAGTATGCTTGTCTAATACTATTAACTGTTATAAGCTGGTTTAGCTCTTACTCTGTTGCTTCTCTCCTCCATACCCACAAGACTTAAGCAAAACCAAATACCTCTTAGATTTTTGTGAGAGTAAAGGAGAAGGATAGATAAAGTTAGGAGGACAGGAGTATAATTACCAAAATGTTCATGCATCACAGAGGTCTCAAACCCCTTTTTCTAGAACACAAGCATCCATAAGAAATAGAATAGGAATCATACAAATAACGAAAGGTCACCTTGTTTAATAAACACTCAAGAAAATACATTTTGTGGTTTTATATTCTGGACCATTTAAAACTGACCTTCATGATAATTGCAGTTGTAAAGCAAATGTGAAGTTCTTTCTAAACTTTTTCTAAAACTTGGTAAAGGCAGTGCTGTTCATTTGATGCTATATTAAATAACTTTAAAGTGAAGGGCATCCAAGACAGCAAATTCTGTCCACTCTAAACAGCACTGAAAAGTCAAACAATCCCCTACGATTAAGTTGCTGTACTGATGTTCTGCTACAGAATGCTGAAAGCCTGAACTAAACTTTTAACTTCTGGAGTAGGTTACATGTTTTCTGATAATGATTATTCATGTCAATGGTTAATATAATTTTTATTGTTTAGAAATTATTTAGCTTAAGAGCTCCTTTGTTTTGCAAAATAGTACAATATGTAAACATTGTTATGAGAGAATAAACCAGCTATGTTCTATACATTAATCTTATATACCACTATGTAGAATCTTAGATTTGGTTTATTAACAGTGCTTGATGTATAATTGGCAGTTTAGCTAAGCCGTTAAAGCTGCTAACAATCCATAGTGGGGGGGAAGGCTCTGAATATTGTTTTACTTTTGGGCTGTTCTGGTGTTCTCTCATTCTTAACTACGTGGATGCAGTGAATTCAGTTTACTAACTCCTCTTGGCAGGTCACCATCAACTCTGTCTGTCACACCATGTGTCTGTCTTGCTTCCCTTTGAGTTAACTGCTGCTTCATCTTTGGTATCATCAGTCACTTAACACTTGAATGTTAGTGGCATGTCTTCATCCATCATCTGTCCCTATTTGGAAGCCTATGACCTCAAGGCTGGCAGTTGAGCCAGCAGTTTTAGCCAGGGTCTGCTGGAGCTGACAGAGGTAACAAAAAAATCCAATATGACGATACTGCTGTACACCTGAAATGATTTTTTTTGCTATGAATTGTGCTAATCTTATCAAACAAATTCTTCATGTTGAATAAATACTTTATAGGAGATATGTTTTGTTTGAAAGAGATGTTTAAACCATTATTTTCCACATATTGAGAATATGCTAGCAGGATGTAGGAAACTTTAAAAACTGGTAGGTTGCTAAAATGTGAGCATTAGTCCTGTGTAAGACCCTGCTAAAATGGTGGAGAAAACACAAAATAAAGAGACATTCTTTTAAAATGTGATAAAATCCATGAACAGAGCCTCCTGTACTTTCTCTTCATTAGTGACTGTTCAAATGCTGTTCTCATGTTTAACCCTTAAAACTGTCTTGGCATACTTGTAATTTTTTTAAAGAGCAATTAGATAAGTACTCCATTTGCTGATCTATATTGAAGTATGTTTTCTGTGTTGTTTGACCTATTTATAAACCCTTGTTATCACAGAATCGTAGAATCGTTTAGGTTGGAAAGCATCATTGAGTCCAACTGTAAACCTAACTCTACCAAGCCCAGCACTAAACCACGTCCCTAAGCACCACATCTACACATCTTTTAAATCTATTCAGGGATGGCAGCTTCACCACTTCCCTGGGCAGCCTGTTCCCCTAATACCCAAACTAAACCTCCGCTGGTGCAACTTGGGCCCATTTTCTCTTATTCTACCACTTTTTACTTGGGAGAAGAGGCAGACATCTCTATAAACTCCTTTTAGGCAGATGTAGAGTGCAATAAGGTCTCACTTAGCCTCATTTTCTGCAGACTAAACAGCCCCAGGTCCCTCAGTTGCTCCTTTTTAGATTAAAAAAGAAAAGCAATTTACTGAGTCAAGTACTTGGAAGTTCAGAAATGCAGAATTAAGTTGCATGGCTGATCCTAAGTGTGACTCCTTTCATACCTATGCAGAGACAGAATTAATTTTGCCTCATGCTTCCTGGTAGCCTTATGTACAATGATTACAGTAAGTGTTCTACAAAAACACTTGTTGGGAGATCTGATTATTTTGAAAGTTTATGCTTATCTGTAAGGTTACATTTCAAAGCACCAAAGTTTGATATTCATTTTTGGTCATTTGATGATTCCATTTCAAAAATCAAACAAGAACAGTTTATAAAAAATTAAACTTTGATATTTGTATAGTCACTTGACCTGTCTCTCCACTGACCGCTGTATCAACAGACCTCTAGCACTTGAGTCTATAAAAAACCAGTGGTACTATTTCGAATATGTCAAGCAATTAGTTGTTCAAGACATCCATTTGAAAGCAGCTTTTGCACCCGCTACTCTTAGTAGCGCATTAGTAGCATAGTATACAAACTGGACTTTTCTCCTGTATTGACTTAGCAGTGGAATGCTCTGCACTAAGGATCACAGAGAAGTCTGCTGTCAGCTATAGCTTCCTATCTAGTCCCTGCTACCTCACAGTACCTCTTCCCCTATTTCCATGACTTTTAGTCAGGAAACAAACTCCTACTCCTTAAATTATAAAATGGTATAGCAGGTATGAGGGTGCAGAGTAATGTCTATCTTCTCTGTGCCACCAGTAGTACCAGCAGTGCCAGAAGAAGTAGATGCAGTAAATCCATTGTTGTACTGCAATTTCTGGCTGAAACAAGCTGATAAGCTCTGTGAGAAGAATTGCGTGCATGCAGCACTGGCTGTGTGATAAATCAGAACCACCAGACAGTCTTAAGTGTCCGAGTGAATCCAAGCATCTGGGAATTGCGGCTTTTTTCAAAGCTTGAAAACTAGACCAAACAATATGACCCCAACTTTCATGGTTTGAAGCATAAGTGTGCCAGGAGTTGCATAGCAGGACGGTAGGGTGTCTGACTCTCACCTCTTACCTGATAAGCTGGACACCCAGCAGCAGCCATTTCTGGCTGTTAAGTTAGTGTTAAATTTTTATTGATGTTTAAAAATATATTCCTTTATATTCCTGCTTCACGCCATCATTTCATGAAAAATTAAACTTCAGAGCCAGTTTTGGGTTTCTCTTTGCGCTTCAAGCAACTGTTTTAGATAGACACAGAGAAGATTTATGTAAAACAAAAATTATCCAGATCTGTTAAGATCGACTGTATTTGTATTGTATTTTATGTCATCTGAAATAGTGGGAATATGACAAGTCAACACTTGAAAATGGGCTTTGTGTGGTGTTTTTTATTTGCTTTTGTTTGGTGTAGTGTTTGTACTTTTGGAGTGACATCTAGTTTCTGTTTTGGAAGCGGAAAAACAGAGTCAGGCAGTGGGGTTTTATTATTTTAGATGGCTGAGGAGTCATTTGCTGTGTGTTTCTGATTACAACTTAGAAATACCAGTGCTTTTCCATTAGAACAATAACAGAAAACTGCTTTTAGCATTAAAAAAAGGAGTAATCAGTTGTGGTCTTTTCAGTGATGCCAAATCAAGTTATAATAATTGGTTGAGTTGTAATAATTTATCATTTGGACTTCTGGAGTTTGAATTAAATTGAACTGGCTGGTTCTTCTATTATGTCAGCTCTGACTAGATCAAATGAAGAACTAACAGCACTTAGTATCTCTTAGTATTCATGAAGTTGTGTACTGTTAGACCAGTTAAATAATGCTCATCTCTTCTCCTAGCTTTCCACTAGTAGTTCAATAGCCATCCTTACTGAAATACTCCAGCTGCATGAGCATAATACATCAGTGAAAATAGCATAACAAATGCAATTGCTCCAGAACTGCACATGAAAGGAAGGCATTTTAAGTTGGATATGCTTTTACTATTAGCTCTGCATTAGGGGTTGCCATTTTTCTTCAATATTGGAAGAATTTACTGCATATCTTCATGAAGAAGATAGCACCTGTAGAATATGAGATTCAGTGTGAAAGATTAACTTGATACTCTTCTCATTCTGCAGCTTGTTTAGGTAGCTAGGGGTTATTATTGCAGAAATAGTGTTCACTTTACTGTATGAAGGTTAGTTCAGTGTTAAGTTAATGTTAGAAACTGCAAATTCAGCTTATTTTCTTCCAGTTTTCAAAGGAAACAAAGATTACAATATCATGCTTGCAACCAGAAATAGGTTGACTGGTTTCATTTAAACTTGTTGCAGCAGTAGAGGCTTTGTCTCAGTGACTTAAGGCAAAGCTAAGAGAATCAACCATAATCCGCTGTAATTAGCGTGACTAGTAGGTGACAGTCAGTGGCCATCTGGGTAGTCAGGCTGTCCATGGGTGTTTTAAACTGGCTGCGGCATGTGATATGACTTGATTAGCCAGCAAGCTAGACTACAAGTTGTGTGATATTTAGGTGAATGACCTACACAGAGGCGAGTGCAGGACCTGAAGGGGCAAAGAGGAGCAGCAGCAACCTGGAAATATTATGAACTTTTAAAGAGCCTGAGGGCGTTGTGGGGTGAGGAGGTGCAAATAGTATGAAGTAGACCTGGAGATAACAGCTCTCAGCAGACATGGGGAAATGTGGAGCTGGATATAGGTGGAGTGGCTGGATGTAATGTTGCATACTTGATGCCAGTGCCTATACCTAAACATAGTTAGCGTGTTTATTTCCCCTCTGTGTTTCTGTTGTATGACCTGAGCAATCTGGTAGCCCCTCTGTGATGGAGTTGCTAAAGTTCCTTGGTACTGATGCGAAGGCACAGCCAGGGTGACTCTGAAATAGCCCCTTTATTTCTGTATTCTGGTAGGGGCACAGAGCAGAGGGGGAAGACTGTTCAGCAAAAAATGTGTAACTTTTTCCATTATTCTGGTCAAAGCTAGAATAGATGCATTCTCCCACATCAGGTATGCCCTTCCATCTGACATCTAGTTATGTCTGCTTAGAACAATGGAATTAAAGGGATCCCATTCTTAATACACTTGATCAGTAGTCTGGATCAGCAACAAAGGGCAGAGGTTGCCCTGCAAGGTCATAATTCTGACAAGTCTGTTCATAAACGCTAAAGCAATGTTATCCATATGTGGAAAATCAACGGTTCATAGTAGATTTTTTTTTTTAATTTTTCAAGGAGTGAATGTCCGAATTTCAAAAAATAAATCTGACCATAGCAAAGTATTAGTGGAAGAGAAAGTAGAGTTACTTACTCTGAGTAATACTTAAATATGTAATTTCAGCTGCCAGAACTTGTATTGCTTTAATAAAAATGCCGCAGTACTATAAGAAAGCTACCAACTAACCATCTAATTCTGGTTTGAAATACTACTAGAGCTTGACTTTATTGAAACAGGCTACCTAGTTTACCTCCTATAGGGTTTGTATGCATGCAGTTCTGAAGTTCTGAGTAGAGAATGGTACTTGAACAAGAATTAAAGAACAAACATGATAGGAATTTGTTCTCTGCTGCTCCATATTGCAATGCCATTGTCTTGAAGTGAAGTAGTAGTCAGTATTTTTCCACAGGCCATGAAGAGGTCTGAGATCTTTCACTAGTGGATGATGCTTTACTTTGTGAATTCACTAGCAGAGGCTTATTGCTAACAAGTTCGCTTATGGCAATTTCAGGAGGAAGTTAACTACTTCACTTTTAAACCTGCTTAGTTAAATTTCTTAAGGATTTTGTGAAGCAAGGTAGGTTTGTGGTATTTGATTCTACTGCGTGTTATGCTTAGACTTTAGAAGAATCAATTCTGTAGGACGATCAGTGTGGCATTTTGTGAACATGACCTTTTTTTTTTTTTAATAAATGTTTTGGAACTCCATTGTTAATCTCATTCCTGAATCCATCCTCCTTTTGTCTAAAATGTGACTGTTGAAGAGAGTTCCTTTTGAACTTGTAAGTCCCAACACACATGCACACATTTTCTCCCATCCGCTCAATTTTGGTGCATCTCTTGACTTGCTTTAACAGTGAAATTTTTGAAGTGTCCATTCGCTGAAGCTGAACGCAAGCAGCAGGTGCTTGATCACTTTGGAGCACCATATAACTTTGCAGTTGTAATACCAGTCACATTTTAAGACTTAGGTTATGCACCAGCTATGTTTTTAATATACCTGCCAAAAATCTTTCATAATCAGGCTTAATAGTATAATTGAAAGCAGCTCATGGGTTTTCATGGTTCAGTGAAATATGACCGTTCTGTCTCACCTGCTTTGGAATAGAGCCCAAAGCTTGTACAGGTGACACACTGTCATTGCTCTAAAATAGTCGCCAGTGTAAATACACCCTGTCTGAAATACCTGCAATGCTGAAAGTGAGAATGGAAATACTATTTTAACACCTCATATTAGTAGATGTAAGCATGAAAGCCAGGTAAGTACTTTCAAAAGCAGTACCACATAGTGGTTGCTCGCTCTTTTCACTTCTGCCGGTAGCTTCTGCATGAGTTTTAAACCCATAGGTGAGTTCCTTTGGTTATTCCAAAAAGACTCTGAAAACTTTAATAGTAATAATTAGTATATTGCTTATTTTATAGCTGGGTGTCTGACTATGTTTGATAAGCATGTATCCATTTTTTTTCAGAGCTATTGGAAAAAAACAAAGGACCAACCCCAAGCAACACAAAACCAGCTTCATCTGCTGGTACATTTTCATTAGACAGCTCTATTCTCAGACACACATAGAACTGTTTGCTAGCCTTTCTTGGTGAAGTTAGGATAGGATAAGTAGGCATGAAACAATTTTTATATTTTTTATGGTATTGCTCCATTTCTTTTTTTTCCCTGAAATTTACACAAATTGAAGGAAATGTTCAATTTAGAGTGTCTAATGTATGTGGGGGTGTTTTTATTAAAATGTAAATGAAGTTATTATGTACTACGGAAATTGGTGAAATATTTTTGCCAATGTTTGCTGCTGCTTCTTAGGGACACAGCAGGTCAGGAGAGATTCAACAGCATTACCTCAGCTTATTACAGAAGTGCCAAGGGAATTATTTTGGTGTATGATATCACCAAGAAGGAAACATTTGACGATTTACCAAAATGGATGAAAATGATTGATAAGGTAAGCCTTAAGTATTTTCTTTTTACATGTTCTTTTTTTTTAAGAAGCAATTGTTTTCCTCAAAGGTACTCTGTACGACTTTTAACAGCAGCAATAGAAGATTATTAAACTAATACCAGCTAATTTTCACTACATTCTTTTATCTAGGATTTAACAATTGGATTTTGATGCAAAATGGTTGTCTGTTCCTGCTTCCTTGAACTAGGATTGTCCCAGTTAGAAACATCATTGGAAATCTTTAACATTACTCTTTTTTTTCTCCCCCTGCGCACAGATAAATGTTTTCTTTCCTGTCAGTGAAATAAGGTCATTATGTTCATTCTTAGATAAACTAGAACAGCTAGTTCTTAAGTCATGTTTTAAAAATGGAATACGAAAGGTGAACTTGAAAATTTTTGAAATAATGTTTGGGAAGAGCTTTTACATAAAAACTGTGGGGCTGTGGTTCCTTTAGTAGAGGAATTGTGTTGGCATTACGAAGCCTTACATTTTCTAGGTTCATTTAATTAAAAATGTTTTAATTGCAGTATGCTTCAGAAGATGCGGAGCTTCTATTAGTTGGAAATAAACTGGACTGTGAAGTTGATCGAGAGATTACTCGACAGCAGGGAGAAAAGGTAAGAAGAGGTCTAATGAAATTCTTACTGTTAGAAACAAAACTGTTGTAGCATTGCTGCTGATGATCCATGTTCAGTCTTCTTCCGTGTTAAGCCTAAGGAGCATATTGAGAGCAGTGGTGTTCTGTCAGAACCCGTATGTTGTTTACTTTTGAACAATATGCAGTTGTATGCTTTCCTGCTGTGGAGCAGTATGTCTTACACAAGTTGTCTTACACTACACAGTAGTGCAGGGGATAGTCCTTTGGGGGGCTCTGAGAGAGGATATAGTGAGGACTTGAATCGCAGGTGGGAGATACCTCTACTCAGGACGTCTTTGTGATTCTTCCTCCAGGACTTTGCTTTCCAGTAGTATTTTAGGACAGGCAACAGCCCTGCTTGATTACTGTCCTACTTGATTACTTAGCTCACCTTTGTTTTCAGGTTGCTTTTGTTCTTTGCCAGCTCCAAAAGTGGTAAGGAACCTGGCAAGATAATATGTTGTAGCACCGTCTTGATCAGGACACTATTGGTATGGACCATACACAAATGTTTTCCTTCAGTTACCCATCATATGTTTGAAATTAAAGCATTTTCTGTTAAGAGAGTCAAGGTTAATACTTACGTTTGTATTTCTCTCTTTTTTTTTTCATTTAAATAATAAGGTTGAGATTAACACTTTGAAAAGTTCTTATTTTTTGGCAATCTGCAGCAATACACATCAACTGAAGACATGAACTTCTCAGATTTCAAGTCTGGAAAAATACAGCACACTTTTCCAGTAAACCACTTTTAAGTGAAAATTAGCTATATGTAGCAATATTTGATGTACCTTGGAGATTCAGGATCGTTCCTTGGACTGAATTAGGTTTAGGGGAAGTTGTGGGTTTGGGTTTTTTTTTAAAGTATTTATGAGGAGTGTATATTTGCTGTTAGTTCCTGTTTGAGCTTATCTTCATGTAGTTATTTTATTTTCTGTTCCATCAGTTTGCACAGCAAATAACTGGGATGCGGTTCTGTGAAGCAAGTGCCAAGGACAATTTTAACGTGGATGAAATATTTCTAAAACTTGTTGATGACATTCTGAGAAAGGTAAAATATTCAAGTGATAGTTGCTGTGACCACATACATGGTCAATGTTTAGATAGTGACTGCAGGTAATTGTTGGAAGGACATAGAGGCCAAGTGCACACAGTCAGGCGAAGTTTTGGTTAGTACATAGTGGGCATGATGTAGTTTCTACACTCAGGTGAACTCTTCAGATAATAAAACCTGCTGTTGAATTTGGTAAACATCTACTCCTATTTGCTGTATTTCCTCTTTCCTGTAACTTCACTGTATATCAGCAGCTGGCTGTATATTTGTCCACTTTGATTTGTGGGCAATTCTTTTGTAATTAGTTGTAATTGGTTTAGGAAGTGGCTTTATTTCAACAATTTCTTGTAACTTTTTTCTGAAAGAAATTCTTAACTTACTCAAGTGTAATTCACTAATAAGAGTCAAAAGAATCTTATATTGAGGCTGTGGCTGAGATTGAAACCTTGAAATGAGCTAATTTGTGCTGAGTTTTATGCAGATGACTGTTTACAGGTGATTTTTCTTTTCTTCAAGATGCCACTGGATGTTATAAGAAATGAGTTGTCCAACAGTATCCTGTCCCTGCAACCAGAACCAGAAATACCACCAGAACTGCCTCCTCCAAGGCCACATGTCCGTTGCTGTTGACTTGTTACTCCTTACAAAGTGAAAAACAGGAGTGGGAGGGTAAAGAAAGTATCTGTACTACTCTGCACTACAATCATTTGGCAGTTTCTTGTTGCACTTTGTTATTCGAGTCAGAGCTACACACTAACTTGTAAATATGCAAATATGCAATCCTGTTAGGATTCAGCTATAACATTTAATTATTATCCCTCTCCCTCACAATGATGTTTCATTCATTGCCCCAGTGTTATAAATACTGTATAGTCGGTGGGGTTTTACCACGCTTCCAGTCAAGGAGGAGGAAAAATTAAATCTATACCTATTCTTGGCATAAATGTTGTAATAGTTCTTGTTATTACAGGCAGGCAGGCAGAAGCTCTTCTGGTATGAAGATAAGCATATGGTGCTTTGCTAACTATTTTAAAGACAAATTTTTTTAAAAAACAGAGGACTTTATGTACAAAGCTTCCATAATCAGCACTATGTTTCCTTATAATGTAGTGAAAACATTTTTGGTTGTAGCATCCTCTGCTGACTGGATTTATTGAAAAGCTAAGTTTAGTTTTTGTTGTCTTTTATTTATTTTGTTTAATGCTGCACCCCTTCTTTGTGTACCAAGCCATCACATCTGGTGCAGATCTAAGATTGCACTCTGAAATAGTATATATAATTTTCTGCCTAAGCATAAACTTAGTTGAAAGTTTCAGTGAAAAAAAAAATGGAAATATATTCAGGCTCTAAAAGAAGGTATAAAAAGCAATGCTGCTGTCCTAGACAAATTCTTTTAAAAAAAAAAAAAAGAGATGATGCAGTTTCCTGTGTTAAGGAATATATTTGTGTATTTGTCTGGACATCTGTAAGGTTGCGGGAAAGGGAACCTAAGGTAAAATTATTTTCTTTCCTGATGGTGGAAATTATTCCCATCAAGCAAATACTGTGTTAGGGTTTTGTCTGATAATGAATTTGTGAATTATATCTTCAGTATATCTTTTATTAAAATGCACTGTTTAGTTTAGCTGTGGTAAATCAATAGTTAAATATTTGAATAACTTGGTGTGTCCTGAATGTTGTGGTATTGAAAAACATTGTGGTCTTTCTAAACTAATGAAGTGCAAATAAAATTTTGTATTTATGAATGACAGTGGAACTGCACCTGTTATTAGAATGGCAAGTATCAAATGATGGGTAAAAGGTAGAATCTGGAACACCTGTTTTAATTTTTTTCTGATTTCGTTTTTAGTTTGACAGCTCTTTTAGATGTGGTTAGAAGAGCAGCAGACATTAGTTTTTCACCTTTATCACTGCTCTGTTGGGAGAGCAGCTGATGACCTAGCCCAGCTGATATCTTCAAGTAGCATGTGACCGCTTGTCATGCTGTCTTAGCAAGTGGTCACCAAACTATTAATTGCACTGGCAACAGAAGTAAGAACCAATCTTTTTCACACTACAGCTTCTCTACTTCTCATTCTCTGGTGCTGGAACCTGTTTTTTCACTTTTGCCACTCTTCTAGCCAGAACACCAGCACTGACCAGTAAGGTATACCACTGACTTCAACAGCTTCTCTCTGATTTCTACAAGGAAAAGAAGCACAACATACAGTTAACTTTTTTTTTTTTTTTTAAAAAGGAAAAAATAGAAAGAGCCCTTATTTGACTGTATAAGCTCTGACATCGTGAATACAGTACCATGCAGGTCTTCAGCACACCTGATTTTCAACTGATATTTGTGCTTATGTCTTCTGCCACCTTGTGCCTAAACAGTATGCATTTTTACATAGTAAACTTAGGGTTTGCTATCTTAATGGTAAGATAAAATCGATTTCTAAATCAGTTGTAGGATTTCTGATGGTACTGTGGGCAACAGCAAGGAAGGGAAAATTATGGAAAATGAGTTTTAACTTGACAACTATTTTATTTTAGTTGAATTGGTTTTTTATTTGTACTTAGGAACTTGTGATTTTTTTTTCTGCAGTTTTCAAATCTAATAAAAATTAAGAAATTTTACTTAGATAAACCTTCTTTTTGTAATTCTGTACTGTTTGTATATAGGTAGATTGGGATCCCAGTCTCTTGTACCAAAAATTAAAAATTATTGCATTTGAGAAATACATACTTATGTAAGAGTGCTTTATGTAGTGTATTTGATTTATTGGAAATCATAAAAAGTTTGGGAAACCTGTTTACTATGCATCCATTATACTGTGAGACTGAAGAGAGTTTTGTCTCTTAATTTTATTTCAGCAAATTTTATGAGTCAAAAAAGGTAATTTACATCCTTGCGCCACCTAACAGGCACCTGCAGTGTGGCACAGAAAGATGGATGGGGAAAAAATGTTATTCTTGCTGCTCTGTTGCCTCATATGAAAGTTCAGCTGTCAGCCTAAGCCTTCTTGGCATCTAATGATGGACTGTTTGAATGGTCCGCACAACCGCTAAGGGATTGTGGGATGAAAACAGAGAAGATGAGCAGCTTTAAATCTGTTCTAACTTTATATTAGCAGGTCGTTTTCCTTTTGGAGACCTAGTTAAGAGTAGCCCTTTCCCATTCTTCAAGGTGTTGGTGGGGATTGTTGCCTTCTAATACCAAGCCCAACATGCTTTATCACTAAACTCATCGGATGCTGTGAGGTCCTCTAGTCTCTGGCAGTTTCTTGATGCTGGAGAAAACACAGGAATGTCTTGATAAGCAGGCAGAAATCACAGCGAGTGTCAAAAATAGGACACTAACATCTGCTGCAACGTAATGGTGGTTTCTTCGCTTTCATGAAATAATGATGGATAGGCCATGACCATTGATCAGGGTTTTCCACTGATTTCAGTGTGGTTAGGTAATCCAGTAAATTCCTGAAATGGCACAATTTCAGCAGTATGCTGAAGTTTAGCACTTCATCTTGTACTAAAACTAAAACTCATCTTTGTCGTAAGACTCATTGCTGTCTATAATTACCTGAGGGGAGGTTGTAGAGAGGAGGGTGATGGCCTCTTCTCCCAAGTGACAGGGGACAGGACAAGAGGGAATGACCTCAAGCTCCGCCAGGGGAGATTTAGGCTGGACATTAGGAAAAAAATTTTCACAGAAAGGGTCATTGGGCACTGGCAGAGGCTGCCCAGGGAGGTGGTTGAGTCACCTTCCCTGGAAGTGTTTAAGGCACAGGTGGACAAGGTGCTGAGGGGCATGGTTTAGTGTTTGATAGGAGTGGTTGGACTCAATGATCCCGTGGGTCTCTTCTAACCTGGTTATTCTATGATAGCATTTGATGTGTCCATAGGTTGTTAGATCTGCCTATAATGGATGTTCAGACAGTGGGCTGAGTTCATAGATCATTTCATCTTAGGTGGGTAGAAGGAAAGTAAGAAGGCTGGAAATTTTTCTTTGGTGTAATAATGAGTAATGATACAGAACAAGCTGAAAACCATTGGCTTACCAGGACATCTTGAATCATGCACTGTTGTGCTCTCGACACTAGAGGAAAAGTGACAATATTTTCACAAGATTTTCTGCACATTCAGAGCAGAAATATGCAACTGAAGTCAGCATTTGTTACCTCTGAGGAAGGAGCATGAGAAGATGGAAAAAAAGGACTGGCAGTTAAAAGGATATGGTGACTTGCTTAAGAAAATTTAGAGTTGCATGTTTGTGCCCTTCCTGGAGATTTTGGCATACCCTTATTTGTGTCAAAAGCTTAATCTGTTTTTTATGTCACTGCATTGAAGGGGCAGGAATTTCCTGGAGCGAAGGGTTTGCCTTAATTGGTTTGCCGTTTTTTTCCCCCCATAAACTGATTGTTACTTAGAGTGCTAGGTTTAAGCAGGATTGGGTATTTGGTAGGACTTTCTGACTTGGGCTAGGATTTCTAGTTAATCCAGTTAGCCTTGGAAGCCAATAGTCTTACAGACTAGTACTGTTGGTTGTCTAAATGGGGGTGTTCCACTGGCTGTCACTGCCTTTAACTTTCTGCATGTCAAAATCTCACTGAGACAGGAAGATTTATAGCAAGTACATTTCTGAGGTGGGAAGGAAAGCAAGGTAGGTAGGAAAAAAGGAACAGAGAAACCAAGCTAGTAATGAAAAGATGAACAAAAGCCTTTTCCAGAAGGGGAATGGGGAATGCAGCTTGCTTCCAGCTTGGTTGCTTTCCTGTACTGGGAGTTCATTCACATGAGTTCATCTCTGCAGTTTGTCAAAGACAAAAGGAAAATGCACCAACCAGCATGAATTCATTCTCCCTTCTTGTGTTGGCAGTTTTTCACTCAGTGGAAATGATAATCATTTTTCTGAAGCCAAGAGCCCTTTCCCTGTAATGCAAACAGCTGTTTGCCATACTAATGGCAGATATCGTCTTGGTCTGGGGAGAAAAGGCAGAAACACTTTTGACCATATCTTTCAGATTACTCCTGTCAAGATGCTTGATTATGCTGGTTGCAAATCTTCCCTTAAAAATAGTTTAAATCAAGCAATTTGAACTGCTAGTCCTTGACATTTCTTATTCTTGTTGAAGTATGTAAAAAATAAGTTTTTAAACAGTTGAATTCACTTTGTCCTAACTGCTTCAGAGTGACTGCATTAAATACAGGATTTAAACCCAAACCCAAAAGCAAAGGAGATCTAGCCTAAGTTAAACTAGACAAAGGTGCTCAAGTGTTACTAAAACTGTCTGACAAATATACTTTTAATTTGTTCTCCTTTCTCTTCCTTCTGGCTTAGAACGTTACAAATGGTTAAAATACAAAGTTGGCCTCCTAGCAGGTACAGTCAGTCGCCTTGGGAAGAGCTATAAATATGTTCACGGTAAACAATGAAAAGCCAAAGCGCCAGAATTCATGCTTGATTGAAATTGGAAGGTTTGAGTCCTGTAAGTGCTGGTTTTCCTGGAAGGATGGGCGCACTGGTGGGATTTGTCCATTAGGGGTCACTGAAGCTCCACCGGGGGAGGAGTCTGTTCCCTTACCAGTTGCTTCTTGCTGCTTCCTACTGAGTAAATGTCTCTTGTCAAAATTACCGCGTTTTCCCCAGTAGCAACTTAAAGTCTGATAACGGTGAATAGCTGTGGGCACTGAAAATATAGCCAAAGAAATGCGGGAGTGCGTTGTGATGATACAAGGAAGGAAATAGTGAAGGAATGCAGAAAATACACACTTTCCTTCCTCTATTGTTGGTTTTGCTTAAATCACTTATCTGACAGAAAGGATAATTTTAGCTAATTTCCAGTGATCTGCATGATAGATGCCATTCGTGTAGCTGTACTTCTTGAGGATCCCCTTCAATGACTTATTAAAAAGTCTTTAAGTATCCTGATGGGCCTTCTTCATTTCCTAATAAATGAATCAAAATGCATTTTAAAAAAAGTCAGTGTGATTTATTACTTGTGTTTCTTTAAGGAGTCATAATATATTGTTGTTGTTGTTACTATTGTTATTATCATTGAATTGTCCCTAAAATCTGTTCTTTGTTCTGTTACTTGATTAGGTGGTCTTGAGTGAAATTATTTTTCCTCCCAACTCTGGCCAGAACATACATAAACTATCTATGATGAAGGGTGTTTTTCCATAAAATTCTGTAGGTCAAGTTGTCGTTTTAATTCTGAGCTCTTCAGAGGCCTAGTTCTACACGTTTTTCTTCAAGGATGCTGTTCTATCACAGAGGATTACAGGGTCAATGCCATTAAAACAAATTTTTACGTCAATCTCGGTAAGTGCCAGCCCTTGCAAAAGAATCTAGCTTTCTGTAGATCTTAACAGTTAGTTATGAAACATATAGGGTTTGGTTTACTTATTTTTTTTCCTTGAAAGTTGTTTTGGTCTCTTACAAAGGAGGAATCCTGTTTGGCATTGGGTATGACTTTTGTTGTTATGAGGGAATTAAGATTTTTAATTTTTTTTATATTAATAGTGTTACATTTTTCTCTAAGCCAGAGCTCTTTATCATGCTCTCTAAAGAGAGCATGATTTCATGTTGCATTTAAGGGTTATGAAAGCTAGCATGTCTGTCTCAATGTGTTAGTACACACAATCCTATAGACATCTGCCCTAGCTGGCGCAAAACAATGGGTCCCCAAAAGCTGGCTAAGTACTGAAGAAAGCAGTCAGTTTTCTTTCTCAGGAAGTGTGATGCAAATTTGCAGTAGCTCTGTGAACAAAAGCCTTATGGAATTGTTCATGCTTGCATGAAAAGGAGGAGGTAGTAGGGCAACTAAACCTGCCATATTATAAAATTACTTACTTTATGCTACAAGTTTCCAACTATGGTCACTTCTCTGCAGCTGCCCTTAATGGGGTTTCTAGTGGTGTGGCAGGAGGTCAGCAAAATCCAAAGAGCTCTGATAACCACTGGGAGCAAGAAGAGACCAAAACATCCATCTGCAGCCAGTGATGACCTCTGTATAAAAGCATGGCTTTATTTGCTCCAGTGTGGTTCCAAGAGAAGTGGAAGGGGCTGCTCAGGCCTCTAATATATTCCCCCTCATTACAGGCAAAGATAAAATGGAGGCGCTTTTTCCCACTGCCATCCTGAAATGATTTCCTTAAAAGAAAATTAATTTTTTTTCACTTGCTGGGTAGGAAACCTTGATTGTAAACTTCTGCTGTCCCTGAGCTGATTAATCATAATAACACAATGGACTTCCAAGAATTTGTCTGATGCTTGCATTTTTTTAGTCCCATGTGGCTTGTTATCTTCAATACACTGTGGTACTAAGTTCTACAAGATCGTGATGCACTATGGCAAAAAAGTGCTTCCCTTTATTTTGAACCTGTCGTCTCTTAATTCATTTCATCCCCCAGCATTCTCTTACTAGAAGGAACAGTTGAACAATTGTTTCCTTTTTACATTTTCTGTGCTTCCCGTAGAAAAGATCCTATATCAAATGTTTCTATCAGTCATATCAATTGCAGTTTGACAAGTCCTAATATCTTCAGTTGTTCCTGTTATCAAAGCCCTTTCATGCCTTTAAACACCCTTAGAGCCATCCTCTGTATATATTTTCTATTTCCATCATTATTCAATAAGGCTTGCACCTCATTCAAAAATGAGGTTTCTGCGTAGATTTATACAACACCTCTTTATCATTTAATCAGTAATTTGTCCAGAAGACAATTTTTTCTTTTATCCCATGGTATCTTAGTATCTTTAATAGCTTTTGATGAGGGATGTGGTTGAATGGCTTTTATAAGTCCAGGTAAATTAGATCAAGTGTATCTCTCTTTTCACGCACTCTGTGATGGCCGGATATCACAGATATTCTTTGGTTACAATGTCTGCCAACTAGACCGTAGTCTGATGTCCCTTAGAGAACTCTCTTCAGTGGAACGTCTGTGGAAGGACAGATGAGATGGGTGGATTTTGCACTAGATGTGTACAGTCACTGCCCTAAGGAAAACACAAGCAGTTTCTGTCAGCAGTGAAAATCTCCATGTTCACACATTGAAAAGTTTAAACTTGGTTAAATTTAACTTGCATCACTGGCAAATCTGTTCTGAAACAACTCGCCTTTGCAAGTTATTGTGAGCTCTGGGCACCCAGACAAAGATGCAAACTGGCAACAAAATAAATCTTAATCAAAATCAGTTTGTTATTTTCATAATCTTATTACAGGGAAAATGGGGGCATACCTTTATGTTCGAAGCCAAGAATTTATTGTTGGTCTAATTGAAAACTTAGTAGACCTAAATAAATAGGTAAGTTGTTATATTCCACAGTCCCAATTATCTAATTAAATAAGTTCATCTCCCTTTTAAACGAAAGATCAGTTAAAATTGTTGCAGAGAAACATACATGAGCACGTGGACGCACAGTGAGTGGAGTGTGATAGTTGGGTTTCTTCCATGTCTTTGTCAGGAAGAATATGACAGTGGGAGCTTCATCACTCTAGGTTCCACTTGAGATGATTCTCATGTTTGCTGATGCACTTGTAAATTTGTCCTTCCTTCACTGATTTGCACATATATCACATCAGTGTTTGCAATATACAGTTCATTTTACATGTGTTGGGTACTTGGGTTTTGTTCTCTTTTACTCCTAGTACTGGTTTTGCCGAGGTCCAAATTATGCATATCTTTAGCTGACCATGGCTAAATGTATCCTTTTTGTTATTCCACGCCACCTCTTATCAGCCCAGGCCAGTATTTCTCTACATCACATCCAGTATCCTTACTTTGGAAGTCTGCTGTCATATCTTGCCTCTATTCCTATGTAATTACACTGGTCATTGTATGTTTGATCCTAAATACATCTTTCTATATAGAATAACCAACTGCCACTACTATCTCTATAAAAATTATTACATCACATGATTAAAATAAGCAGAAGTACACAGAATGGATAGCAGCTATCTGACCACTAGAAAAAAAATGTTACAGCTAAGCAAGCTAAACCAGGGTTTCCAGTCAGGCTCAGGCAAATTCAGCAAAAAATGAGAACCAGAGAACTACTCCAAAAAGTCAAATATCAGATTAAAGAGAAATCACAACAAAAATATTAGTAAAAAACAATACTGTTTTGTACAGATAGCTGTAGATCCTCCATAAGCCATTGCAAGGTATCACCAAATTAATACAGAGGAACGTTGTGTATGCTGCAGATGCTATGTCAATCTTAACAAGTACTATGATCCAAAGTGAGCAGATGTGCTGAACTGAATAGGTGCTGGGTATCCCTATTGCTAGGGAAAGCATTACTTTGGGATTTCTCTGTTCTGGCCTCCAGCACTGGCTGCCAGTAGCAAATACAATTTGCTACCTGTGCTCCTAAAGAACATCTAGGAGAAATCCACAACTGGGTGACGAGAACCAAGGTGCAGTATGAAGGGGTGATCTGGACCTGAATTAAACTACTAATACAGGCATGCTTTGTATGGAATCAGAACCACAGTGGCTAGAGCTTCTAAGTGGCATTTTTTACTTACTGGAACATCTTTCAGTAACAAAGAAAGAAAGAAATTTGGACTGGAACTAGGAAACTAAACAAAATGTGAGAGGAATATGAGGTTGCATAATAAATGCACTTAACCAGCCAGTGAGATATTTCTACAGGGCCATGATGAGACATGAAATGTAACTGTAAGAGACCAGGTTCATCTACACTTAGATCAAGCTGACAAATCCAAAAACGCTGTCCCCGAGCCTAGAAAAGCGTACATTCATGGTTTAATGACAGGAAGAAAACCAGAAAGTAATAATGTTGAAGGACAAGAGCACTTCAAACTGAATCTCATTCTGCTAACTCCAGTCCTTATTTGTAATGTCTTGATCTCTTTCACTACAATTGGGGCAAGGGATACAGAGCCAGCTAACATCTTGAGTTACAAAAGTCAGGGAGAAAAACAAGTTCTGATTCTGTGGTGAAAGCATCCACTCAGGAATTGCCTTTCAATGCAAAAGTAATAACTGCATGCTATTAACTGTAACCGTAAACCTAAGCTAATGTAATTCTGTGTTTATTCCCACTGAGTGGGTTCCTGTTAGTCTGATCTTTTGCATCTCCTTAATCCCCGCAGTTGCTACTTTATGCAATTTCCTTGATAATACTCTGCTTTGCTACCTGCTGTCTGTGTGCCATATGCAATTTTTGTAAGCATGCAGGATTATCTTTTTGACAAGAGCTAGCAGTGGCTGGCATTTGCATGCTATCCTTAGTCAATTCAATTACTGACTGTCCACAGGGCAGTAATTGCAGTTTCAGGAAGCTAAGGTTAATGAGTAAATTGAGTTTTATGTCTTCCCGGTTCATAAGATACTAATGGGTAGAATGTATTTGGATAGGATAGATTTAAATTGTGGCAGTTGTGCTAGGCTGTGCTAGCAGCTCCTAAAGAAAGTTTAGGTGTCTGCTGGAACTGAAAATGTCATTGATAATGGAACCCAAAGGAGGATGAAAGAGATTTATCCTGACCAGTTCAACTTTTCCCAGTAAATGGAGACACAGCATCCAATTAGGCCAGTGAGAAAAAAAGAATTTCAGGTTTTCTGCAATAAAACCAACTATTGCTGCGCATTACATAATTCTAAGCAAGTGCCGTAAGTAAATATCAGTATCTGAGAAAAAAAAAAAAAAAAAGAGGGTTTTATTTAATGTAAGGGTCCAAATGAAAACTACACATTTGCCTCCAGGTGCCTGCCCATCTATTGAGAGGTCAGAAAGCAGTCCCTGGAGTGTGTCAGTTGTCAGCTTGATCAACAGGCATCAGGGCTGATTAATTGAATCAGGCATCCAATTCCAATCACCCACCGTCTAGAAACTGAATTCCCATCAAATTAATATGAGGCTATTTTGTAAGTTACAGCTTTTCAAGAAAAACTAGCCAGTCTGGTTCCATGAGAAGCGAAAAAGGATGTTATGCTGCTGTAATGGCTCTCTGAAAGCAGTATGCCTTTTAATAAACATTGAGGTTCGCATTTTCCTATATGGCAAAAGAGTAACTAAAATGAATAGGAGGAAGAAGACAATATAAGTGGGAATGTGGGACAGACAAACTTCACATGTCAAGTGTTTCTCCTCTGGCACAGTGAATCCTTAGCACATCTGGTCAGCCTCATCTTTGATCTCTCTTAAAAGCTTTTCATTAGAAAGTAGACCTCAGCCACCTTGACCTCTCTCCTGGACACGAGCCTCTTCTTTCTCATTTAATTCCATTCAAGGCTCTGTCAGAAGCTCTGTAACCACTTATTTGGGCTTTAACAGCTCAGCCTGCTTGGCCACTCTTGCTTTAGGCAAGAGAATTAGAGGAGTGTTTTAGGAGAAAACAAAGAGAACATGGAGAATGGATGAGTGTGTAGCACAAGTAGACTGAGTTTAAATGAGAGAGTGGAAGTACGGGAGCAAAGGAAGAAGACATGAGACTAATCGAGTAAATATTAATGAGGTACTGGAAGAGGAAATTTGCTCATTATTATTAAACCTGTATTGTCAGCCTGTCAGAATTAGTGAGGCTGGTGCTACCTTGTTAGCACTAGGTAAGCTGAGCCAAGCTTCTGATGTGTCCAGATGAACCACCAAAGCAGCCTCTTGCTGATCAGAAAACAGGTAGCTGGGCACGCTACAAGCTGTACTCCAGTGTTCCCCAGGCAGGGCAAGTAAGCAGGCAGGGCTCAGATCCTTGGGCCACAGTCCATGGGGCCATAGAATGGAAGTCTCATGCACGTTTCATACTTGCAGGACAGGACTGACAGGAGCCCCCAAAGCACTGTTATAATTGGAGCAGAAGAATCAGAAGGGATGGAGAAGGAAGAGGCAGACAGACTGAAGTAGAAGAGAGAAACTATAACAATTATTGATAATATTGAAAGTGTAGTCTAGATCTAGCCAACATGTTAGCATATGAGTGGAAGAATCTTTCAAATAGAATCCACCTGTGTATACTTTGATTGTTTCTAAAATATATATGTAGGGCTACTTTTGTGGTGACACAGGAAACTAGCCCTCTGCTTTTGTTGAAACTGTGCCAATCACAGCAGCAAAACTTTTTCTAGAATTGTAATGTTTGATTTGGCATCACCAAGTGATGCACAAGGCAGCAGAACCAAAAAGGAGATGGATAAGTGTAAGTAAATATTTTCTGCATTAGATAAACCTGCTGAATGCCATTACATTGTACCTTCTTCCTTCCCTGTTGATTCACTAGCACCTAAGCAAATGTAGAATAATTTGAAACTGTTGCTGGCAATCAGAAGGGCAGTGCCCTTGACCATTCTTCTCTGGCAGACTGATAATTAAGACAGATGTTTCTAAGAGAATAACTATGTGAGTGCTTATAGCTGTGTTCAAGACCGCCAAAGACTGTCATGAGTGTATGTTACACACCCAAAACTCAGTTTCGAACAGTGTTGGTGCTGCATTTTAAGGGCTTGTTTTAGTTCTTGGGCCTCTCTATGAAAATGAAAATTCTTGATGTTGCAGGATTAGTCAATGGCAAAACCCAGATGGAAGATGATTTTTTCTCCCACTGAAGCCATGGCTGAAGATCTGGGCTCACATCCTTACTGTCTAACTAGTCTCTGTTCGCAGTCAAAGCAGAATTATTTGGGATTGTGATCCTAGGCCTGTTTAAATAACCCCTTAATAAGGTTCTGGGTTTCTCATTATAGACACAAATTGCAGATCTGAGGTTCTGATGTCTTCATCACTCTTTCCTTGGCTCTATGTGATTATATTAGCTCATGACTCTAGTAGTGAAATGTGTGTAATTTCATCCTCACGTTTCAAAAGGTTGAACTCTTCACATTAGCATAAGGGTCAAATCACATGGCTAAAAAGATAGTAACATACATTTAAATTTCCTACGCACTGTGAGCAGTGGAAAAATGAGCAAGAGTGGAAAGGAGTCATCACATCATATACTTCACTCATCTAAATCTGGATGCTTCAATTAGGTTCCTCAACCAAGTGAAGTCAGGAGGAGTCATCTCTTTCACTGTTGGAAAAATCAAGAGAGATTGGTCTCCTAGTTAATGTATCAAAACGTTTGATTGTATTTGATAATGTGTCAAGTACCTTAAAAAGATGCTGTGAATATCTGTGTTTCCCAGCTTCTCAACTCCTTAAGCTGCAAACTTACTGATCCTGCTGAACTTTCGGAAGTACATAAGCTCTAGACCAATAAGAAATGACAAAAAATGAATATTAATGAATATTTGGGCTGGAAGACTGAAGAAAGTCATGTTTGGAAGACCTGACTACAGACAATCCAGTCACTGACAGGGGTAGTGAGGTATTTCTAGGAGCTAAAAGCATGACTCCAGAAGAGCCACGTAGACAGGAGCTGCCGTGGGGATGGCCACCAAGCTCATGGCCCTCACAAGCAGATGCCCAGTGTTCTCTGTGGAGCTGCAACGGGCTGCCCCTCATATTGGTTTCAGCAGTCCAAAGGTTACAGAAACCTTTAATCTGAACCTAGCTAGATGAAAGCTGCTGCAGGTATACCTAGCCATGCTGTAATGGCAACTTTGATTACAGTGCAGGTATCTTTGAAAACAGAAGATCTTCAGAACCAAGGTCAGGGTATGATTGTAAGAATTACAGGCTTTTCTAAAAGCACTGAAGAAAACAAAAATAAAAGCAATCTCAAAACCTTATTGATTCTTCTGTTTTAACCCTAATGACCAGCTATATCAAAATGATCTGCTGGGAGCCATCGCAGCCAAAGCCACAATAAAGGAAAAACTGGGTGGATTGGCAGCAGACATCAGAAACCTTCCCAGAGATGAGAAGAGGTAAGAAATGTAGAACTGGCTTTGTCATTTCTCCTTTAGCAAATGACTAGCTCTCAAAAACCCTAATTAGCTTTCTGTCTTTAAAATGTGATTTCCATTTGCTTCCCTTAGGTTTAAAAATAGTGAAAAGGTTTCAGCAATTGATAACACTCTCATTTGTACTAAATTAGAGTGCAGAGGAATTAGAAGTTGCTGCTGTTGGTTTCACATAATAATGGTCTCTCTTATTCTTCTCGCTCTTGCACCAGGATGCTGTTCCCCACTGCCACTCTCCCAGGCAGCAGCCACATGCCAGAGAGGCAAATCACCTGTGGGTGATGTTCAGTGGTCAGAGTAAGTTTTCTATTATTTTGGGGTTCTCGTAGCATCTGGAGCCATTTGTTCCATTTTAACCATGGATTTCCACCTCAGTCTTTCCTCACATACAGCGTCTTGAGGAAGTGGGAACAATTTTGCCTTTATGAGTGGGGTTTTTTTTATAATCAGCTTAACTTTACTGGCTGCAATAGAAATCCTCTAGGCTTGCACTGCTGTGAACTAAACCAGGCTCATGGGATCCATGTATGTGGGTTATAGACTGCTTAATTGCATGTGGGCACTGTAACAACATTGACTCTGACTCAGAAATATCTTTGTCTTGGGAAAGTATATTTAAAAAAAAAAAAGCGCCTTTCTCCATTCACAGACATAATCTCTTTAATGTTGCCCAATATTTGTCTTACCACAATTTTTTGGATAAATGTCAAAAAGGACTATTAGTTGTTCCCACTGAAGGCTGTGAATGATAAACACACACATTTTACTACTAACTGGGCATGTTTGTGATTGAATACTCCATAATTCAACTCACCTGCTCACTATACAATGGCAATAATGACATACCTATGTACTGTGATTCTGGCATAGTTTCAATTCTTCCAGAGAACTTAAATTGTGACCATATATGCCAGTTAGCTTAGGCTACAGGCTTTGAAAGCTCAATGTAAGTAATGAAGAGAAAGCAATTTGATTAGCTGGTGGAGCTGACTAGAAGGCACCTTCATTACAAAGGAGGTTAAAAAAGGAATAAAAGTATACAAAATGGATTAAAAGTATGATAATAATAACATCAAACAGTATAACAAAGAAAAATGTCTGCATTCAGCTGAAATTAATATTTAATAGATGGCACAGCAATATTCATGGCTTTATATTCTCCCAGTTTAATGATCTTCACCACAGCTTGAGGTCCTTTGTCTTGTCCGCTTCTGACATCAGCTGGAAGAGACAGAGATTAAAACAAGGGTTATTTCCCCATGGTCATTGCTTGGCACTATTTCTGCTTTGCTCAGCCACGAACTGAAGTTGAAAGGATGAAATACTGTCACTCAAACTGATTCTCCCCTCCACCCTTTCTTACCAGGGTTAACCACTCAGCCAGTCACCAAGGAAACACATGGTTCCCTTGCCCATCTTACTGCCACCCTACAGCCTCACATTGGGAACATCACCCTAATCTCATTAGGAAGTTGAATTTGCCATTGAAGCTTGAATTCCCATAACAGGAGGGGAGTGGACTAATGCAATTAAGCATATTAGCATTTTGAGCCATTGCACAATACATGTCTAATACCATGAGAATATACAAGGTAGTTTTCTTCCTCTGTTAAAAAAAAATCAACAAATCAAATACCCCAGTCTTCCCCTTCTGTTATATTCAGTGAAAGACCATAGTCCTCTCTCAGCTGTAAAGGTCATTATGAATTGGAAAATACTTGTTCATTTGACCAAAACCTGAACTGCATCTCCTTTTCCCCAGTACTCCCATCCCAAACCTGAATTGTATTTCCATTCTTTCCCTTACTCCCATCCCAGTGGTTTTGATTATTTTTATGTGAGTAACATTCATGCTTCTGAAGGTAAAGTAGATAAAAACAGAACTCAAGAAACTTTAAATAATAACTAAATTCTGCTAATCCAGTAGGCTGGTGTCATCATTTTGTTTTACTCCTCTCTTATGGTATATGACAGTGGTTACCAGATCAGAACAAAACTGCTGTTGGTTTCAAACCTATTTTGTTGTGAAATGTTTCTTAAGTGATATGAATAATTCTTTCAAAATACACCATTTTTTCCCTGGAGATAATTCCAGCATATTCAATAATTCTCTAGAAATGCAGATTATTAAATGCCTAAGGCAGTGATTTACTGCCTTTTATTGTGGCATTTGGAGGCTAATCCAGTTCCCTCCTCCCTCCTGCAGCCTGTCAAATAAACAAAGCTGTAAGAGCAGACTGTAGTGAATATCAGGAACCATAAATCTTTTAAATAATATCCTGGCACATGAGTTTCAAAGGCAGTGTATTTCTCTGGGATCCAAAGGGAGGGGAGCAGCAGTTCTCTCCTGCGGATAATGCTGCCATCTCTGTCACAGCATTTATTCCTGGGGAGGTGGAAGATGGAACGACACAGAGAACATCTAGGAGCCTCTGATGTGTATTGATTACCAAGGAGGATATGCCACTGGCTGCTTGCTTGTCTTTAACTTCGAATGAGAAAGGCAGGGATAATGCAAGGATTTTAGTACATGTTATTATGTTACCACTCATTCTCCTGAATAAATCCCAGCATGTCACTGGGCACTACATTCAGAGGAGTGAGAACATGGGCTATTACTAAATAGGGACATTGGTTATATGCTCCACTCTGTATAATACATGGTCCCTATCTTAAGTTGCTTACAAAATAGATAGTCTGTAGACAGTATACATAGTCCCAAAGGATAGTGGAATCTTAGCATTTTTGCCTGAAAACACAAGTAATACTGAGTCAGTACTGAGGATGTCTGTCGCAAAATTGAAAGTGAGATATAGTGCGGATAATACTGCATTTGTTTGAAAAGCCTCACAAAGCTAAATATTTCAGTGGCAACAAAATTAAAAAATGTCAGAGCTAAGATGGTACTGAGGAGAAACTGAAGTGTGCTGAAACAGAAAATACAGGACTGAGGCTCATAAACAAAATGAGCTCTACACTGTAATGTCAATAGCCATGAAGTTTGGATTAAAGTATTTTAGCATTTATGGTATCAGATTAGATAAGGACAAAAAAACCCTACACTGAAAGTTAGAACCAGGGTATGAATTATTTCCCCATATAAGTTCTTACATAACATTGCTATAACGTAGTCGTGTTTTGCCTATTTGTTTTTTTCCCTTTTAACATGTTTGGATTTAAATGTAGCCTTAATCCGGCATATCCTGCACCAAAAAAGCTTAGATCTGTAATGTATTGTTTGGTATGCTTTAAAAGGCTTTGCTCTGTAGCATGTGGTAGCCTTGGGTTAACAATATAGATTTTAATTCTTAACCATATATTTGATAGTTTTTCCTGGAAAAAATATTCCTCATTTAAAGCAATATAAAATTTCTATTTGAGACAAAGAAAACCCAGAAACAGCATACTGTTATTTAATGTCACTTATTAGATAAAACATGCAGTAGCAGCACAGTTTTTGGGGCAAATTCACCAAGATACCAAAGAATACAAAATAAAACACACCGTCTAGTAATGCTGAGTTTACAACTTATATTTTCCTATTATTTCTTCCAGCAGCTTCTATTTTCATATGATTTTTTTTCCCATTTTCAGAAGAATATTACTAAGCAATTGAGATAGCCTGTGGATTTGGCCTCTAGCTTTATTGTCGATCTCTGAGGCTGCAGGACTGTTGCTGTGAGACTACATGTAGTGAGACATGATGTGAGAAAGCAGAGCTTGAGTCGAGGCCTTCATAGGGGTAGCTCAGAAGTAGAGGAGCAAGTAGCTGCCTGATTACACAGTGACCACTGAAGAGTTACTTGCACCCTTGTCCTGAACCTGCGCGTAGTCTTTACAATCATAGTGACTAGCCAGAAAAGCATTTAATAACTTAGCAGAACTGTAACCTAATTTCTCCCAGTGTATCCCATGAATGATACAAGAACTCATATATATGTTATCATTCCTAGTCTTTGACTAATTTCACATCAAGCTACTCAGTACATATACTTCTAAATTCTCAAAAGGCAAGCACCATAAGCATGACATCTTTTGTCATAAAAGAAGACACTGAAGTGATAGGTCAATATCTATCACAAAATGCAACTTTCTTTGGAGGGATGTGACTGCTTTCCCTGCAGCAGATGGATGTTTCTTGCTCTGGAGGAGGTAAGGTGGGAGAGCTCTGCCAAGAACCCAAGACCAGATTTGCTGGTTCACCTTGTTGATACTGCACTGGGTTAATAAGTTCACTGAGCAACAGCTACCCTTTCCCCCCCTCCCTCCCTGTTGTCTTGTGGATGGTGTACTTCTTGGCACTGTGTTTTTCCATCAAAAAAGGTTTCCATGGGTAGTTTATACAGCTCATGTCTACTACAGATCAGGCATAAAACGTATACCACAATGCAGCCCTGCAGCTGCGTCTCTGCCTTGACCCACTGCCATACTTAAATATAATGGTTTTGGACTCTGCAGGCCTACGGTGTCTTTCTAATCTAATCGTATTTTATGCTTGGAAAGAAGCAAGAATCATGGGTAAACTCACAAATATGGGAGGATAAGACCTTAAGAATTATGCTGCAGGCAAGAAAGATTTGAAGAGAGGATAAGATGACCCAAAGAGCAGAGGTGGTTTTGATACTCTGAATGAGCAGGAATTAGACGAGAAGAGAAAGCAGGAGACAGAGATAAAGGCACAGGCATGCTTCAGGGAAAGCATAGTAAAGGAAGAAAAACAATGCCGAGAGTGAACCTGCCTTTTTATATTCTGAGTGTTGGTTTCTTTCACATCAGCACAATAGGGGTTCATCTAGACTGCAGGATCCATTCATGCCTTTTTCATCTCTTCAGGAGTTTGGTAAAATAGTATATTTCTTGTCTTGAATGGATATAGGATGGTATACAGAATCCAACTAAAGTTGCTTTAAAGTTAAAAATTATTATAAGCTTAAAAATAATTAGTGACAAATACTGATTTAATAGATGCTAAAGGTATTTCTTGCTTTTCAGTGGAGAACAGAAGTGTTATAAAAATAGGTGCACATCTCTGGAGCGTGGCAATGCAGATTCTTAGTACACAAGTCCAAAAGACATAAGGACACAGCCTGTTCTGTGACATGTAGAGGCACTGCTGGATCTGAATACACTACCGTTAACAGAAAACAAGGAGTGAAGTGTGTATACTTCTATGTTCAAATGATGACTGTTCTACTGCAATGCTTTACGTTATCACTCAGTTCATTGCTGAAGGGAAATGCCCCAGTTTTAATATCACCACTTTGTTTGAATAAATCCCATATGCCTGTTTGTTGGGAGAAGCAACACAGACTCATGTCGAACAGGTGACTAACAGTAAAGTAGAACTGGGGGGTAGAAATAAAAACAATCATGGAATCATAGAATACTTTAGATTGGAAGGGACCTTAAAGATCATCTAGTTCCAAGAAAGGCTCTAGTTATGATGCAAATGATACCAAATTAACGCATCTGTGACAATGAATTAATAATGAGATGTGACACAAACATAAACTTGCTGTTAAAATGAAACTGTGCTGCCGTGCTCCTCATGAACCACTATGTTGCACTGGCAGTGGTCGGAGTAAAGCTGCTTTACCCTCAGAGAAGTGAATTGCTTCTGAGATGGTGAGCATAGAAAGCAGAGGGACATTCTCGTGTGATGAAGGCCCATAATGTGTGGAGTTAATTTGCTGGAGGGAGGCACTGCCAGCAGCTATTATATATGGCCATGTTGTCTCACAGGTTCTCTGCCAGCCCCTTCCTCCTCCCTGCCCTCCATCACCCAGTTCCTCTTCATCCACTAGATGTAAAGGGCAGGTGAGAGAGGTTTAGAGAGGGAGGTACAAGTCATTGTCAAGGCTGCACTGGGGTAGTTTTTTCAAATAGAAAATATATCGTGGGAATTATGTCATAGATATAGAAATATTTTATTAATTTTCAGGACATAATTTGATTTGTAAGCTTGCTTCTCTTTTTCTCCTTGTTGAGATTCTTTCCCCTTTTCCTCTAAATTCTCCACTTTGCTGTTCAAAAGTAGATTTACAGAAATCTAGATATGCAATAAAATGTATAATCCAATGCTCATTGTCTGTAATGTGCACAAAACCAGGCTCAGTACAGACCTTCATAATATGATGAAAGTTTGATCCAGTTCTCTTCTTCAAATTAGGATGCCCATTAGCTGGATGTTTAGATGCTGTTCACCAACCTAGTTTCTTTTATCCCACAGAGATTTTCCTTTTCAAAGCAAACTAAAGCTATGTTCTGAACTATTGAAATCTTTCTTGACTATCCTAATAAAATGACAACACTAAAGAAGTTCCAGTGATAATGGACTGATCATTTTGGGTCCTACATGCTCTCTGAACTTTTCTATGATCTTTCTACGATTTTCCACTAAAAAATACCATTTTTACCGGGATTTATCCTCCATTCAGTATTTACTTCAGTATTTTTTTCTAAATTTCATTATGTATTACATAGCTTGCTTTTTCTTATTGCTGCCAAACTCTGATGCAGAGTCTACGTTTTAGCTTATATTTTTTAAACCCAATAGGGTTCTGTCTTATATAAAACAAGAAGAAAGGCTGATCCATGTTCTGATCCATTACATTTTCTATGCTACCATACATTTCTCTGCCACTTTCCTTAGTTTAGCTAATTCTAAACTTGTAGAAATCTCTTTTCATCATATTTAATTCATGCATAAATGAAAGACAATCTGGCATTAAAAGCATAGAAATCAGTTTGCATTTCTGTTTTCAGAAACCACCAACCTGGAATCAGGAGACAGGGCATGTGATTTGAGTCCTGCCTAATGAAATGTCCTAATGAGGACATTCACTTCCTCTTCTAAAGTGTAAATAGATTGAAAATGCCAATTGTATTTTGATATTCATTGAGAAATTCAGCAATTAGCAGCTTTCCAGATCATCATATGGCCCAGCTAGGTATAGGTGAACGAACCACCAAGCTTTCCTTGGGGGCGGGTAACACAAAACCTAGGGACAGAGACCCAAACCCACCACAGCATGAATGGGAGAAAGGGTGGAAAACTGAACCCCAGTCCTGTCTCCTCCCTTCTCAGGGCTGAGATACCCTGTACTGGAAAGGGGGTTGGCACTCAATCCTGCCTCAACAATAACACTCCTAAAGCACTCATGGCATCCCCCTGACAAGTGCCTGTTCTTAATGAGGATAAATGAATTTAGGAAGTTGCAGAGTTACTGAAAGAAAGACGGCAGCACCACTCCCAGAAAAAAAAGGTAGATATCAAAAAAACTGAGGGTTTGGGGTTATTTTTTCTCTAATGTAAAAAGATCTTTGTATTAATATTGGACTGATTATGCACAGGTAAGGCATTCAAATACATACGTCATCTTAAAACCAGTCAATGCTAGCACCATGCTGTCACCTCACAATTTTTGATAGAAAATATTTGAGCTATAGTTCCATCGCCAAGCCAGAAAACAAACAAATAGCTATTTCTTCTGTCAGAAGCTGGAAGAACAGACTCAAAATACTCTTATAAAAGACAAGATAACTAGCAAACTCTTCTTCCTTTCCATTTTTCCTGCCCTGGAAGGACACTTCAGCACAGTTCTATGCTCAACCCTACAAACTGGAATGCAGTAAATCAATTAGTTATCACATTATTTCTTATTCTTTATAAAATGCGGGCATTTTCAGTAGTAAATTGCAACTGCTTCAAACTAGCCTCAAAAAAGAAGAGACCTAAAGTGTTGTAAAGATATAGCTAGTGTATAATTTCTGAACCTTTTCTGAAATTCCAGTAATTCAGTGCTTAATCATAGAATCATAGAATAACCAGGTTGCAAGGGACCCTCCGGATCATCAAGACCAATGATTCCTATCAAACATTAAACCATGCCCCTCAGCACATCGTCCACCCGTGCCTTAAACACCTCCAGGAAAGGTGACTCAACCACCTCCCTGGGCAGCCTCTGCCAGTGCCCAATGACCCTTTCTGTGAATCTTTTTTTCCTAATGTCCAGCCTAAACCTCCCTTGACAGAGCTTGAGGTCATTCCCTCTCATCCTGTCCCCTGTCACATGGGAGANCTAAGGACAGTTCTCAGGTATTCTACAGGTGTCTGCTGATCTGAAAATATTTTTTTAGTGAATATTATCTCCCTGTTTTAATGAAAAACTTTATTGTTGAACCATTTCTTACAGATGAAGGGAAATAATGCTGTCGGCTCTGCTACTGATCAGAAACAAACTAATACACTAGGACACAAGTTAAGAAAGCAAGCAAAGCTCATTCTTTGACTGCTGAATAGGAGGTGATACCAGTAGTTTTTTAAATTCATAAATTAAAGTCAATGACTTGGTTACTGAAAGAGTGTGGAAAACTGAACATACCATTAATACTATTTTCAGTGACTTATATTGTGCTTAGGTTGTAGTTACATTGTGCCTCCATCTTCCCCTGCAATCAGTGGTCCATCTTCCAAACATCCCTCTGATGTATGGAAATCAATCTTGTTTACGGTTCTCTCTGTTGGGATAACACATTCCTGGTCATTGACTTCTGCTTCTTTCAGGCCTTTGATTTTTTTGGTATTTGAACACTGATGGTCGAGAGCTTGCATTTTTCTTAAAAATCATTGAGTTCTCATCTAATTGTGTAGCCTTCTTGGCTGAGTCTAAACTGCAAGAAATATGAGCTTGCCTTACATGTGCTGCATAATCGAGAGCTTGACTGTCACCCTGATGCAATGACATGCCCCAAATTTGCATGGGAGAGTAGGAGAGGAAATTCCATGTGAAAGCACAGTCAAGAAAGCAGACTTAAATATTCAGCTTTCCTGAGCCTTAAGAGAACAGCAGATGCACCGAGGACAAAGCAACTCCTAAAGCATCTCCTAAAGCATCGCAGTCCGAGTATTTGTAAGAAGCAATTGTTTGGGATTTTCAGAGGCAGGAAAAAACCTAGGGAGCAGCTGTCCCAACACCCAGACTTAAATCAAAACCAGCTACACCTTTGAAGGGAACAGACAGTAAAGCCAGAGATCCTAGAAGTTTACAATCAATTCAATCTAGATTAATTGAAATGACAGAAAAGAGACAAAATATGGAATACAGCATGTCTGCCCACAGCGTCTTAGGAGGAATTGAAGTGGGGATTTAGTTTCTGCTAGGAACAGCCTCCTTAATCATGGTCAGAAGAAAAATAGTTAAAGAGGTTCTAAGGATAGGAGAATCTAATACAGTGGGAATGAAGCACTGTGGAGAAAAAGTGACTCTTTAATTGTTATATTTGTCACAGATATATCTAGGAAGTTAATCCTATTGAATGCTTGCTATATTGGGATATTGGTTAGTTATCAGAGGTATGTGTGTATGTGCAAATATGATATTCTCTGCAGCTTTCTTCAACTATATTATATATTATCTCTATTATTCTGACTGATGCTTTGCTTGCTGTAAAGTGACACTTTCCTTTCCAGAATATCCAAACTAATAACACTGTCAACCAACACTCAACATATTTGTCTGCCTCCTCGGCTTTTAAAATATGTTTCATAATTCTCTGAAATATTTCCAGTGTTGAGGTAATATCAAATTATCAAGTAATATCAATAATTTTCAACAGCCAGAATCTGTGAAAAGCGCCTGTCTTCAGTAAGTGACAAGCATACAGCCGCTCTTTCTTTTTCCTCATTGAATGTCTGATAAATTCTGTGCCAGCTCCCTACTTTCTATGAAGGAAGATCTAAATTGTACTGTTCCTCTTTTGGTCCCTGTGACTAAAGCCAAACTTTGATTCTAAATGTTTCTTGACTTATTTGGTGACTTCCTTTTGAATGATACCAAATATCCAGGGGATCAATACAAGCAAATTTTTTTATGGCTTTGAAAGTTTTGATTTTGTACAGTTATCACCACTACCCAAAAAATACCCTCTAGACCCAACCTCCAACCCAAAACCTAATGGTTATCTGGGTTGTGCTGCACTTGTAGCATGTAAGGGTTAACCAGAAACAGGAAACTGTCTCAATTCTACTTTAAAAGGGTACAAAAGCTGTGTTTTCTTCACAACTGTGACCCTGGGAGGCTCAAACACACATGCACATACACACAAATGCACCAGCAGGAATGACTGATAGCAATCAGCAAGCCCCAACAGATCCTTTGTATTTGGGGGTTTGGTCTTCCATTCCTTCAATCTGGGGAAGGTTTCAAAGCTAGATGTCCCACTTGCTGCCCTGCCACATGGCCTCTAGGCCCTCTGCGAATGGTAGGGTGCCACTGTCTTTTCAACAGAGCTGATTGTTACTGTTTTGTGCCTTACCAGAAAGCATTAGTGGTGACTACATGATGCCCAAGGGCTCCATTATTGGCTCTGACTGAGCTGGAACGGACATAGACAAGGGAAAAGTTCTGGTCACCCATGGAGCTTTATGACCAAAATTAAGATGACCAGCAGAGTTAGGAGTATGTGGGTTTGGGTAATGGGCTTTGGGGGAATCACAGTCTTGAATGACGATACCTAAAGTTTCCCTAAGCCCTTCTTCAAGTACTGAAGTCCTTTAGGACTGGGAGCTAGTTCATGCAATTATTTCCATTCCCTGATTGAATTATGATCATCAATAATAGTGTTACTGTAGGATAGAAGCTCTCATAAAGAACTGAGGCCTTTAATAGTAGGATTTTGTGCAAATAAGGAGTAAGCAGTCACAATCTAGATATAACTCCTGGGACCAAGAATAAAGCTTTACAAAAGGTCTTCAGGGCTTCAAATCCCCCAAGGAGAGATAGCAATTCAGAGAGAGATTGTGAAAAATTAGGATTTGTGAACTGAAAATGTCACATGTTTTTCTGTTGAAGCTATGCCTTGTTGCTGTTGTTAATGTGTTACAGTAACACCTGCTGGCCCTGATTAGGATTCCTCTGGGATTGTATAATCAGAGAGCACAACGTGGCCACAAAGAAATTACAACTCGTGATCTGCAATAAAGGGGGAATAATGACAGACTCAACCAGATATATGCTGTTTTATCCATACATATGGCCTGTACGGATGCATTTGTGTCTTCATTTACTATTTTGTTTTAGCTCTGTAAACATCAGTGCTCCCTTATAACTCCAAGTCAGCTATTATAAGCTGGCTGCTTTTATGGTGTCATAGAAGTAGATCTAAAATAAGGATTTGAAACAGGAGAAAATTACAGCTTAGGCTGGGCTGACTGAGGGGCAAATTTACATTTAGATTGAGCCTCTTCACATCTTCCCTAAGTAATTGTAAACTCTCTTGTGCCTCAGCCCTAGAAAAGAATTTAGGCTGCCCTGCACTGCCAAAACCTGTGCCTTATGCTTTGTAAGATGTGTGATATCTAATCTAAGTAGTCAGGCTTAGCATCAACTTTTCATAATTATTTGTGCAAATAGAGTTATCAAATGTCTGCATAATCAGACAAAGGATATCAGCCTTGCCAAAATAAATTTGTTGTAGAAGTGTTATGTCTGATTATTTGTATTATTCAACCAACACCCAGACGTCCTATTATGTCAAGAGCTACACAGGCATATAAGAAGCCATTCCATCACCACCAGGGAGTGTATGACTAATTTACGATAAGAGAAAACAATTGGACATTACAACCAAATAAAAAGAGAAAGAGAAGAGAATTAGGGTAAGCATGATTGTCTGTGCTGCCTGCAAGTTCCTATGAGAACCATTAGCGAGTTGTAAGTAAAGGAAAAAATGGATTGATAAAAATAAATCAGAAATATGATATCAGTAATCTTTACTGGGCATTTGCCTAGCCCAAAGGAGATTTCTGTGGTATGTACTTAGCTTTCTTATTAGGGTCTCATTCTCATTCATACCATGCCTACTTACACCACTCTTGTAGGGATCACCAAATGGCATCGCACAGACAGCAGAGGACAGAGGAACACAGCCAAAATACTACAGCTGGCCTCATACCACACAAATCTACCATCTGCACCCAGCCAGGCACGTGCCCAGTGAAGGTTACAGAGACTGCATTTCTTTGTTTTTAAGTGCTTTATACTGCCAACAAAATGTAAAGGGATCTTAGTGTGGCTGAGCATTCGTCTCAGTTTAATGTGTTTTGCTGCTGCATGTTTTCAGTTCCACAGCTATTTTGCTTGAGCATCACTGCAAGTAAACCACTTTATTAAGATGCCTAACTGAACTGGTGCTGCCTCTGAACACAGAACCTTGCTGGGAGTTCCAGTGAGAGGAAGATGCACAGAATACAAAGAGACATGTGTACAGATGTACCTGCTCTCCAGACCCCTTTCTGATCTGAGGTCACCCTGCCACATCATGGGCCTTTAACCATTCTGAGAATCTGTTTATCTCAGGAAATCAGGGTGAGTTTTGATTCTCTTTGCTTTTAGGAGCTTGTTGTCATTGATATGCAGCGATATAAAAAGATACCTTAAAACCAAAACATTTAGCTGTTGAAACAAAGCATTTAGTGGAAAAACCCATAAAATAGCAGAAAATATATTTATTAATGTATTTGCAACATAAAATTTTCAAGATAGCCACAGGAAACTGGACTCTGTCAGGCACTCAAGTGTCTCAGATTAATTCTCCCAGACAATTCCCACCCATTTGTGAATGTGCTCCTTTTTCACTTCCCTAATTCTTTCCCCTTCCAGCACAAAGAAGCCTGGCACTGTCTCTCAGCTATTGTTTGTAGAAAAGTGGCTTATCTTAAGCCATACTTTTTCCTTTCATTTTCCTTTTGAATTGAACTGTTCTGTTCATGGGGCAAAGTCAAAACAGGGTACTCATAAATTAGTACAGAGCAGTTCCCTTTTCATCACAGGAATAGAACACACTGCAAATCTAATAGCTGAAGCTGGAATTCCCACCTATTATTGAAAGTTAAAACCAAACCCCAGCAAGACTGGCAATACAGTAAAGCAAAACAACCTTTCTGATATCTTTAATCTAGGGCAACATCTATAATATTTAGTATTTCCATAATAACTACTACTTCTCATGATAAAATATAGCAACTGCCATCTCTTTCACTCTAGCTGTTTTGCAAAAGAGGATTGCTTGAACTGACCAGCAGCATATTGCCAAAAGAAACCCCAGCTAAGCTTGGCACAACAGCTTGGCAGGAAACACTGATAAGACATGATGACCTGAAACAAATGCTGTATTACTAAAATGTAACAATAGTTTATATTTCATAGGTTATGCTTCCAGATCCAAGACTTACTGAGCTACTTCATATTGCTTCTATAGACAGGTTATCTTACCCAATCAAGTAAACCATTAATGTTGCATATGGAGGGAGAATGAGGTGACTTCCACCAGCAGGCAGGTTTGCTGTGCTTTCATTTCCTATTTTGTTTATTTGTATTTGTCATCTTGTATTTTGAATAATTTTAAAAATATTTGGCCCAACAAAATCTTCCAGGTAGCTCTGCTAGATGCACAGACCGGCTGCAGCAAGTGTCATTTTTATCACTTAAAAGGAACATCAGGTCACATCTGGATGCGGGAACCAAGCTGCCCAGCGGCGACCTCTACAGAGAGGGGGAACTGTGAGCAGTAACAGAAGTTGAATTTGTCCAGAGGGGAATAAAAAACCAAACCAACCCACCCAACAACAGCAACAAATCGCCTGGTGGGTGCCCTGGGGCGAGGCTTTCATCTCCTGCCCCCTGGCGGGAAGGACCACACTGCCCTGCCGGGGGTGAGGGTCGGTCCCACCGCTCGGGACCGGGAGGGGACCCCGGGCGAGCCCCGCACCGCCCCGCTCCCCGCAGGCAACCGGCCCCTCGCTGCCCCTCATCACCGCGCTTTCCTGGCTGGCGCTGACCTCAGTTCCTGGAAACCTGTAAATGTAGCTCTAATTTGAGGTTTTTTATCCCCCCCCACCTCGGCAGCCCTTGTAAATCGAGCGCAACCTGTTGCGTATTCCTGCAGCACAGCATCGGTGTTGCTATTCAGCAGGATAAATCAATTTTCCCCCCGTTTTGCGGGACAAGGAGGCTCAGGATGCCAGCCGGGTCCCAGCTCTTGCCCAGGCAGTGACCTGGCATCGCACCCAGAGCAGGGCAGCTGGAGTCAGCGGCCACTCCGGCTACTGCAGTCACTGTGCTCGGTGCCCTTGGGCTCCAGCAGTCCCGGGACGGGACGGGGATTTGCCCTTCGGGGTAATTAATAGCCGGCGCCCAGATGAGTAGGGCAGGGCACCCAGAGCAAACCCAGGCTGCTGGCCCCTACCCCTCCAGCCCCCGGATAGCCCTTCCCCGGGGCGAGCTGCCTTTCAGAGGTGGATCATAGAATAGTTCTGGGTTGGAAGATCATCTAGTTCCAACCCCTCTGCCATAGGCAGGGTCACATCCCACCAGACCAGGCTGCCCAAGGCCCTATCCAACCTGGCCTTGAACACCTCCAGGGATGGGGCAGCCACAGCTTCCCTGGGCAACCTGTGCCTCAGCACTCTGTGTGAAGAAATTCTTCCTTCTGTCTAGTCTAAATCTGCCCCTCTCCAGTTTATACCCACTGGCGTGAACACCCCGAGGACTTTATGAGCTAAGCCCGCAATTGTCCCTTCGTTTGACAGATAAGAGAACCGCCGCGGCCAGTCCGAGAT
>WAAB01003907.1:432025-447513 GCA_013389865.1 Piaya cayana
GGGAAGGCGAAGCGGGGCGGCGCGGCTGGAGGCGGCCATGCGGCGGCGGCGGCGGCGCTGGCCCGCGTCGGGCACACGGACAGCAGCTCCGACCTCTCCGACTGCCCCTCCGAGCCGCTCTCCGACGAGCGGCGCGCCGCCCTGGCCGCCGGCAGCGACGCCGAGTCCGGCTCCAGCGAGCGGGAGGCGCCCGCGGCCCCGGCCCCCCGCGGGGAACCGGAGGAGCTGCGGCGGGAGCTGGAGGAGCTGCGTTCCGAGAACGACTACCTGAAGGTGAGCGGCCTCGCGCAGCCCCCTCCGGCCCTGAGAGAGAGAAACGGGGGGCGGGGGGACCGGGCTCGGCGCTCCCCGCAGCCTTGAGCGAGGGGTCGCGACTCCAAGAGCCCGAGCCGGGAGCGCTGGGCGAGCCTCGAGTCCATCGCGAGCGTGTCCTGCGGCAGCGCCGGGTGTGGGTGGAGTGGGGAAACGCTGCGAACGCGTCGCCGGCTAGCGAGACCTTGCTTTCCAAGAACTGTTCTCCTCAAGATCGCCCTTTAGAAAAGGAGCGAGAAACCGGTTCCCTCGTTTGATGTGGAAAGGAGGACAGCGTGAAGTTGTGTTTATTGTGCTACTTGAGTGAAGCAGCTCGTTGTGAAGCGCTAATAGAATAAGAGGAACAGTAATAAAAAGCGTCACCGCATCCGTGTGGGAGTAGAGAACTACATCTGTGTGGTTTCATCCTTGCAGGAGCAGAAAAGATAAATCCAGCGTGCTCTGAGCTGGGTTGACCTGCGGGAACCTCTAGTTGGACTTGAACTTAAAATCTGATCTTCTGGCACTGCAAAGAGCCTGCGTCTCTAAAGATCTATAAATAAGATAAACTGAGATAATCGTGTAACAGCAGCTACTGTACCATTTGACTCTGCTGCTGGGGAGAACAATCTTTGTTCCCTGATTTTGCAAACAACCTGCTGTCAGATGAAATACCCATGGAAATCTGTTGGAGTTTTGCTCCCATAAGGGCTGGGGTTGAGCATAACCTTGGGAGAGAGAAGGATGGCAAAGATATAGGTTGGATTTGTTAAAGGGTTTTGGCTGAGGGACGAGAAATGATGATCAGCATAGCAAAAGGTTAACAGCAGGAGTGCTGCAAGGTTCTTTGCTGGGTCTGGTGCTGCTTAATGAACTGGAGAAAGAAATGAGCAATGATACAGCAAAATTTCAAAATACATTCAGCTTTTTATCTTAAGTCAGGTCCAGCAAAGACCAGACATAACTTCATCATAGACTTACTGAGTGAAAAATGAAGGAAGAGGATGGAAAATAAATCTCAGTATCGAAAATTTGAAGCACTTGGAGAGGAAGAGGACTGAGTTTGCACTTTCCTGGATCTTAAATGTGTCATGATAACTGAGGAGCATTATAAGAGAAGTAGTAATGAAAATCTCTGCTCAGTGTGAAACTGCAGGCAAAAATGTTGTTGGATTTCAGCTGGAACTGAATAGAGAATAACAAAAACAACATTGTAACGTTTTATAGATCTGTAGCTGTTACACAGATCAGTGGGTGTACCTGAAGTACTGTGGGCACTGCTGGTCATCTAGAAAATGATAATACAGAACTAGAACAATAAAAATTACTGTTGCATAGCAAAGCTTTTATAGCAGTCATTGGATGGAAAACTCTGGAGTGTGTTGGGGAAATGTAATAGCCTGTAAAATCATGAGCAGCATAGATAACCTGTATCAGAAGTTTCTGTTCTACTTGACAGTCCAGAGACAAGAGGACATGTAGTGAAATCATACTTCCTAATAGGAATTGCTTTTAGGAGCAGGGAAACTGGCATTGCCATCAAAAGTAATGGAGGCCAAAAGCCCAGGAACATCTCTTCGCATTACAGGATTTGCACAGTTAGAGTAAATAACTCTATCCCACCTAAAACCGGGACAGGGACTTGTTTACTTGGGAGTTTATTCCTAGGGTTCCTTATAGTGCAGTTCTCTTTATTGGTAATGGAGTGAGCTGTGTTCCTCCTTTAACTGGAGTGGCTAAGGGATAATGGGGAAGCTGTCTGCTGTAAATAGACAAATTATTAGATAAATCCCAGAAGAAACTGTTAATCTCCTGAATGTGGCCATATGCTGGATTTTGTAGTTTTCACTCTTCCTTATCCCTCCCGGCAGCTGGAGTGCAACAGTAAGCGCACATAATTTTAAAGCCCGTTTCAAGGAAATTTATCTTTCACATAAGAAGGTCTTTCAAGTATCTTTCATGTATCTGGGACATAGTTTAGCAAACATAGTGTGTGTATATGTATATATAGAGAGAGATAATTAATGCTAAAGATTACTGGAGATTAAAGGGCTACCGGGAAAGAAAACCCAAACAAACACAATCATTTGATTTTGTTTCTACTCAAGAAGTACTAGTATGTCTCTCAGGAATGCTCCATGGAAACCTTTGCAGAGCAAAATATTGGTGCTGCAAATGCCTCAGACTTTGTATAATGTGAGCCAGATCGCAACCCAATGTAAAGTTACTGCCTTATAGATTTTCAGGGACTATGATTTTTACCTTAAGTGAGACTTTGGCTCCAGCTGTGGCCAGCTATTTGTAAAATTAAGCCTGCATCTGAAGCTGCTGAGAAGGGTTTACATTGGCAAGTCTCTCCTTTGCTGCCTCTGTGAAATGTCATAATTGCTTTCAGTTTTGTATATTTCTTGTGTAACCTTCTTTCAGCTACCTCTAGGGGAAGAATGTAATACTACAGCAGCATTTAAAAAGCATCATCAATTTGTTGACATGTAAGAGAAATTATGTCGTGGTGCCTGACTCTGTGGAGCCAGGAGGCCACTGGTAATTGCTAGTGGAAGATAAAGTTTTCGTTATTGCTAGCCAGTCCTGTTAGCATTAGCAAAATACTACCCACCTTCTCAGGATTGCTTGAAAGGGTCAGGCACAATGAGAAGCATCATGCACTATGCATGTCCTTTGGAAACTTTGAAAGAAGCCCTTTGTGGTGTTGAGCCCTCTAAAGGGTGTGGGATCCTAAGGAAGAGGGCTCAGATTTTAGTAATTCTAAATGCCCTTGCTTTATCTTGGCCACTGTTTAATCCAGGCTGTTCAACTAAATAAAAGTGCTAGCAGAAACAGCAGTAGTATTTCAGTTGTGATACATGTCCCTTTCCTCTTTATGTAATATGAAAGCAGCCTCTGACACAGAGCACAACACTTTGTACAGCCCTCAAAAGAAAACTGGTGTTTGCTTTGCTTTACCAGGCCTTCTCTGTGTGCATGTGTTGGTACAAGTTCAACATGCCAAAAATGCTGCTATGGTGCCAACTAGCACAAAAGTATATTCTAAATAATCTTGGATAATTATCTTAGATTATCTATCTTGTTTATCTTGCTTTGGCTGTTCTTTCTATATTCATTTTTATCTTTGACGTGTACTAAATATAAATTGGATAAGGGGATGCTCCAGCCTCTTATTCCACTCTGATACATTTAAAGGATGATAATTTTCCTTTAGCATCACAGTGTGTATGATATGAGGTTACATTGTATTTCTTGGCTTCCTTGAAACTGTAGATCTTTGAATCCTTCTGCTTGAGATGAACTGAGGAGGAGTAATACCACCATTTCTTTTATTCACCAGCTTGGAGTTCTGTGTGTCAGATTAAAAAAAAAAAAAGCAGAGCAAAAATTATGCAAAGTGATTGGCACTTATTTTCTTCCATTTAGTGGGGGCTACTGGCGTTAGAAAAACAAAGCTTATCCCCATCTCTGCTTGACATGCTGCTTTTCCCAACTGCGGATTGCTGGTCTCAGTGAGAAAAGGGATGATAATAACCCTTCCCTGGGCACAAAATCCCTGTGCAGGGGCTCTACCAGAGGGCTGGTCAGCTGCTTGTGAGGGAATTGTCTCTTTGGGGAAGAATAGTGAGGTCATGCGCCTTGTTAGCCCCAGCTGTGTCCCTCTGAACTCTTGCACTGCCTGGAGAGCATTAGCTTCATGATGTGACCCTCAATAACTGATAGCAATGTTGCACCAGCCAGGTGACTGCTCAGAGAGTTTCAGCCACCCCAGCTGAGAAAGTGTATTGAGACAACACTGGGACCAATGCTTGAAAGAACCAGGAAAGCTCCTGGATGCTACTCAGTCCCCCGGATCCTACAAACTTAAGCCAGCCCTGAAGTCAACAGGTGCTCAGAGTCTTAGAGTTTTTCGGTTCTCATCTTGTTTTGCACGCAAGCTTCAAACAACATCAGATCAGTGCATGACTTGTAAAGCAGTTTGGTTTAGGAGCTAAGCAATCATATCAGGGGCCCAGGGACTTCAGGTTCATTAATGTATTTTACAAGAGGCGAAAATAATGGCTGTTGTTTTCTTCCCAACCCTTTTAAGGCATATTTATCCCTACTGCACTACTGCTGTCAAGTGATATGGGGTGTGTGTTTATTCCTTAGAAGCAGCAGCATCTCGTACATACAGGCAGTTAGAGATATTTAAAATATGAAAACAGATTACATAAAATTTCACTTCATTAATCTTAGATTTATCAAGGACTTTCTAAAACTCCTAGATCACCAGCAAAATAGCAGCTACTCACTGTAATTTCCATCCCTTCTCCCTTCCTCACTTTCCCCTCATTTGATTTAATATATATATATAAAAGAACCTGTTTAGAAAATAGTACTGGCATAATCTGTAAATATAACTTCTGGCTAAATTAGTAAATACTTTTTTTAAAAAATAGACAGTTGCATTTAATCCTTCATTTGCATTTTCTTAAATATTGTAGAGGTGATTGGCTTTTTACATTTTTGTCTTTTTAGTTTTCAGTTTTTTCCCAGTTAGTATGTAACTTCTGGACACTGTGTTCTTATTCATTGGAGCCTCAAGGCTTTCAGTTTGCTCATGTACATAAGGGTAAATACAAAGTAATGAGTTCACTATATATGCATCTTTTATGTTTTATCTGTTTTCTGCATGTAATAGTCTCCCTAATAGTAATTTCTTTTTTTTTTTTTTAACTTGTGGTTGGGTTCTAGTCATTAGTCTCTATTCACATTGAGTTAAGAGCTTTTCCTATATTGACCAGTAATTATCAACTCAGTGAGGGTAGATCAGTAGGGCTGACCTAGACTCAGCTGGTGCTGATACCCCTGCCTTGTCTTTATATGCAGTTTATGGGTCTTTAAACTGTGTTTAGTTTGCTTCCTTGAATGAAATGTACCCATCATACATGTGTTTTGCAGTTGTCCAGAGGACTTGAGAGTAATGGAGCACATTTGGTGCACCTTTGGAGCATAGGACTCTGTTTATTTTATTTCAGAAGGAATCCAGTTCTTGCATCATCTATAGTCTGAGTGCATAGTTGTTGGGGATGATTGGAAAATTCACTTTCGAACCTCATTATGGAGCTCAAAAAGACTGGTTGTGTAGACAGAGCCCATCAGTTGTGCAAGTATTCCTGGTCACTTCAGTGGGAATGACCCATTTGAGTATGGGTTACTTATTGTAGCATCTGCATGGCATGACTCTTCTTTTCTCCCTTTTTTTTTCCCCAAGAACCTTAAACAAGGCACATTCCTATAATTTACCCTTAATTATACTTCATCATAAATTAAATCAATAATAAACAATCATGACATCAGTAAAGGTGTTAATGAGATAGTGGCTTCTCTTTTGACAGGCAAACCTTCCAGTTTGCACAGAACAGACGTGAAGTGAAACCATGAGAATGTATTTGGGCTACATAGTGATGTAAATGGCATGTAGGCTTTCCCCTTTCAGCCAATTCACTTTGGCTTGCTAGACTGGCAGGGATATGGTGAATCCCAATTCACTTGCTTTTGCAGTGGAATCTAGGGGAATCCTGCAAGCAGAGCAGGTCAAGTGTGTCCCTGCATTTGTACAGCCCTATGAATTACAGATGAATGAATCTTTTTAAACCCCAGATTGCCCACCTTTAGGAAGTCATAGGGGCCAAGTAGCTGAAACCAGAAATAGTTACACTAAGGAGCAGGAACAACCTGAATTTCCGCTTCAAATTTGGAAAGAGTTTCTTTCTGATGACCAGGGTGTTATCTGGGATAAAAAAACAGTTTAGCTTTTTCCTAAGCAACATTCTTCCGTCTAGGAGACTCTGCCTAGTGCTGTTTTTACTGAAGGTAATAAAGTAATTGCCATTAAATTAAAAGGGATCAAGAAGCAGTTCTTACCCCCCTGCAGGAACATCCAGCAAAGTGAAGCTTCTTATGACAGCACTTGACCTCCCAATTTGAATTACTACTTTGGGGTACTAGAGGAGGTTTCCCCTGTTCAAGTGAGGGAGTAGGCTCTCCAGTTTTTAGATGCACAAAGAGGGATGGCTGCTTTCTTACTTGTGGTTTTTTTTTTTTAAATTACTCTTTAAATGCCTATTCTGATCTTTCTTCAGCTTTACAATATTCAAGTCCATGATATGAAATTCAACACCTCTTGAGAGAAAGAGCCTTAATTCTCACAATAATAATAGTAGTAAGAACAATGTATTTTAATGATGTAGGGATTGATTTTATCTAGTATTTCCAACTGCCTTGCAGCCGAAGGATTTTTTTTTTTTTTTNTTTTTTTTTTTTTTGCAAAGTATTGAATTTGGGATTTTTAAAGTTTAAAGGCTTTGCTGCAATTACGTTTGATTTCACTAGTGATTGACATGTTTATCTCCAAAGTGGTAGGATTGCCTATTAGGTAAGTAGGACCATGAGAGTTTCAATTGTAATTTCCACTTCCCTGGGTCTTTAACTTAGCTGCTTGTATTGTCTGTGCACACATCACTTTAAAAGAGCTGTTTAAGCTGTTCTGGTTTTGTAGGTGTAATCATAACAGCTGTGATTTAGGAGATACTAACACAAAGGTTCAGCATCTGTTGCAGACTCACAAGTATTTTCCAAGGAGAATAAGCTGTTAGGAGCTGGAAGCATCTACACCCTTGCCACTGGTTTTGTGGCCTGTATAGAAAGCAAGATTATGTCTTTACTGTAACTAGTAAAAGCTTATCCCTGCATCCATAGTTGTGTGCTGTTACACAAAATCTGAACCAATCTGGTTATCATATATTTTGATATTTCAGAGGTGACACCCTCCTGTATATATTTTTTATGCATTTAAAAATAAAAGGGCTTCATATAACTACTCAAAGATTTAATCGGTCCTGTTTGGATTTCTTTTCCTCCCTGGGGCTGGACAGACTGTGTAGATCAAGACCCCAAACACTGCAGTGATATGGCAGAAAGTGGACTGGAGCTGTGCGCAGCCCATGTGGGGAGGTTTCTGTTCATTATATGGTCAAAATTGTTTGTGACCTTATTGTGTTTGCATGTATGTTGCTATGTTTTAAAACTTGTCCAGAGGATATTGTATTCCTAAGTACAAGAGGTCCAAACACAGTCCAATTTCTATACAGAGGTTTGGGGAGCAGGAAAAACATTAAGTGTGGGAAAGAGGATCAATTCATTAAAAAAAAAAATCTCAGATGTTTCGAAGTACAGCTTTCTTGATGGTAATCCTATATTTTAGTTTATGTAGAAAATAGCACTGGAGAAAAGCAAATTGCATATTTATAACCAAAATCAGTGGCTGGGGGGCGGGGACACACACACCAAAAACAACCCCAGGCTTTCAAAGTCAGAGTTGTGCTGTTAAGGGAGATGGAAAAACTTCATTTTTCCTGGAGGTAAAAGACAGGCCTATCTGCTGAACTATAGCTCATGCCAACGCTTGCAGCAATTTGGAGAACTTATTTCATGGGAGGGAAGACATAGAATTCAAGTCTCAGACAGACATAGTGACTCTTAAAGCTGGGTGAGCTCACATGCCTGCCTAAAGAATTTGGGAATATTGAGTTTCAGTGGGGTGATTGTTACATGAATTGTTTAAAATTATGCAGGTTTCACTTCCCAGATTTAGTTCTAGTTAATACTTTGAAGTCAAATATTGTGGATTATTTGTTTTTAGAAACTGACCTGATTTACTTGTTCCAAGACTTGATATAGATAAGAAGGAAGTTTGAGATGAGCAGTAACTTTATTAATGCTCTTTGCAGGCCACTTAGTAAATGAAAACCATCGCTTAGCTCTTCCTGAAGTATAAACATCAGGTCCCATTAATTTGGTGATGACAGATGTTTTTCTTTATTATGGATTTGTATTTCAAAATTCTTAATTTACAACCAAATTATTAATCTAATTAACAATAACATTCTGAAGATCATATGAAAGAGTTAATCAAGCTTAAATCTTGTTGAGGTAGATTTAACTTCTGAGTCTGCAGACAGCCCTAAGCAATAACTCTGGTCCTGTTTATCCCGGAGGGCTGTATTACCCATGGCTAAAGGCTGTACTTTTGATGTGATTCCCTTAGCCAAAATAGCTAGCCGATATATTAGTTACCCAAAAGAGTACTCCTTTATGTAGGTTCAAAAGCCACTGCTGCTTGCTAACCAATTTCTGAAGCCTTGAGATTTTCTTCTGCATCTTCATCTTTACTGGGTAAATTTTTGCTTTACCTCTTGAAAGGCAGCTTGATATAGTGGGATGTGTCCCTGCCCATGGCAGGTGTGTTGGAACTAGATGATCTTTAAGGTCCCTTCAAACCCAGACTATTTTATGATTCTATGAAAGTGTCTATAAATGTGAAGTATACTGTAAAAGTGTTGCAGTAAAACCTTAAAAACAAAAAGGTGTACTGCTTAACCTGTTCAAACATATGTTGCTATGTTTTTCTTTTCAAAAATATTAATAATTTATCAAAATTTCACCATTGTGTCAGCTGTAAACTGACCAGAATATTTGGCTATCCCCTGAGGAGGGTAAAAAGGGCCCAGACTGTCAATTGTTTTGAAAGAGTCCTGCTGGGTTGGGTCTGCAGAGCTCATTTGCTTCTTTACATGATGCTGTTTTGTCATTAATTAACGTATTTGTAATTTCTGAGGATGTCATTGCTGCAAGGGTAACTTCTGTTACTCTGCTTACTCAGTTCCTTTTCAGACAAGGTATTGCTCAAATTTGATCAACCTCACTGGGCAGTAACCTTTGAGCTCCTCTGTCTGCACCAATATCCTACTTCTGCAGCTAACTGAAGTTAAAACATCACTGTCTAAATACTGAGGGTTTTACGCATGGATGGGGGTTTGGTAAGAGCAACACTATAATTCTATTGTAACTATGCTAATGAGACTAAAGAGCTTTGACATGACTTCTGTTGGTCAAGACTTGCTTGGAGGCATGATGTCTCTCGTTTGTTACTGAAGCTTCATTTGAATAGGAAGGGTATGGGAAGCAACGTGGCTGTCCATCCAGTTAGACCACAGGAAGGGGCAAAGTTTGAGAGGGCTACTGGTAGGGATATATGTGGACACTTTCATCCTGCTGTGCTGGAGGGTCTGGACAGGGATGGTCTAGACTGGAAGAAGCTTTAAGTGAACTAACTCCATAGCGGTGTCTTCTACACCTGATAAAATGTGAAATACTCTCCAGCAAACCTTGGTATTTCGAATGTCAGTTACAGATGTGAACTGAGGTGACAGTACAGCTATCCCTGATACAAATTTTGCTTTAATCTTATTTAAGTTATGTTATCCACAGAAAATATGGTCTTTATAATATCAAAACAATTTTAAAGAAAGCAATTTCAAAATTAATAGTTCATTTTAAATATCCTTCTTTCTCTTTTTCATCATTCAAATTTAGTAGAATAATAGTTTTCCTCTTATGCAGTAGTTTAACGGCTTGGATCCCTGAGCTTGGAAGACCCTTCTAAGAGTTTTATCTCTGGAGCTTCAGTCATGCATGGATTAAACAAATGCAAATGATAGAGCTTACCCTGTTCATCTCTAAATCTTTAAATCTGACTCTAGAGAGCATGTGCTGTTCATGTTATAATGTGGAACTGGGACAGTTCATGGTGCTCAGTAAAGAGTGACCAGGTTATTGCCATAGGCACAGGCTTTATTTTCTTCCTGTGGTCCTCTTATTTCTGTGTTCGTGTGTACAGCTGAAACTCACTTTCTCCCACATCCAACTTACCTGTCATTATGCATGTGCATGGTGCTAGGCTCAGATGGATCAGTATTTTCATATGGAGCAGTTCAGTATTTGATGTAAAGATATATTGAAGTTTCAAGGGACAGTTTGATTTTTAGGAAATGCTTGTTATTAAAAAGCATATCATACAGTGATTTTGAGCTAATTGGTTAAGGAATTTTACTGTAGCCATAAATAAAGCAAAAAATCAGTTCAGATAGTGGCAACATGTTATGCACTTTTTAATCTAATTAGGGATGCCAAAAGGAAAGTGTTATGAGTTTCAGAAGAGAGAAGCATCAGGTCTGTTTTTAATTATTAAAGCAATTGTAAGAAATATAACAAATATCCATTAATTTAGTTCAGCACAATTAGTCAATGTTGGGATAAATCTTCTGTTCCTATGACTTCTGGAGCTGCATGTTGTAATCTGTATCACTTCATTAATATGGTATCCTAGTGAGCATGTTTCCTCTTTGCTCCCACGGGTGAGATTTAGAGGTATGATGAAGCACTGTTTTGACTTCTCACAGGATGAGCTGGATGAACTTCGGGCTGAAATGGAAGAAATGCGTGACAGCTATTTAGAGGAAGATGTTTACCAGCTGCAGGAGCTCCGGCGAGAGCTGGACCGGGCAAACAAGAATTGCCGTATTCTGCAATATCGTCTCAGGAAAGCAGAACAGAAAAGCTTGAAAGTTGCACAAACAGGGCATGTGGATGGAGAGCTCATTAGGAGCCTGGAACAAGATTTAAAGGTGGGTGAGAGGGTCATATTCACAGCAAAAGAGAGCAGATGATGTGGCTTCTTGCAATGGAAGGGAGGGTGACACATGAAATAGGCAGTAGTTCTCCAAACATCAGGACCAGTTTCCTTCCTTTGCAGTAGAGAGCAAACATTTGGCTTATCATAAAAAGATGTATTGGTGCATAATAAAAGTTAGATTAAAAATGAAAGAAATGTAGTCAAGTTACATTTACGCATTTGAAAGATCTAAATGATTTTGTTTTACTGGTTTTACAGAAAGCCTTAGCTTTGCAGAACTGTATAAACAAAACCTGATATGCTTTTCCCAATTAATACCATTTCTTTAAGTTTTACTTCTTGCTTATGCCAAATAACTGAAAAAAACTAGTCAAAGTTGCATTTCTTAGTGCCAAATGAGTTACTCATAACAAGAACAGACTGTTAGAATGTTTTAGCAAGGCAGATTAAAAAAAAAAAAGCGTTTCCCATAAAATACACAAATTCCTGTAAAAATTATGTTCATACTTAAGCAGTTTTTATATTTTTCAGAAATGTTTCCGTCAAGGCTCAGCTTTCTATAGGTCTGGGGCTTGTATAGCTTTACTTGTTTTTCTTAATAGTTCTATCTCATAGCTGTTTTGAAAATATCATCTCTAGGAGAAAATGCTTACCACAAGAATTATTGTTTTATACTTAAGAAATGCAAAACGTAAAACCTTCTCAAATTAGATTGATTGGTTTCCAGCAGTGGAAATGAGTGACAAATCACCAAACGTTTCAAAATGTCAGACTTAATTTCCCCTTTTATAATAGGAAGTTAATGGTAAGGTTATTGTAATAGAAACGATAGTTTATTCAGTAAAAATCTCATATGTAGATTCAAGTGAAAAAGATACTGAATTTTTTTGAGTTTGTTTCCTTTTTGCTGATTCGTAATTCACTAATCATTTTGTGTGATGAATCACCTTTCCATGTTTTTGGAGTAAGTATTCATTCCTGTTAGGCTGGACTCAGAAAACCTAAGCTAGCATATATTTCTCTGCTTTCATATCACTCTTGCCTAGTTGTGATAGCTGCTAGAGCAGCAAATTTAGGTGGATGAGGCTGCTGCATGGATGTGTAGCTTTGATCAGTGACCTGTCAACTTCACAGCAAAATTCCTCATCTTTTTTTATTGACATGATATGCTGGGACTTTGATGTGCAGTTTTGGTATCTGCTTGTTTTCTCCTGCTGTTCATGGTGTTGCCTGAGCATAATTTGGAGAGGGAGGTGGATAATCGAATATATTTTCATCTTGGCTTTCTTTATTAGAAATGAATATTCATTTTGGTACTTGGAAGGCTTTGAGTCTTTCATCAACAGTCTCATAATTGAATAAAAAATATCTTGACTGTCTGGACTGTAATATGCTTCCTGCTGTAGGAGACATACTGTAACTGTTGCTTCTCATGGATCCTCCTCATGCATTTGTGCTCTTCTGATTAGGTAGCCAAAGATGTTTCTGTCAGACTGCACCATGAGCTGGAAAGTGTGGAGGAGAAACGTGTTAAAGCAGAAGATGAAAATGAAATCCTTCGACAGCAAATCATTGAGGTGGAAGTTTCCAAGCAGACGCTGCAAAATGAGCTGGACAAGTTAAAGGAGGTAAGCAATAGTCAGGAAAGCCATGCAGAGAAGTTTTGCAGGGTTAGATGGGAAATTTGATATACGGGCGTTTTAGTCTAATTCTTACATTAAGTGCTTGCTGATATTCCTTGTACAATTTCCTAAAGGTCTCCTTTGTTATGTCTCAAATGTCTTGGTAATTTAGAAACAATAGAGAGGTAGTTGACTGATGCTGAGACAGGGCTTCTCATGGATAGGTCTCCTGTGCCATTTTAAACTGGCTCCTCGAGCCTCTCGCTACTGGAACAAAACAATCTTTGACTCCAGCTAGCTCTGACTTTCCTTTACACAAAATGAGACTTCCACCTATTTGAGAGTCAAATGAGGTGTGCTTGATTAGTGTCTGAGAGGATACTTCAGATAGGCAAGCCGCCGTTTTGGCTAGTACTCTTCAGCGGTGACAGTAAGAGCCACCAGCATGAGCTAGGCAGCAGGAATGTGGTCTGTAATGTATAAATAACATTGCACTTCAGGCACTGAAACGCTGTCTGAGAAAAGGAATCATTTCTATTGGAGCTAACACATAGTCATACTGGTTGAACTGACAATCCTTGGAAGCAAGTTTGCTGAAGAGCATGGTACACTAAAGGGAAGCCAAATGCTCACCATGTCTCTTTGCTGGAGCCCACATCCTGGTCTGTAGCGGTATTTCTTTTCTCTCAACAGTACAGCAGGTTGGCAGCTGACAGCCTCTGCTCTGTTTTAGACCAGATTGAGATAGAACTTTTAAACATAATGAGGCAAGACATTTATCCTCTGAGCCCTGGTCAGATTTAGAGGGCTGGTGTGATTATGTGTTATTTTAATCTTTCAAACAATGCTAGTGAGTCAACTGGCACAAAGCCTATGTTTTATAAGGACAACACCTATTTAATTTCTCTGTATGCCTGGGTTATGAGGAGTCTTAGAGTTTTGGAACACTTTTAACCTCACAGGACAGATCATCAGCCAGTGTAAATGTCAGTGTTGCTGTGTTAATTTAGATTATGTAGGAGTCTGACACAGAAGATAAAGTCTGCATGATGTTTTTCTTTCTCATTGTTATTTGTAAATATTCTTCTTAATGGACCTTGTACTGTGTTACGGGGTCTGCAGTCGATATTCCATAGAAAAATAACATGACACCCATGGTACTTAATGTATTGCTAGTTGTTGATTAAAACACGAGTCCACTAGATACTGCTTGATGGTCTTTGTGGTTAAACAGTTTGAGAAACTAAGTTGTGGGTGAGCAGTGGGAAAGAAACTGGTCCAGCAGTTCTGGAGTCTCAAACTAAGTCTAACCAGGCTGAATTTACCCTGCTGCTTGGTTGCTGCAGCCTAGCAGGGCATGGGAGCCCAGCTAATTCAGCTGCGTCTCTGTTGCACTGGAAGTTGAAATGAACGTACCCTTAACTTAGAAGCAGACTAAAGGCAAAGGGTGGAGAAGAACTTGGGGAAGTAGCTGGCAGGTAGAACTATGGGTTGAGTTCATGCTGATCTGAAGGCACAGTGGGGACTGAGATGTAATAATAGCAGTAGCAGCAGTAGATGTAGTCTGTTTTTTCATATCATGTGTGGTGGTTTCTCTAAGAGTTGGAAAGAATTTCACAAGGTCACAGTAGGTGAGAAGGTGGAGGTTTGGGTCCTCAGTGGGTCACACAAGGACAGATGAGCCACAAGTTTGAAAAACACGGTAATATGTGTACCAGATAAGTATGTGTTTGCAATGTTGTTGATGTTTCTGAAAAGTAAAAATTGTCTTACCTCAAGATATGTTCAAATAACTACCAGAAGCAGTGTCTCTTTAGGAGCATTTAATATGTACAAAGCTCTGCAGCAACCTGTTATAGACGTACCAGTGGGAAAACCAGTGTTATATATATTTCAGGAGAAAAGTGACCCAAAGGCCATATAGATTCTTCCCAATGCACCCTGACTATGCATCTTGTGTATCTAAAGGCTGACACTTAGAAGGAGCGTCTTTCCTGTCCACCTGGGGAGCATTGCCTGAGACCTTGTTAGACAGTATTCACTCTCTGGTATAGTTCGCTGTCACCATATGCTCATTTTCTGTAATATGCGTGTCTGTTCTGAGCCCCTTCTTCTGTCATTCTCTGACCAGCAAAAAGGTTTTCCCACATCTGTGTTTATTGCTTAATGCAGTGCTAACTCTTGCTTTCCCCCTTTAGTCCAATTTCTTGCTGCAGTAGATGGCATATATGTTGATTACTTTCAATGTATTTTGAATGCAGAAATACCTTTAGGAATTGTACACATGTCTGGAAATACTCTTTCTTTAAAGCCATCTTCTTTTTTTTAATTAAAATCTTTTGAAGTATTCCTAATACTTACGATGTTTATTGCTGTTACATGTTCTCTCAGACTTGTACCTCTTTCTGTCTTCAGTGATACTTTCAGCAAGGCATTTTTGGTGTGAAATACGTACAGGTTTGGTCAGTCTACATAAATTCTGATTTCCTTCAAAAAAAGCCTTGCAGTTGTAACTGGGAAATTAATTTTTACCACCTCCTGGCTATATAATTCCAAGTTCTTGTATTAAGTAGGTATGAGATAGGCTTTCACCTTGTCACTAGATAATGTTTTGCAGTATGTTTGAGCTTTTCAAATACTAGAAACAAAGTTAGGACAAAAAGGAAGGGCAACAAGAAGTCACCTGCCATGTCCCTAACAGTTGTCTTATCTCCTCTTCTACCACCATGTTGTAGCTAATGCACTTCCCTCCCCAGTTCCAGATGCTTTCAGATTCCCATTTCATGCCATGCTTTCAGAAGCTTTTGCATGATCTATAAAAACCCCATTTAGACTCTTCACAGAATCACAGAATCACCGGGTTGGAAGAGACCCACTGGATCATCGAGTCCAACCACTCCCACAAAACACTAAACCATGTCCCTCAGGACCTCGTCCACCCATAACTTAAACACCTCCAGGGAAGGCGAATCAACCACCTCCCTGGGCAGCATATTCCAGTGCCTAATGACCCTTTCCGTAAAAAACTTCCTCCTAATCTCTAACCTAAA
>WAAB01003907.1:448208-548748 GCA_013389865.1 Piaya cayana
AATGCTGTGAGAAACTGTGTCAAAGGCTTTGCTGAAGTCCAGGAAGACCACATCTACAGCCTTTCCCTCATCCAGTAGACGAGTCACTGTGTCATAGAAGGCGATCAGGTTGGTTTGGCAGGACCTGCCTTTTGTAAACCCATGTTGGCTGGGCCTGATCACCCGGTTCTCTTGCAAGTGCCTTGTTTTGTTCTGGTATCAGCCAGGTACCGCCCATCCTCAAACTATTCCTGACTTTCAATAAGGAGCTCTCAGATCATCAGTGAGTCACTTACAGGTTTTTAGGATAATGTGACCTTATTCCTTATTTTTTTTCCATAAGCATCCTCCATCCCTCCAGCATTTTACAGCATTTTCTATAGATGTATTTTGAGCTAAGATATGAATAGGTAAGGACTTTTAACCAATACTTGTAGATTTTATCCACTCCTGATGTCTTCCAGTTAGACTCCATTCTTCTCTGAATATCTTTATCAGCACCCTGGCATTCAATTTACTTAATCATACCACTCCACTTCTTTTTTTTTTTTTTTTTGCAGTCCTCTTAGCCAAAAGATAAAATACTGTTTTCCTTTCCCATAATACTTCCTAACTTTTTTCCAGATATTTTGTTTATTGGTGTGTAGGTTCATCACACTGCTGCTCTTGCCTAAAAACCTTTCACTGATTCTTCTGAAACTACTTCTTTCAATGCATACTGTGTTCTTTCTGAACATTTTTTTACTTTACTGACTGTACCAAATTTTTCTGCTTCGGTCTTCTCTAACTGTTGCAGCACTGTGGTTTGTTGATTTTTTTTTCTTAATTTTTTTCCCCACAACTACATGCACCTGCTTTTTCAGTTTCCCTTTTAAAATGCTTCCTTTTATTTTTTTCACTGTGAACTTTTCAACTGGTTGTGTGCCTCCCTCTCATGCCTTTTTTGTGGCATTCTCCATCAGAGCTTCAGAGGATTCCTACTGCTGTGAACACTTTGTAGCATATCCTTGCAAAACTGGGATGTCTCTAAGAACTGTCCCTTCTATGAATTTACTAGGATTTTCTGTGACTTGCTAAAGCTGCTTCTTCCTTATAACTTTAAGAGGCAAACACAGTGTACCCTCACAGATTTGGTAAGTACACATCACTGCCAAGGCTTGCTTGCTTTTTTTTCTATGCTATTAGCATCACCATTTGAGTCAATAGCCTGCCAGAAGAGAACAAAACGCCATCACTAACAGATTACCTCGGCAACATCCCAGCAGCTATCATTTTCCCCTTCCTAATATCATAATTCAGCTCATGAGGAATTTTGATGTATATTAAGAACAGAACTTGGTCAGCCAGCAAGCACTGAGAAAATCCCAAAGCTTCTGTTCTTTGCACCAATGCAAACCCTTACCTATTCTCTCTGAGCATCTACAAATCGGATCTTTTCTCAAAGGCTCAATAACAGCAAGTGGATTTTCTTTGAGATCCGAACATATTCCAGTCAACATCTAACCCATCGTAAGCCTAATTCCCTTGGAGCCACCAGGGCATCTTTAGAGAATGTCTTCTGTATGTTTTCTTAGCAAAAAATAGATTCTCAATCTTGAGTGCAAGTTTAAACAATATGAAATTATGCTTGGCAAGTGTTGAGTGCCTTTGGGTACAGTGATCATTAATTCCTCTGCAGGTAATGCCTCTCAGTCATCCTCTTTCTGAAAACTCCTTACCTGGGGAAGAATAAATCACTTTTACTACATAGTGTCAAAATGGTCTGAGATTGTGTAGGATCTGCTCCTGTTCCCAATGAGAAGAATGAGTCAATGGCTTATTTGCAGCTGCTAAACATGTATTTTTGTGCATTCTTTGACTGGGTTTGGCATTGTGATCTGGGGAAAAGAAAGAAGCATGGCTGTGGCAGTGCTGATGCTGCTATGGAAGGATAACCCTGCCAGACCGGACAAAGAGAAGGAAGGATTAGTGACAAGGGTAGCAGCTGCAGAAAGGTTTAACATAAGTGCTTTGAAAACAGTTCAGCAAGAAATGAATGAGAATTGTGTAACTGGGAAGAAAAGACCATTTATTGCTTGTGGGATGGCTGCACAGAGCAGGTGACAGTCTGTCTTTATTGCCGCTGAAAGCAAAAGGACTGGGGAGCAACTGGAAGTGCTGCTTTCTTGTTCATAAGGGACTCTGGCATAGTGACAACCTCCCCTGTGATACTGAGGTTTTCTTGGCCAGCTTCTAACTTCAACAGAAATTGTTTGTGCTTTGAGCTATGCAGGTTGTTGGGACCCTTAGAGGCATAAGTGCCGTTCTCCAGGCGTGTTCACTCAGGAAATCACTTCCAGTTATTAAAAAACCATGACTGCATCTTGTGTTCACTGGTGTTCTTACAAAGAAAGGCAGAGGCAAAATGGAAAGGCAAGAAATACTGTTTCCATTCATTTCTGCATGAGAGGACAGAAGTGCAAGTCCACTAGCCATTAGTGATGTCTCCAGCACATCTCTCTAGGCCACAGACTGAGATGAAAACCAGTATATACTGTAAATGTGATTTCCCAGGATACCTGTGGGCTTTTTAGGGCTGTGGCTTCTCTCAGGGCTCTTTCATCCAAGGCTTGATTGCTAATAGGGGTACTGCCATGATGCTTACCCTCTCCTCCTTCCCTGCAGCATCTGATTTTTTCAGGCACATTGAAGTCAAAGTAATTTTTTGTTAAGATGTTTGTTCCTTTTAACAAAGTGAAAAGGTGCATTCAGATTCTTTCAGAAGTGATAGAAGTATATGAGATGAGATGAAACATCTTCCAGGCATCTTATTTAGAGATAAATTTGGCTCCAAAGTGAACGTGCACTACTCTGCTTAACATCAGTATTTCCTGATAGAAGAATTTAGCTCTATAAACAAAATAAAGAAAAATGAAATCTGAAGGTTACTTCTTATAGCTAAGCATGACATGATGATTTTCTTTGCCTTGAATCTTCCTGTTAAGTAGGCCATGTAGTTTTTTCAGTACATGCAGCATGTGTATAAAGCGTGATTATTCCAATCTGAGATAACTTTTCCCTCTTTTCTGTCTCATAAAAATACATGGATATGCTACAAAGTAGTGCACATATGGTGAAGAAGTTTTGCTTGGTGAAAACATGCTTGTTTGTAGAAAATATAACCTGTATTTTCATTAGTTAGGACTTAATACATGTTTATTAAGGTAGCACCTGATTTTTCTTCAGTCATTTCTCAAATGAAACTCTCACCAGGGTGATTATACATTTTGTTTGTAGTATGTGACTTTTGTTAGTCATCAGGGAGTTCAAATGATGAAAATTTACTGAGAGATAGGGCAAAAAAGAGACTTGTGAGCTGTAGTTTAAAATAACATTAAAAGGTCTAAGCCAGATGATCATGTTGACTCAGTAACCCTGCTTAGAAATTACTGCTTGTGACAGCTATAAGTAATGAAGTCTTCTGCAATAATCATAACAAACCCATTAACTGTATTAAAGTTTTACTGCAGCACCATTTTGTCTCCAGTATCTTTTTTTCACTGTGCTAAATAATGAATTGGTGCCTAAACCACAGTGAATGATTTATAAACATTATGGCTTTTCAGGAATTGCACTGATAGTGAAATAGTCTACTCGGTGTTGCTACCAGGAAATAGGGTGGAAGGAAGACATGGGAATAGATCTGGCTTAACTCAAAGCCTATAGAAGAAGCAAACTTAGTAATATTTTTTTTCTAATAAATTATAGTCTACATCTGCTATTGTACTGTCCATATTTCTTTTTAGAAATTTAAAAAATATGTTTAAACAAGAAAAGAAACCAGAATTTTCTAGTGTTTCGTGCCAGTCTTTTATGCTTGTAAGTAATATATTGTCCCCCCACCTTGAACGGTATCTGCATCTTAATAAATGCTTTGCCAAATAAATTGTCACCAAGCTTTGGATAGCCTTTATTTTCTAGGCATTTGTTATTTTCCACATTTGACAGTAATCGTCTGACCCTGCTTCCAAACATAATGTTTGAAGTGAGAGTTTTAAAAGCGCTACTAAGTGCTGATCAGATCCAGGGTTTGATATCATGCAAAAATGACAAATCATCCTGGTACTCAGCCTGAACTGAGCCTCTGCTCCCAGGCGTGGACTTACTCTAACTCACCTCCTTCACACCTACTCCTAATGCTTCGATGGACCTCAGCTGGCCCTCACATATGGAGAAATGATGTTTAAGTGATGACATCTACAGCAGGACCATCTGCTATAGCTGCATAATTGTCCCAAGTACCAGTTAGTTATAAGGAAACCTTCTTTATACTAGGTGAAATTCTTCTGTGCCCTATTGTCATATATTTTTTTTTCTTGCAATCTAGCATAAGTCTTCGAGTAACTAAAAAAATGCTGTTCTTTCAATAACAGAAACTGATATGAAGATAACCTCCACAGAGCTCAACTTGTGTATCGGTGTCCCTGTCCTCCACCTAGCTACCAAAAATAACCCTGCTGTCTGTCACATGGGCTTCAGCAGTGACAGTGCAAACAAACTATAGCCTTTGTGACACCTATATAAGGTTTCCTTGGGAAAAATATGGGCTTGTTTTTTATTCTTTCACTGAATCTATCTATAGCATAATTAAAAGTTTTCTTCAGCAAGTCCTTGTAAAAAATTGGTTGCAGACCCTTCAAGTGTAGTTCTAGGGGCAAAATGTAGAGCATGCTCTCAAATTTCCAAAGCACATTTCAATCAGGGCATAAGTTTTTGGTGAAGATAATATCCTTTGCTTTCCTTGCCAAGGTGTGGGTAAGCAAAGTTTTGCAGCGTGCTGCTGTTCTTTGACCAGAAACTGAGATTTAAAGATGGAACATCCACAGCTGAGCATACACTGGAGTTAATGGGGAACATCCTTTACATTCATAGAATCATAGAATAACCAGGTTGGAAGAGACCCACCAGATCATTTTGTCCAACCATTGCTATCAAACACTAGACCATGCCCCTTAGCACCTCATCCACCCGTGCCTTAAATGCCTCTAGGGAAGATGACTCAACCACCTCCCTGGGTAGCCTGTTCCAATGCCCAGTGACCCTGTGAAAAATCTGACAACTATTCACCTGGCAAGCGTCTTACAGTGTTTGGGACGGAGATGGGTTCCCTGGGCATCACAATTCTAGCCATGTCTCATGCCCTTCTAACTTTCCTCCCGTGGCGCAGAGTATCCAGCACAGATCCTAAGTGAATATGGCCTTGAGCATAACAGGGAGTCACAGCTGAAGGAGAAGGTATATAAACGTGTGAAAAAGCACCTGTTGTTTGGCATTAGGTGCAGGCTGGCATCTCTGGCAATCTTGGTGCTGCCAGTCGTGCAAAGCGCAGCTTTCCTGACTTACTTTGGCTGGATTACGGTGAGCAGATGCCAACTGTTTTCATTTCACATCATCATTAATTTCATCCCAGAATCTGGAGCTCTGGGTAGCAGGATGGAAAAGAGGAAGAGGCAGTCTGTCAGGCTGAGAAGATGAGTCTTGCATGATGCATAGTTACAAAATTTCCCAGATTGCCTGTGCTTCTTGTTGTGGTGATGCTGCATGTAGGAATACATGTTACATTGGAGTATTGGTAGCCACAGGGTCAGTACTGTCCAGAAATGCTTAGGCAGGTGAAAAAAAGTCAGGACTATTGATTTTTATCCTTTGAAAGGATTAATTGATTATTTCTTTTCTCAAATGAATTATTTACACTTGCTTCTCTAGCTCTATTTTTAAAAGGAGAATGTAACTTATTGCACAGATAACTCCTGAATTATTAATATCACACTACTCAAGCTGTCAAGAGAGTGAATGGAGGGGGAAAAGATGGTACCATGTTGTCAAGTTTGCATTGCATTATGCTATGGAACTGAGCTTTCCTCCTTCCCTTTGCCTGCCACTGCGCTGGTAAACTTGGCTGTGCCGCCCAGAGCCTTGCTGGCTGCCAGGCAGCCCAGCTCGCAGTGTGTCACATGTTGCCTTGATCCATCGAAAAGTTGTCTGTTCCTTGGGAATGGAGAAATGGAGTCAGTTGATGCAATTAGGTCAGGGACAGGGTTTACATGGAAAAGAGGTGTAATTGAGCAGCTGGGAATCTTTAAGGAAGCTCTAATCAGTACATTTTGCTGCTTTCTGTACATAACCTGTTTCCTTTGTGCTGCAGGTGAGGATACGTTTACATCTTGTTCTTTTTGCAAACCCAATTTGTGCCAAAGCAGTGGTACGTGCAGTATTTCAGCCCCTTTCTCAGCCCCATTGTAGTGGTGCCCACACCCCCCACAGATCCTGATGGGTTTTGCTGGCAGTTATATTGCCAGGGAGCTCACTGCAAGGCATGTTTTTTTGCCCCGTTCCTGCATTCAGCCTGCAGAGAGCTGCCTGGAAAGAAGAGAGTTTCTATTCTGTGGGAGGAAGCACAGCAAAGCCTTCTCTTGATTTGGGTTTGGGTTTGTGCCTTGATGTGAGAAAGCCTGGAGTTTCTATTAGCATCTGTAACAGTGGTTTGTTCAGTCTAGAAAAGTGATGATATCTGCCCTTAATTACCTCTGATTTCTGTGTTTCCTTTTTTTTCTTTACTGTATATTTTGTTACAAAATGAAAGCTTGAGCCCAGATGAATATCAACGTTACAAGATATTCTTACTCGAGTGGGGAAATTTTAGGTCTGGTGAAAGTAGCTGGAGCTGGGGAAGATAAATTGTGTTGATATTTAGGGACATCAGCATAATGTCTATGTGGGCAGGAGCCCAGTGATCCATCTGAGATTGCCAGATGTACGTATTGGTCTATTTAAGGCCTGTTTCTTAGGGATCACTCCAAAATAGTTACAGTTCAATCTCTTCAGTGTGCTCTTGCTGCAGTCAGCTGTGCTGAGGGAAACTGGGTCTTGTGCGGAGATTGGTGAAGGCAGCTCTCCTCATCATTGCTGTACACAGAGTTCAGGATGAATTCCCATCCCTGAGTTCAGGTGTGTAAAACTGGCAGACTTTGGAGTGATGAAGGTGGGAATAAAGTAATTTAATGGCAAGATAAAGAGTTCTAAGGCAGATTTAAATCTGAAAGCCTGTAAGTTGCCCTTCTCTTTAATGTTTTTCATGATATATAATATTTTTTTCTATCAAAGATAATTGAGGACTGTTTGTTTCCCCTTTCAGTTTTCAAGTCTTGTTTGTCATAGAATCATAGAATAATTTGGGTTGGAAGGGACCTTTAGAGTTCATCAAGTTCAACCCCATTGTGATGAGCAAGGACATTTTCAATTAGGTCAGGTTGGTCAGAGTAACAACCATCCAGCCTGATGTTGAGTGTTTTCAGGGATGGGGCATCCACAACCTCTCTGGGCAACCTGAGTGTCTCACTGCCTTCATCATAATCTTTTTTTTCCTTATGTCCAATCTAAATCTACCCTCTTTTAGTTTAAAACCATTACCCCTCATCCTATTGCAAAATACCCTACAAAAAAATCTGTTCCTATCTTTCTTATAAGACCCCTTTAAGTACTGAAAAGCTGCAGAAAGGTCTGCCTGGAGCTTTCTCTTACTGAACATCCCCAACTCCCTCAGCCTTTCCTCATAGGAGAGGTGTCCTTTTCCTCTGATCATTTTTGTGGCCCTCCTCTGGATCTTCTCCAAAAGAGCCCATGTCTTTCCTGTGCTGAGGTCTCTGGAGCTGGACACAGTACTCCGTTGGGGTCTCACCAGAGCAGAGTAGAGGGGCAGAATCACAGACTTGGCTTTCTGGGCTGCAAATGCACGTTGCTGGCTCGTGTCCAGCTTTTCATACACCAGTATCCCCAGGCCCTTCTCTGCAGTTCTGCTCTCAATGCCCTCATCTCCAAGCTTGTATGGATGCTGAAGGTTGCCCCAACCCAGGTACAGGATCTTGTACTTGGCCTTGTTGAACCTTATGAAGTTCATATGGGCCCACTTCTCAAGTTTATACAACTCCCTCTCGATGGCATCCCATCCCTCAGGTATATCAGCTGCACCACTCAGCTTGGTGTCATCTGCAAACTTGCTGAGGGTGCATGTGATTCCACTGTTTATGTCATTGATGAAGATACTAAACAGTATCCTGAGAGATGCCACTCATCATTGATCTCCATCTGGACACTAAACCATTGACCAACACCCTCTGGATGCAACCATCCAACTGATTCCACATCCACCAAACAGTCTGCCCATCCATCTGTATCTCCAATCTAGAGTGAAAGATGGTGTGGGGGACCATATGAAAAGCCTTACAGAATTCCAGGTGGACAACATACACAGTTCTTCCCATCTGTTGATGTAGTCACTCTATCATATAAAGCCACAAGGTTGGTCAGGCAGGACTTGCTCTTGGTGAATTTGTGCTGGCTGTCTCAAATCTCCTCCATGTGCCTTAGCGTAGCTTCTATCTAGAAAGATATATTCAGTGATCGTCCCAGGCACAGAGGTGAGGCTGACAGGATGGTCATTCCCAGGGTTCACCTTTCTAAAGGAGTCCTTCATTTTTTGCATTACTATGCTTATGTGTCTTTTATCATGACTTTATTAATTTGATGATTATTCCCAAGCCAGAAGATGTCATATTACCACAGATATCATGAACTGTAGGCAATTATAGGGGAATGTTCCCATGTTGCTCTGGGAAGGGACAAAAACCTAGGTCCCACCTTACTTATCAGGATTTGAAATGATGCAAATCATTTGCAGGAAAGAGGCTACTGTTGTACCTTAATCAGTATGCATTAAAATTATAGAATGATTCCTCTTAAGATTTCCACTGTTGTGTTCTGTTGTCAGAGTATGTGACTATGGTTTCTAGATAACCTTCACAAGGGGAAAAAAAATAGTTTCCTAAAAGAAAAAGAAGGGGGGAAAAAAAGTTGGAACACATCTTTGAAATGCATATAGCACATCAGTCTTCCCTTTTGCTGTCTTCCATCTCCTCAAATGGCAAAATGTATCAGGTTTTCTCCTTCCTCTTCTGCTGGTCCTTTCTTGGTGGGATTTTCACATCTTCTCTTCCTTTGTTCTTCTTCACCTTAGACTTAACTTTCACAGAAGGGGTCATCGGACACTGGCACAGGCTGCCCAGGGAGGTGGTTGAGTCACTCTTCCTGGAGGTATTTAAAAGACAGATGAGGTGCTCAGGGACATGGTTTAGGGGCAGATAGTAATATTTGGACTCGATGATCCAAGAGGTCTTTTCCAACCTGGTGATTCTATGATTCCATGACTTTCCCTGTGCATATTGCAGGTACAGAGGCTATGTCGAACTCACAGTTCTGCAGTACATGCAAACCAGCCCTTGATTTTAGAGGCAGCTTTGATGAGCAGGACTTAAGGCACACCTTGGGACAGTATCTAGTGCTAGGAGCTGGACTACACTGTTTGAAAAATTACTTTACAGCTGTTGCCAGAAGTTTTTTGCTCCACTAGGTCAAAGCCTCAGACAAGCACAAAAATCTCTAAATGGGAACTTTTTTTCTGTGCTATTTCTGGTTCTACCTGGTCTCAGTTTCCTTGGATATATTGCAAGAATGTTTCTTTGTTGGAATACTTTGTCAGTTACATTCTGGTCCTGATTGTAATAAGTGCAAAGACCAAACAAAAGGAAAAAAACATGTCAGTGAATATTAAAGTCATGGTGGTTTTGATCCTACAGTGTTGGTTTCACACTTGGGTAAAGTTTTACCTCTCTTTAGCTTTGTTTGAGTGGATAGTCCATCAGTCCACGCAGCCATAGAGGAGACAGCAATTCAGCTAGCACAAATGCAGAGATATCCTTTGCTTCTCTTGGCACAACTGCTGTAAGAATAACCATATGTAACAATTTGTGTATTCTTTGGGGGAAAAATGTAGAAAATAGAAGGAATTTATGTGGTTCTGCATAGGAAGATTAGGCATCAGCACTCCTACAGCTGCCTTTTCACTGAATATGGTTTTGTGCTGGTGGATTGTTGTAAGAAATGGGTACATTGTGTGGACTGCTGTCCTTCCTAGTCAGTATGAATAAGCACTCTGGAGAACTTAAGCACTGATGTTTCTTTACTACAAGATGATTACGAGAAAAAATTGCAGTAATTTTTTTTAGGCAAAGGGAAAGAAGAGGAGTCTTGTAGGATGAGCATTGCTGGCATGGACATCTCACACATACTTCATGTCTTCACAGATGCTTTCCTTACAAGCAAGAACAATAATCAGGCTGTGGATATGACAGCCCACAAGTATTCACCAGTGATACTCCACAAGCATCCACAACATAATGCTCCACAAGAAGTACAGTACTTCTTCAGAGACTCTGGTATTAACAGGAACATCGCTGTAACATTGCTACCTGTTTCATAGTGAACACAAACTAAGAAAGAGGGAGAAATAAGACATTTCCATAAATTATCTTCAGTTTCTTTAATATTAATATTAATACTCTCAGCATATGAAGACTGACAGAGCTTTCTAGGATTCACTGAGACTGGTTACTAATAAAGGCATTTTCACAACTGAACCTGACAGTCTGTTATCTGGATTTAAATGTGGGTGTTGATTGGATCTTGGCACCTTTATTCCNTGTTCTGTTGTTCGAGTATGGGACTAAGGTTTCTAGATAACCTTCACAAGGGGAAAAAAAATAGTTTCCTAAAAGAAAAAGAAGGGGGGAAAAAAAGTTGGAACACATCTTTGAAATGCATATAGCACATCAGTCTTCCCTTTTGCTGTCTTCCATCTCCTCAAATGGCAAAATGTATCAGGTTTTCTCCTTCCTCTTCTGCTGGTCCTTTCTTGGTGGGATTTTCACATCTTCTCTTCCTTTGTTCTTCTTCACCTTAGACTTAACTTTCACAGAAGGGGTCATCGGACACTGGCACAGGCTGCCCAGGGAGGTGGTTGAGTCACTATTCCTGGAGGTATTTAAAAGACAGATGAGGTGCTCAGGGACATGGTTTAGGGGCAGATAGTAATATTTGGACTCGATGATCCAAGAGGTCTTTTCCAACCTGGTGATTCTATGATTCCATGACTTTCCCTGTGCATATTGCAGGTACAGAGGCTATGTCGAACTCACAGTTCTGCAGTACATGCAAACCAGCCCTTGATTTTAGAGGCAGCTTTGATGAGCAGGACTTAAGGCACACCTTGGGACAGTATCTAGTGCTAGGAGCTGGACTACACTGTTTGAAAAATTACTTTACAGCTGTTGCCAGAAGTTTTTTGCTCCACTAGGTCAAAGCCTCAGACAAGCACAAAAATCTCTAAATGGGAACTTTTTTTCTGTGCTATTTCTGGTTCTACCTGGTCTCAGTTTCCTTGGATATATTGCAAGAATGTTTCTTTGTTGGAATACTTTGTCACTTACATTCTGGTCCTGATTGTAATAAGTGCAAAGACCAAACAAAAGGAAAAAAACATGTCAGTGAATATTAAAGTCATGGTGGTTTTGATCCTACAGTGTTGGTTTCACACTTGGGTAAAGTTTTACCTCTCTTTAGCTTTGTTTGAGTGGATAGTCCATCAGTCCACGCAGCCATAGAGGAGACAGCAATTCAGCTAGCACAAATGCAGAGATATCCTTTGCTTCTCTTGGCACAACTGCTGTAAGAATAACCATATGTAACAATTTGTGTATTCTTTGGGGGAAAAATGTAGAAAATAGAAGGAATTTATGTGGTTCTGCATAGGAAGATTAGGCATCAGCACTCCTACAGCTGCCTTTTCACTGAATATGGTTTTGTGCTGGTGGATTGTTGTAAGAAATGGGTACATTGTGTGGACTGCTGTCCTTCCTAGTCAGTATGAATAAGCACTCTGGAGAACTTAAGCACTGATGTTTCTTTACTACAAGATGATTACGAGAAAAAATTGCAGTAATTTTTTTTAGGCAAAGGGAAAGAAGAGGAGTCTTGTAGGATGAGCATTGCTGGCATGGACATCTCACACATACTTCATGTCTTCACAGATGCTTTCCTTACAAGCAAGAACAATAATCAGGCTGTGGATATGACAGCCCACAAGTATTCACCAGTGATACTCCACAAGCATCCACAACATAATGCTCCACAAGAAGTACAGTACTTCTTCAGAGACTCTGGTATTAACAGGAACATCGCTGTAACATTGCTACCTGTTTCATAGTGAACACAAACTAAGAAAGAGGGAGAAATAAGACATTTCCATAAATTATCTTCAGTTTCTTTAATATTAATATTAATACTCTCAGCATATGAAGACTGACAGAGCTTTCTAGGATTCACTGAGACTGGTTACTAATAAAGGCATTTTCACAACTGAACCTGACAGTCTGTTATCTGGATTTAAATGTGGGTGTTGATTGGATCTTGGCACCTTTATTCCAGGTCATCAACCAACATAATTGAAGGGGGCAGGAGCACTAATTAGAATGCAAAGGTTGTCATCGTATTACAATCTGGTCTTTAATACTGAAGCTGTCTTTTCATCCCTTTCGTGGTCTGCAACTGATGTGGTTCCTCATTTGGTCTCTCTAGCTTTTGCTCTGAGGTCCAGAGTTTTACTTGGCAGCTCAGCAAGGAGAAGAGGAAGAATATGAGATATCCGCTTTGGCAATCAGGAGCGGAAATAGTTCAGATAAATCGCCCACAACAAAGGCTTATTTTACTCCCGTCTCAGAAGTGGGAACTACTGAGGGAGGAGGATGTGGCAGTAACTGCCATGGGGGGTGAGGAATAGAAAGCCTCAGAATGCCTCTGGTTTAGCTTTAATTTTCTTTTCAGGGGCTTCTTGTGTTGCTACTGCTCATACCTGATTATCCATAGTCAAGACATTTCAGACAAAGCCACTAACAGTAATATTTCTACTCTCCTCTGAACTGCTTCATGAAGATTTAAAACCTTAAACCGGGTTGCCAGGTTGACATTTGCAGGAACAATTATTTTTACCATGTAAAACTGCTACTATAAAAGAGACTAGGCTTCCTTAAGGATTTATTGAATTTCTGTTTTCTCCATTAAAGAACCAATTATTATTTTCAAATGAAAGATTTACCACAATGAAATCATTAGTGACTGTGCATTTAGGGGTTTTTTTGACAGCACTGCTAGCTATTACAGCCAAGTAGTCAAATTCTGCCTCCATAGCATGCATAGCAGTGACAATTTATCTTTTTCTCTTTGGTGGGAGATGGAGAATTTGACCAGAAGTGAGCAGATGTCAGAATGATCATAGCTTCCTGCAGTTCTTTTTTTTTGTTTGTTTGTTTCTTTCTTTTCTAGCCCCTGGTGTAATAGCATTTCAGCTTTTTACTTCATTTTCATTCTTTAGTTACACACCTAGTTTTTCTCATGACTGAGTGCATATTGCGAAGGCAGCCTTGGGGAGCGATATAATGAAGAAGTGCAAAGTGAAATATCACATTACTGCCCATGTAGGGAAAAAACAGTCCATGTTAAGCATTTGGGGACTTAGGCATTCAGTTCATGGGAATTTTGAAATATGGGTGAAACTGATGACTACTCATATATTTGCAAGGGGTTGGAGGTAGGGGAATTGAGTCCTTGGAGATGGCAAAGGTCTGATTGCTGTCTGTCTGCAGTTTTTAAGGAGAAGCTGGCTGTGCAGCAAAGGTAACACAAGCCTTCCCAGATAACAGTGGCAATCTCTAGAGGCAGACTGTCCAACAAAAAGTCTTTTTTCTCTCTCAAACACACATTATTTTGCTTTCACATTCAGTAGCAAACAAGTACATGAGGTTTGATAAGGTAATTTTATTACAGCCAAATAAAATGTGAAAGTTTCAGCATCTTGCAGTTGGAGATACTTTCAATAGTTTAAAACCCTCTGATTAGCTTTTTCTGGTGGAATGCCTACTCCTACCCACGTGATGTGGGATCCACCAACCATGCAATCTCTTTTACCTTCTGTATCTTTTTGTCAACTCCAGAGTGTAGATTCGACACAGGTAACAAACTAAAATCGGGACTAGGTGAGCTTGAGCATGCTACTTTAAAAAGACATTTTTGTTCTTGGAAATGGTATATAAAGAGATGTCTGGGGCTCACCATTTGATCGAACATACCTTCAAAGTAAATCCATTTAGTGTACCTTTTGATTACTAGTCCTGAAGTCTCAGCATAGGATGAGGCTTGTTCATAAACAATGGTGAAAAAACATTCTGCTGAACAGACTGTATTCCTTGGCATGGATCGACTGTTCTCTGCTATGATCAGTGGAGGTAACCTCTTCTTACAGTAACACATCCGAGGGCATAAGCCAACCCACCAGCTTTTGCCTTTGGTAGCAGATGCTAATTCATTCATCTGCATGGAGCTTACCTACTTACAGATATATCAGCTGCAGGTTGTTACCTCTCTTCTGCTGAGTGCTTATGCTCGTTGGTGGGCTTGGAGCATTTGCTAGATGAAGGGCAATGGAGACAAAAGCTCAATGTGAAAATTCACTTGTGACAGTGAAAGTATGTCTCCTCAGAAGATTTAATGGTTGCCTGCAATTGCATATGTGCTGTGTATTTTGTCTTGTAATTGTCTGCAAAGTTTTCAGGAAAGGAAACCAGGAGAAGGGGCAGAGATTATGATACCCAGAGTTTTAGAGAGTGATGGTACAAAGAGTGGGATTGTAGAAACGGAACAGCTCTTTCAGATATAAAAAGTGATAGATTGCATCAGCATAATGATGCTTAGCAGAAGCAAGTGAATAGCAGAAAAGGAATGTTATTTCAGTTATGCCATAGACAGCTGTCAGAGGGCAGACAGAATTTCCTTCCTACCCTTAATGAAATGGAAACATTCTGGTATAATTTGCAATTAGCGTTTCTTCTTTTATGCAGCAGAGGTTGGAAGTTTTTTTGGCATTACGTTTATTTCCCTGGAAGCATGCATGTATTTGCATTATTCATTCCCTGCTTTTTTACACCATGAATTTCCTGTGATGATCTCATTATGTTTACAGCATTCCTTGTAATGGCATAAACAGAGATTGATGCCCTATTTTCATATTTGGGTGTGGTAAGGAACAGTCACATGCAGTCTGCTCCTCAGCAATGCAAGAAGCCCAATCGAATGCCTCAGTAAGACTTAATTTCAGATGCAAGGTAGATCCTCTGCTAATGCCATCAAGCTTGAGGACTGTCCCCATTGATTCCAGGGGGATTTAAACAGTAGCAGGAAAAAATAAAAGAAGAAAGAGCATGCTCAAAATAAATTTAAACTACAAATGATTATTATTGTAGCTACAACAAAGAATGTCCATGAGGAAAAGAATCAGGAATGTGAATGGCTGTTGCATATGCAAGAATTTCTAGAAATTTTAAACAGATTTTTTTAGCCAATATAAAAACTTAAAGAATGAGTAGCTCTTTCCTACTCACAAAAATGGAAAGAAGGTATTCAGAATGTTTACTAACATTTAGTGATAAATTTGGGGCTATCAAATTGTTTTCAGTTAGAGACTTCCACTGTAACTCACAAAAGTTAATAAATCACATCATAGAGTTCTCGGAGTGATTTATCCTAGGCTTACTGATGGGGAAAAGTGAGGAATGGGATTATTAAAACATATACTGCTTCTGGGGTTTTTTGTTTTGGTTCCTGATCTCTTGAGTGGGAGTAGCCATTGGGCTTTAAGGCCCAACTACAATGCAGTGAATTCTTATCCTTTCAGTTCAACTACAGTAGTTTGTCAAGGGATACGTTTGAAAGCAGATTTATATTTTGTTTAGGTTTTTCAGATTAGAACCCTGTTTGGGTTTCTCTTTGTTGGCAGCATTCCAAATCACAGTTATTAACAGCAATTTTTAAACTCCCCTTTGGTGTCTGCTGCAGAAAAAGTGTTTCTGCAGCTGCCCACTTTACTCCCTGGAGTCCAAGACAAAGTGACTTCTATACTGGCACAGAGGGTTGCCAGAGGCAGAAACTATTACAGAATAGCTTGTTGCATAGACAGCACAAACAAGTCACCAGTCTGTGAAACTCACTGTTACATGATTATCACCGAAGGGCAAGGATTTAGGAAGACTCAAAGGAGACTAGGCATGCTTCTATATGAAGTGAGCAACCAGACCTGTCATACAAGTGTAAATATTACTATAGGTTTTAGGAATGAAAGAAACAACTGGATGTAGGATTTCACTGCACATCAAATTTGGATATTTACCTGGGGTGCCATTAGCTTGAAGACATTTTCTGCAGAAGCTTTCTCTTTTGGGTACCATCAGTAATCATCCCAGCTTGCTTCCCAATGGGAATATGCAGGTGTGTCTCAGTCTGGTATGCATAACCTTGCTAAAAACATACTCGTTGAAGCTGAGAAGTTTTAGAGCCCCAAATCCCTAAAAGAAGAGCTAACATCTGGTTTTGCCCTATGTTGAAATTCCAGTTCCATATTTTTCCTTCATCGGAGTTATTAGAAGTTCTCATTCGAATGTCAAAAGTCCATTTCTATAATGTGTTTTGGCACCTCATTTTTTTTTATTCTCGATTCAGCTTCCAGACATTGCTGGGTTTTCTTAGTTGATGCATATTTTCTCCTCAGGAACTTTAATTAAAAATAGTATATACTAGTAATGCAGCTGCTTGTGCAATTTTTCTCTGGCAAAATAAATTATAATAGATTGTATCATCTTCCTTCTTACAGATGGATTTTTTTTAAAGTGGAAACTGCTTGATGAACATCTAATCAAGTAATTCAATTAAACCAAGGCCTTTATTTTTACTATTTTCTCCCAATGGTGAATGAAGGAAAGATGCTGTTACTGAATTTCTAGGAATTCTGAGAGTCTAGCTTTTAGTTGGTGCTTGACTTTAAAAAGGCTTTTTAGCAAGGTTTAGACTGTCATCTTGTGTACAAGCTTAATCCTGACTGTAGTGAAATAGGATTTAGTGCTGCTCTGTACCTTCTCAACAGAGTTAGAGTAAACAGGATTTGTGTGGGTAGGTATATGAGAGGAACAGCTGCATAACAGATCTGCAGTCGCTTGTGGACCCTGTGGGCTGCAGCATGATGAAGGGGATTTGGGCTCTGTGTTCATGCAGGGAAAGAGCTGCTGCTCAGTGCCAGGTTCAGGTCAAACTCCATCTCCAGGACTTGAAGGGGTGGACCTGGTGCAGCAAAACTTGGCACAGCTTGATCGGCACCAACTTTTGTGCTGGGATTGGAAAAGCCAAATGTAATAGTGAGTCAAGCTCCAGGCAGAGATATGTATAGTCCTTTTTCTTGATCTTTGAAACATGTTAAAGAGTGTCCTCAAAGTTCTAAAATCTTTTGGTTAGGAGTTATATAAGATCTGCTGGACCTCTCTTTACATTTATCAGATCTAGTGCAGGAAACAGGAGTAGCAAGTACGACCAAGGTATAGGAGTTGTTCTCACACAGGTGGGAAGCGGAAGGAAAGAATTAGACAGACCAAGTGCTAGGTATGCAGGTTGATGGCACTGCGGAGAAGGTGAGAAGAGGACAAGAACTAATTCCATGCCACCTGAGCACTGCTTGGAAAATCAGACCCAGAATATTTTGGGATTTTATTACATCTTTATTAATTATTATGGTGAATTTCGTATTGTCCTGAGTCACTTGGGGAAGGAACCAGTGATTGCTTCCTGTATATCCTGTAGGCTAGAAGTGATGAGCAGGTAGGATTAAAAGATTTTTGTATGCATTCAATTAAAAAAGCAGTGCTTAACTGCTTCCTACAAGCTGCTGGTCTCTAACCAGAGCTTCACAGTGAATTCACCTTGCCTGACTTCTTCTCCCCCTAGAAACAGATAACATCCAACTTGTCCTTCTAATTCTGCCATCCCTGAAGGAATGTTGCACTAGGAGAGGGCAGCCCAATGGTGGCACAAGTCTTCAGCCCTCACCGTGCATCTGTTACACAGGAAAATGGAGCAGCATTGTGATTTGCACCCAAAATGGTCCCAAGCCCAGGCAAGAACCACTTTTCTGTGCACTAGTGGAGAACCTGGAAACAAGGACAGTCTTGAAAAGAGTCTTAACATCCCTCTTAGTTGGTAGGATTGATTGAGAGGTCCTTGCACATATGAAAGAGTAGGTGATGGCATGGAGCATCTGGGAGTTGAAGGTTACCTGAGAAGCAAGTGTGCTTCTTATCACACCCCTCCCTTTGAATAATGTTAGACAAAGGAGGATTAATTTCTGACTTGCAAAGAACCTTGTTCATCTGGTTAGCAGTGAGATGCAATTTTGTTGGTTTTCCATGTTTCATATGTCTACTTCTGACTCATGTTCTTTGTGTTTAGTGGGTATTCAAGTGGCAGATTGAAAAGGTGACACGAGTAGGTCTTTACCATAAAGTTGAAAAAGGCAGAAAACCTGAAGATTTGAACTTCCTTATAGGCTATTCCTTTGAGCCAATATTCAAGGGCATGGAATATCAGGGAATTACTGATATCAGACCCAAGACTCTTTTGACCTACTGCACAGATTCCAGCTCTGTGCGGAGAAATTATGTGCAATCTTCACTAGGTGAATAATAAGATCTGTACTAAAGAGACACAGAAACTCCAGTGAGAGCTGCCTAGAGCTGTTAAAAACCTTTGCTTTCTGACATGTCTGTCCCTTAGACCTTTGCAAACACACAGAGTATTCATCTGAGGATGCAGAGAGGTGTATTCCAGCAAATCTATTATAGCATGCAGTGGATGCTAAACAAGAAATTCTTGAACAACCGGAGGTGGGAAAATTTCAACATTTTCCATTGTAAATGTTAATGTATGTAGCAGACAGAAGGAGTATTATATGAAAAGTTCATGCTTTCAGATTTTTCTGGTGCTGACCTATGGCAAGGAGACCAGTATTTGCATTATTTCCATGGTGGTTTTTTCATAAGGGAGGGTGAAAGCAAAGAATAAAGAGATTTCAACTTGAAGGCATCTGCTCCTTTGAAAGTATGATTTAAAGTGAAAAACTCTTTAAAAGTAGAAAGAGTTGAAATCAAGATCTGACAGAAATATTTTTTAATTACAAAAAAAAACCCTTCTAGAGATAGCTATGCCCAATTTTTTCTGGAACACACTCTATCAGAGAGACCATTATAAAATGCTAGGTTACACTACTTGAATGCAAGGATGTTATCATCACTTTATGTGACCCCAGAATATCCCAAGTATTTAATAGAAAAAGCAGAAAACAAGTCCTTTGTCATAAAGACTCTACGGTTTAAAAATGAGGCTTACATTAACTGTTTTAACAGGCAGTGAATTATTTTCTAAACCATTGGCTGTCATATAGTTGGAATTATAGCAATGATAAACCCTCTAATGTTTTCCTGAGACATGCAGTGGGGCATAAGTACAATGTAAAAGAAGATTTATGCCAAGAAGACTAACTTGTTTATGGGTGCACACTGAAAGAGATTGTAATAAAGTCTTACTCAAAGCTCCTGCATAGACACAGACTTTGGGCAGGTCTCCTATGTATGCATGAGTCAGGAAAATGTATTTCCAACTATGAAAAGGCAAGCAATGTTTGTAGTCTCTCTCTTCTCCTGTAATGTGGCTGCAGCATTGTTCTCCCTAACAAACTCTCTTAATTTAGCTATTATAAACCGTCTTGGTTCATGCTGACCTCCTACATGAGACCTAAACCTGCTCCTGGTCTTTTATTCTGTTGACTTTCTATGTTCTGTTAGTATTTGTTCCAGCTGCTATTCAGAAGGTTACGGATATATGAAATACATTAAGATTGACAACTACAGTTTGGATAAATTTTTGTGATGTTTCCAAAATTCACTAAGTCAAGGAGGCCCTTGTCCTGGAAGAGCAGAAACAAACAAATCCAAGTCAGAAGCACACACAAGTGTTTGCAAAAGTATAAGGTGCATTTTGCTTCAGCTAGCTGAGTAGCACAGTGTGGATGGTTGTGGTGCTGCCCTTCCTTATGTCCTACAAGTCATTACACTCGCTTGGATGGAAAGATCTACTATGTGCTCCTGACTGGTGGACTCTCACCTCCAGAAGTCTCTCTGCTACTTGAGACAGGAGTTTACTAAGATGTGATCATACTTAGTTCATCAACTCTGTTATTTTAAGCCTGCTTCTCTTGATCCTTGATGGTAGTTTTGGGGTTTTTTCTTTATGTGGATACAGCGCTTAAAACTGAGGGTGGTCTGAAGCTGTACCTGCAGTTCTGCATATGGCTGGTGAAGTGTTTTGCGACCACATTGCAGTTGAGGGATGTATATGCTGCTAATAGCCAGTCTTAGGGCACCTTTTGATAGCAGGGATACCTCTGAGGAGCAGGCAGGGGTAAGTCACCATTACTTAGGCACTGTACATACAGGTAGAGAAAGCTGCTTAGATTACCTTTCAATTCAGACTGGGTACTCTGTGTTGAAAGTTTAAACTCAGGTTGGAATGGATGAAGGCTTTGTGATTCCTCATGTTTTGGTCATACTGGTGAATTATGTGAAGAGAGTTCCAATTAGTCATTTGAAGTTGTGTATCTTAACACTGGAACAATTCTTGATTTACAATCCCTCTGTAAACTGGTGTTCATAACTTGAGATAATCTTAGGAGATTATGTTGGGTTCCTGTCTAGAATGTCTGAAACTTCAGAATTAAATTTCCAGTTTTGGAAACAGGCATGTGATTGTCATTCATTGCATGCAATAATGACCTCAGTCTTTTTTCTTTGAGTGAATTTTCCTTCCTGGAAACTTACATGAAACTTATATTCGCTCAGTGTGAGCACAGAACAGATGAACTGAGGTTGACTGCCTGGAAAGCAGCTCTGCAAAGAAGGATATGAGAGTCCTGGTAGACAACAAGTCGGTGATGAACCAGCAATGTGCCCTTGGGGCCACGAAGGTCAGTGGTGTCCAGGGTGCATTAAGAAGAATATGGCTAGTAGATCGAAGGAGATTATCCTCCTCTACTCTGCCCTGCTGAAGCTGAATCTGGAGTACTGTGTCTAGTTCAGGGCTCCCCAGTTCAGGAAAGATAAGGAAGTACTGGAGAAAGTCCAATGTAACACCACAGAAATCATCAGGGGACTGGAGCATCTGTCTTTTGAGAAGAAGCTGAATGAACTCGATCAGTTTAGTCGGGAAAAGAGAAAACTAAGAAAGGACCTTATCAATGCTTATAAATATCTAAGGAGCAGGTGTCAAGAGAGTGGGGCCAGAATCTTCTCAACAGTTCTTAGTGACAGGACAAGGGGCAACAGGTACAAACTGAAACACAGGAAGTTCCGCTTGAATACGAGTCAAAACTTCACTGTGAGGGTGACAGAGCACTGCCAGCTGCCCAGGGAGGCTGTGGAGTCTCCTTCTCTGGAGATATTCAAAACTCATCTAGACACATTACGGTGCAATGTGCTGTAGGTGAACCTTCTTTAACAGGGAGGTTGGACTAGATGATCTCCAAAGGTCCTTTACAGTTCCTACCATTCTGTGAACCTGGCTACAGCCCATTAATGTAAAAATGAGATGCTTAAGTGAAATTGAACACAGCTAGTAAAGACAGTAATGGGTAAGTAAAAGTATCTATGCTGTCTTATTCAGCTCTGTAAATAAAATATGCAGATGCAGGGCATGTAGAACATATGGCAGTGTTACACTTTATGCCTTGGTAGGCACATCCATGGCGATGTATAAGCAACATCCAGTAGAAAAAGGAAAAAATGTAGAGGTTATCTAGCGGTACCACCTCTCTACTTAAACATACTTTTCTGTCCACTTTGAGGAGGTGGGTCTGCCAAGTAGAGTCCTTGGTCTTCTTAAAGTGACAAACTGCATACTGGATAGGTTTTATACCAGCCCTAAATTTGCTCCCCCTGCATCCCAAAATAAGCCCTATGTCCATTTAGGCAGTAATCCCATAGTTTGCGTGGCAGTCCAGAAAAAGTTTCTTCCTCTCACCTCTTCATGGATTTCATTCCAAGGACAAAAACGTAGTCTTCTCCTTTGACAGAGCACCTGTTGGGCTCTGATTTCTCTGATGAGGCTACTTGGGTTCCTCCACCCATTTGATTCCTCTGATCCTCATCAGGTCTTTACACTTATTGTGATAAAGCCTTTAGTCAGGTAACCTCACACTCTCATTTTTTGTTCTTTAGTTTTTTCCATTTTTGAGATGTAGCTTTTTTATAACAATGGCCTTGGTACTCCTGGATTAGTCAGTCTCAAACCAAATAAAATTAGCAGTCTGGTGATGGATGCCAGTGGGTAACCAGGCTCACTAGAGTCCTTCTGGCTTCTGGGTCATGTTGGCATCAATACAACTTGAGTTTATTATTTAATGAAAAAAATTAAATTGTCATATTGTTTAATGTTCCCTGAAGGAACAACTTAGAATAGAGATGCCGACACACACTCTGGGTTGTTGTGAAGGTTTTAGGCGTTTATCCTCTACTGCTAGATTGTAAAACCAGAAATACATGTCCTGTCATTTGATGAACACAAGCACCTGGAGTACTTACTTTTCTTAGAGGACCAGTAAAATCTGCTCTGTCAATTTACTCTCAAAACTCCTCCTTTTGGAAAAAGTTAGCATCATACTCTGATTATTCCAGCGTAAGTAGTGTATTTGAAGCTTACAGTATTGCAAGTGCTCACGCTTTCAGCTGCATTTTCAGTACTTCGAGAGGAAATAATGAGGAGAAAAATGTCCACATACGAAGTATGTTTTTCCAGATCTGTTCAGACTTGGTATTCAGTTGGAGTAATGAGAAGCAGATGAATGCTAACAACATATTTTTATACAAATCCCCTTGTAGTGAAGCGGCTTTGCTTGGAGCAGTTGTCCACAGTGCCTTTAGAGACAAGTGAACATACTCAAGGTGCTTTAAATAAACCACCAGAAAAGCAAGCATCACTTAAACTTTACTCAGAGGTTTGTGCTAGTTCAGTTGCTCTTAGCAATTCCTGTTCAGGTGTTTTCTGTTGCTTGATCAAAGAAAAAAATGTTGGTTACTGTTGACTTTCTATAGTGCTTTAGCACACTGTTTAGCATACTAGATAGCACGCTATTCAAATCAGGGGTGACCAAATCAGATTATTCCTCTTAGTACAGGGGTCTGATCCAGCTTCCTGGTACATGGGACTGCTCTCACTAAACATAGGTTATTAAAACAGGTGTAGCTCTTGTACCACCTTAATCTCTACATTGTGATATTATTTAGTGCTGTTGTTGATCCTTGTATCCCAAAGCTGTTAGATTTGTACTAGCTCGAGGCTTATTATACCTCTTTTCTTGCGTGTCACAGACGTCTCAAAGCTGATGAGGAAGGCATCAGGCTGAAGAAAGAGACCCCATACATAGTTAGAAGCTGAACATTCTTGTAAGACCTTCCTGGCAGCAGGATGTGTCAGTCCTTTCTCCATAAATCTCTTCTTTAAGTCTGTAAGTCTGGCAGATTTAACTTCTTTTTAAGCATCAGAAAATGGCACTGCTGACAAAGCTTTTAGAAAACAGTTCATTTAGGGTAAATGCTTGCCTCACTGAAGTCCAAATGCACGTCCAACTGTAGCATTTTTCATTTACTACCTGGCATAAAACCATACACAAAGAAATACAAGCTCAACTGAGGTTAAAAAGAATATCAGGAGGTGGTTGGAGAGGTACTATCAAGTTCTACCTTCCCATCTAAAGAAATAGCTGATGTTTGCTGATTTGAGACAACAGATCAAAGGGAGTGTGAATCCAAAAATAATGCTGCACATGTACTCAGACCTCATTTTACAATTTGGTGTACTCTTTGGGGTTTTTTTACATTTCAGAATATTCTTGTTTTCTAAAAGTGCATTGGCATTCGCTAGTTTCTCAGATTTAGGATTGTAGTGACACTGCTTGAAAACAGGCCAAAAAATATCTGAAGGGAAGTCCTGAAAGGGCTGCAAAACTTCATATTTGAGGTCTGAAACTAGCCTATATCTGGTAAGAATAAGAAGGACACTTCTTAGCTGGGCAGACTATCCCTATTAACTTACCATCAGGCTTCTTACCTATTTCTCTGAAGCAGCTGGTGGCGTCTGCAGCAGAGATGTGATACCGGAAGATGAATGGACAACTTGATTAGTCTCTCTAGCCTCTTACATTTCTGCTAAAATGGTGTTTGCATTTAAAGGCATTCAAGGACAGTCTGGTGTCCTGAAATGGGCCTATTCTTTTGAGAAACGTAAATTGGGTAAGGCAGACCAGGGAGGATCGGTCCCAGTTCATGTATTTATGATAAGCTTTTGCCAAGAGTGGAGCTTGCTTTGTTTTTTTCTAATGCATATTCACTGTCTCTTTTCATTTGTGATGGAAGAACGATCCAATATGAAGATTTTAGTATTGGTCACACTTCACAGCTGCAGCCATGGTTTTGTTTTTTAGTACTGAGTGTAATTATCACTAGCTAGGCTTGCTTGTGGTGGGACTTCACAGCTTAGATTGCTTGCACCTTTTTTATCTCATGGGCACAGTACATTTTTATTTCTCCATGTACTAAGACAGGTACAGTTATCCTTATTGCTTTTAAAAACAATTAATAATTAGCATTAAAATTATATTACACTACCTTAAAATAATAAGGTCATCAGCATAAAAACTGTTGAGGGAAAAAGATATGTCAGAAAAAATAGCCAGTTTTCGTGAAGACGATAGACAGATGGTTTGCTCATTAGCAGTAGACTCTTGAAATGCCCTCTCCTGCTTTTCCTTTATTCTGTAGCTGAGCTCCCTACTGTTCAGCAGATCATTGTATGAGGAGGTGATGAACTTTAAATTGAATCCTATGATTGCACAGCATTCAGGGGAGCACAGAGTTTGCTGGCATCATTCTGTTAGATGAGTGGGGTTTAATCAATCATCTCTTGGATGGAAACCCCTTAGGAATCCAGTGAGAGCTTTGAGGGCCCAGGCCAGCATCAGATTTTGCTTCACAGATAAGAGGGAATGGTGTTTTGCTATTCAGTAATGTGAAGATTACAGACATTTGCAGAGAGCAGGGTGTGATCATTTACCTACCAAATGATGTGACTGAATAACATGCTCTCTTACTCTTCCAGAAGTGGCTTGGAAGAACTGGCAAAACATGGAATAATGAGTTGAGTTATGGATTACATAAGCAGCTGGGGCAGGCTTTAGAGTAGCCTCACTAATTGTTGGTCAGAATGTTACTTCCAAGTATAAACCTAATTTAAGTGTTTATTGTCCCTTACTGCCAGATAGCTCTCACTACTGTCATGCTGCTGTTGCCACTTATGCAAGTCCCTCATTGGTTTTGCTTTTGTCAACAAGTTGACCTTACAACTGATCTCTTCTTGGGGTCTTCTCTTACATAGGTTTCCAGACCATAGACCTTTTCTTTCCTGGGCTGGACCTTTCCTATATATCTCTCCATGAAGGGAAGGATCCTTTCTGTGGGGAGTCCTTACTCTTGCATCCTGTCCTAGTGAGATGCAGACCCTTCAAGCTCTTTGGAAGCTACTGATAGCAACTAAAAGAAGTGACTAGAAAAAAACTCCTCTACCCAAAGCAGCCTTTATGGTCTTAAATCCAGAAGCAGAGGACACCAGGGATGCACAGCGTTCCCAGGGGAGGCATGCTTCTATCCCCTTGATGTCACGCCTGTTTTTCTGCATGAGCATTCATACCAGCAGCAGCCTCTTTTTCTGAGTTCAACACATTTTTCTTTTTATCAAGGTCCTTGTTTTTTGGACAGAACTTAAAAGAGAGAGATCTAAATACCTCCAGCTGCAGAACTGCATCTGAGAAATAGCTCCTCAGAGCTATAAACCTGGTTTTGCAGGTAACTTCTTATCTATATTGATTCTCCTCTCCTTCTCTCTTTCTCTCCTTCTCTCCTTCTCTTCTCTATAGAATTAAGTAGGGGAGCAGAACTGCACACACTGACCATAAATGTGTAAAACTGACGCGTTCCCAGTTTGATAGAGCTTTGAACCGGCTTCATCTCTATTGGCAGCAGCTGTATCATGGCTGGTTTGTGCCAGGTTGCACCTATTAACACCTATGCTGAATTTGGCTCATTTCCAAGCTACTGTCATAATGTGAAATGACATATGTGTTTTCAGTGTGGGGAAACATCAAAGTGAATCAAAGAATAAATTATGACTGGTATTTATGTAACTGCGAGATCATCTGGGGTATGTTTATTTGCAATACCTGCCTGCTTTTTAAGTTATGACAAATTATCCACAGATTTTATCCCAGGGTAATAAAAGAAGTTTTCTAAATGCCATGTAAGATAATTAGACAGTAGCTATCAGCTGATCTTTTAATTACTGTTGCTTGAGAGTAATCAAATGACTTTTCCTCGTAGATGTTATTCTCCATATAACATACGGATTTTTCAAAACCCAGATTTAAAGATTAATCCTTTAAAGATTTAATCCTTGCAGTAATGCTGTGAAGTACATATGGAAGCAAACCGCAGTCCAGAAATTAGGTGACATAGAAGTTGGTGTTAAACTAGAACTCAGCATTCTTTATCACATCTGTGCTTGCATCTGCTGCTTAGGTTGTCTGTGTGGAGTAGAAAGAGAGCTGTAAAGAAACTGAAGTTGTGACCTCTCTTGCAGAATAATCTGCTTGTTCTGCTACAAGTTGAGGATAGTATCAGGACATTTTTCTTCCTTTTTGTATGTGTCTCCCTGACCTTTGCAGCTGAACTTTTGGACTCTGCTGACTGTGCAGTCTCTTGAAGGCTGTGCAAGGAAGTCTGCATGTTTTAGGGGTTGCGTGCATCATAATTATCCAGTTGCAGGGGAGAAAAATCAGTATTTCTTTTCTTCATGTAATATTTTTTTGCAACTGTTCACAAAAATCCAGGCACATACACACAAACAGGCAAGAGTGATGAGGTTTAAAACTCACAGTTAGAGAAATTTGCATTAGCAGTGTGGGCGCTGAGCCACTTGGTTAACAGTTATCCCTTTTTGTTTGGGGTACTGCAATGTGCAGCTAATGTGTCATGTGGTAGAGGACAAAGAGACTTCAATGGAGTCTGAAATTTCACCTAATCTCCCTGTGGTGACACACTGACAGGAAAGCAACAGTAGGATCATAAGGAAACAAAATTGAAAAATTAAAGACTTGCCAGAAGAGCTGAAAATACTAGACTGTGTCTCTAATCCGGGAGCAGCCATCTGACAGTATACTTCCAGTCTAGTATCCAAAGAAACACCTAAAGTCTCCAGGATTTTCTGCATTAAGGTTGTTCTGTTTCCATTTTTTAAGGACTGAAATAACCAATTTAAAATGTAAGAGCTAGCTAGCAATGATGTTAAAACATATAACCCCTTAGGTGACATTATTGCACTGCTGTATTTAGAATATTGATTCAGAAAGGGCCTGGCTGGGTTTTAGGTTCTGTTTTCATGATCAGTGGTTGAGAAAAAAAGGCTTTTAAATCAAAAGATTTGAATAGAAACATTCAGACTATAAAAGCCTATATACATTTCCATCATTGTTAAAATCCAGCCGAAAGGAAAATACTACTTCTGTAGATAATTCTTACACATAGTTTCTTGTTGTGAAATATTTCCCAAAGTGCTGTTCTTTACTGAGGTGAGTTAATGCAACGGCAGTGGTGGGGAAATTGCTCCTCCATGCAGCACACAGGGATACATGACATTGTTTCCAATCTCCAACACTTTTGATAATAAAGTATTGTTATTAGGGAAATCAGTCCCCTGGCTTCTATGGAGAATTCTGTTTCCAGAAGAATTTGGGACAAAGAGCTGTTGGTTCAGAGTAAAGCTTGTTAAAGCTTCTTTTTAAAACTTGTAGAAATACAATCAGCTGGTAGCCTGGAGTATTTTCAGCAGACTATTTGCAGACAGTAATTGTAAAATTTTAAAAGTACTTTACATTCCCTTGGCTCTTGCCCTGGGCTCAGCTCTTTAGCATTGACCAGTGAGCACCTCCCATTGCAAGTTTATTGTGTGACTGAATATTTCAGCCTGGAGTCTTAATGAATATGTCTAGCATTCTGTGTGAGAAATGTACAGTCCTACAAGTGAGTTTGCAGAGAGGCGTACTGATTATATTCACACTTACTGTGAAATGCCACATAGAAGTCAGGGGGCAGAGGAAAGAAAGAAGCACCTAAATAAAAGAAAAGCAGGGCCAGAGGAGAGCATGTCATTCAGAGGAACCGTGTGAAATCTGACAAGTGTGCAGAAATATTGGGCCTGCCCATAATAGGGCTGTGATTCTGCAGTTCATACTGAAGTGAGGTCAGTGGGGTGTCTTGCATGACTCATAATGAACCACTGACATCAGTACGTGCAGCACAACTTCGGAGCCTGAATAGCTGTGAATACTATAGAATCACTTTGCTCTGTAGAAATAAAAATAGGTAGTGAATTTTGGTTCTGGGTAGGTTTATTTTTAACGTTTTCATTATTATTTTTGTCTTACTTGGGAGTAGTGGATTTTTTATGTGATGTCTCAGTAGCACTGAACGATGTTAAAAAAAAAATCTATTTTTAAAGAGATTCCCTGTTGAATTATTTGGAAGGAACATAGAGCCACTCATTTCATCTCGCAATATCTGCAAGTCACTGCTGGAATCATAGCAATAAGTGATACCGAGCATACATAATGCTGTTCAGGAGCCCTGTGACAGAAAAAGAGATTAAAAAAAGAAGTGTCGTCTTTAAGCACTGATCAGAATCAGTTATTTGCTGTTCCTAAAGTGTGAGTAGTTTTATTATCTGAAAACTGAGAGAAGATTCCAGATAAATATATACCTTCCAATAAAACTGAGAATTTATGCCTTTTAAAATTAAAGATTGCAACAAGCCTTCACTTTTTTATGCTGACATGGAATGAACAGCCAAAGTCTGAAGAGGATTCATCCAAATGAGTTTTGATTCCATGTCATTAAAAATAATTATCTCAATTAGAGTTTTATTCTGCATAACTCTAGATCTACTTTTGCTTCAGGTTTCTTTGTCTCCTTCTGTGGCACAAACAGCTTTCTCCAGTTTTCCCATGTACATGAAAACATGTTAGAAATTCATACTCAGTTATATGCAAAATAAAGGAAAAAAATCAACAAAACCAGATTTGGAAATTGGGTGTTGATCAGGGTATTTGGGGTGGCCAGAAAGAGCTTTTCTGGCATTGACACTGGTGAGCTAAGTAGCATGGGGACATGCATGTGTACAGGAGAGGGATAGTGCTGCGTGCCTGGCTGTAGTGGTGCTGGCTGATGGAGAAATAGCATGGAAAGGTATGTGATTGCAGGTATGTGCACATCTGTGTGAGAGAGCACATGAGCATGTGACATGAAGGTTTCAAATTTAACTGATGTCCTTTTTTTTCTTTAGAGTTTTTACATCTTCATGTCTCTTCAGTGAATTTGCAGATATGCAAGGGTTGAACAGTGTGTTTCAGGCTGTTTGTGTACACTGCAAACTTTTACCTGTTTTTCTTCCTGCTTTGTTTTGGAGGGGTCGTTTTTCAGAGATGATGTGCATTTCCGAGGACTTTCACTCCTCACTCACCCATCTTGGCATGTGGAGTCAAACCCCACCATCATGCACTGTGTGTAGTGACTTGTACTAAATACACACTATGAGACTTTTAAAAAAGCCTCAGTGCACACACATGACACTCCTTCAGTTGCAGGGACAAGGGCACTGTATCTCCTGCTTTGCATAAAGAGGTAAAACACTGCCAAATCATCACCTAGTAGAGTGAGACCTGGGTTTGCCATGCTTTAGAGACTTTCTGGGAGAAAAAGTAGATGCTTCTCCATATCTGTGTATCCAGAGCCTACCTCAGAGCTCTATTCAGGACTCCTGGGAACCTGGAAAGATAGAACAGTAAGGAGGGGAAAAGGGAGGGCTGGAAGTGATGTCTTCATTGAGACGAGATGCTGACTACCTGTGTTTTTATTCACTTTCAACTCCCCCACCTCCCACCCTCTCCTGATTATTTTAGGTGTCAAAACTGCCAGGATCTTAGACAGTAGCTGCCAAAAGGGTCTATGAACTTGAGGCTTCTCAGACAATCAAGGAAAAAAAGCACACCAAGATTTCTAAAATCAGAATAGGAATGCATATTTTCTTGAGATCCTCTGTAAAAGCTGGGATAACATGAATTTTCATTGCTAATCAGCAGCTGCATTGCAAGATCAGTCCCATAAACAGCTTAATTCCCCTCCTTTGTCGGTCATTCGGCAGAGTGTGCTCCCAGGTGGTGACTGCAACATGCCTGCTTTAGGATCTCTGGGAATTTAAATTATGCAGTTATTTTGCTATGAGAGTGCTAAAGGCAGCTATTCATGCCTTTACTTTAAGCACTGACACCACAGCAACCTTTGAGATAGGGTGACCCTTAGCTAAGAAGTAGTTTACCTGTGAGGAGCTGTTTTTTTTCAGGGGGCTGAGAGCAGAGAAAGGAGGAGTGAGCAGTGAATTAAGTGGCAAGAGAGAAACAGCTTGTGTGTTTTAGTTGGAAAAATGAAAAGTGCATGAATTTCCCCATTGTAATAGTTTCTGTCATCTGAGAAATAATGATCTAAAAAAATTGTGAGTCTCTGGAAGTCCTTTCACTGGGCTGTTATATTGTTCACTTTAATGCATACATATTATTATTATTCATAGTCATTAATCTGCAGTCAGTCTGGGATAAAGCCTATTCTACTTTTAGTTGCTATATTTGAGCCCAAAGGCTCGTCCATTGATGTGGCTCAGACATTTCTGTTTTATTATTTCCAGGAGAAAAACAGCCTTTTGGGAATTCTTGTCCTGACCAGTGGTAGAGAAAGAATATTTAGCTAGACGGTTTGATGTTTTTTCCTTTTTCTTTACCTTTTTGTTTTGCTTTGCTAGTCAGAGAAAAGAGGTGAAGGTTTATCAAGTCCCTTAACAAATCTGCACTTGCTGTTTCTTCAGGCTTCCCAAAATAATCCTAGATTTGTATTCTTCCCTGTCAGAGTAAGTGTGTCTTCAGGATGTGACCTGATCACATTCTTTCATCAGACATCCCTGCTGCCTTACTTTTAATCACAGCAGAACCGTAAACCATTAAGTGACCATTAAATACTTCTCTGCAGCTACCTCTGCATTGTTTGCTGTCCAGTCTCCTTGAAACTTCAGTTTCAGAGAAGACAAAAACTTTACACTGGCTGAGACCCTAATCCCAGCCTCACTGAAGTTAATGAAAACATGAGGAGTTTTTCTGAAAAAAGTATTAAAAAGTGGAGAATGATGTGATTTTGGCACAGAATTATATTCCACAGTGATATCTGGTATTTAGCCATTTGTGTATAGTTAAATCCCTGTACTTCATATGCTGGTTTATAGTTTTAAAAAGTGCCTCCTTTTCTTTTTGCTTAAGAATTGTATTTAAAAGGTACTTCCCCAGAATATTTTCCCAGACTGCAGTTGCCAGCAGGAGAGTGCCATTGCTGCTTTGCTCTTCCTGAGCACTTTGCAAAGCTTTCCACATATGAAGAGGTTCTTTAGAGCAGACAAATTAAATAACGCAAAGCACGAGGATATTCCTGCTCTGAGGTAATTTTTTTATGATAAATGCCCAGAGATTAGAAGGACTTTGGAATAAACTGCCTAAAAATGATTTTTTTCAGAAGCTGATTCTCAAATTGTCTCCAGAAACCTCTTTTTTCTAGGCAGCAGATTCAACAAGCTGTACAAGTGGCATCAGTAAGTTCTTCCCTGTAATTTATGTGTTTTGGTGTATGATTTCAACCAAGAACACACTAACTAGCATCAGCTTTAAGGGACTTGTAAAGTCAACAGTGCTGCTCAGCTTTTTCATGTTTCATGCTGTATTTGAGTTGGGATGTGTAACAGCACAATCCAGATATCTGGAGTGGGATTTTGCCACTTCATTGACAAACTGTATGTATTCTCAGCAAAAGGCTGAAATTACACATTGTACAGCAGATGTGTAAAAGTACAGAGAAAATGATATAATTTTATAGCCTTAGAGAGAAAGCCATCAAAGCCAAGTGCTGTCAGTTATCATTTATTATCATGATAATTATTGTAATAAAAATACTGTGTACAATGTGAATAGAGTTACAAATTCAGAAACAGTACAAGAGATGTTTCATAAGTAGACTAATGCAGTGTAGTCACAGTCCCTTCGTGCCTGCTGCCTTGGCTCAGGGCTGGTGGTGTCTGTGGTGACTGGAGGGTACAGGCTTTCTTGTACAGAAAAAGCTCCTAAAAGCCAGCCTTGGCTGTGTGCCTGCAGCTTATCCCACAGAGGGGAATGGAAACATGGGATATTATTGAGCATAATGATTGGTTGTTGTTTGCTTGTTGTTTTTTTTTTAATATACATCTTTATTGTCATTTTAGGCTTCTGCAGCTATCTACAACTAGCTAAAACAAGGCTGTAGTGAGGCGGGTGTTAGTCTCTTCTCCGAAGTAAAAAGTGACAGGATGAGAGGAAATGGCCTGAAGTTGTACCAGGGGAGGTTTAGATTGCATAGTAGGAAAATTTTCTTTACTGAAAGGGTCATCAAGCATTGGAGCAGGCTGCCCAGGGAAGTGGTTGAGACACCATCCCTGGTGGTATTTAAAAGCTGGGTAGATGTGATGCCTGGGGACATGGTTTATTGGTGGACAGGGCAGTGTTACATTAAGGGTTGTACTCAATGATGTTAAAGGTCTTTTCCAACCTAAATGATTCTGTGATTTTTGGGTTTGGTTGGATATTAGCAAGAGGGGCATAGAGGAGGACAGCAGGATAAGTTCTCAGAGATAGGAGCTCCTCCCCTGTCAGGAATACTTAAAGCACTGGGGAGTGGTGAAAGTTGGAAGTCATGAATTAGACTAAACAGAAATGTGGGAATAATATACAGTGCAGGAAAAAAAGTACATGTCCAAGTAAAGTTGTCCTAATCAATTTTTGTAATGTTTAATTCATATAACAACTTAATGTAAGAGGTTGTGATCCAGGTCCCTTAGTCATGTATCCTAAAATCAATACATTGCCTGAATAAAGATTTTTGCCTTAGGTTATCACTATTGGAGAGGTCTGGACTGGAGAAACTCATCCTTTTTCAGTTTTAGGGAAATAGAAATGGATTGTCCTCTTTCTTTCTTCTATTCTGTTTTAGGAAAATACATAAAACATTGTACTTAATACAAGCAAAAAACAGCAGTTAGGCCCCAAACAGGATACTTGTAGAGAGGGGTGAATGCCGGCAAAGCTGAAGCTGTGAGTTCCTCCTTCGGGCAGGTGCTGGGCACCATTGGCTCCCCAGAAATCAGTGTACAAAAGTGCTGAGCCACTGCAACAGGGAAGTGAGCTCGCGTGCCAAGGGACAGGAAAGCCATTTGTCCCTCCCAGGAGCTACAGAGCAAACCAAGAAGTGATATCTCACCACATGATTTCACCCACCTTCCTAGGAGCTGCTCTCAGAGGTCTAAGAGTATGAAGATCCTCTCCCAGGTCTCCCTCTCATAAGATCCAGTAATCCACAATATGCCTTTCGTTTTGTGCTTTGGTCCTTGGGGTCAGAGCATCCCTTTGTATCCAGAGGCAGGGTCCACAAAACCCAGCAAGGAGCTGAGGCAGCTCATTTAGGCTTCAGAGCAGTGGTGACAAGGGAAAGTGCAGCACTTGCACAGCTACAGAATCATCCCAGTTCCCTGCAAGCAATGGAAACAGCTTATCAGGCAATCACAGCCCAGACCCAGAAGCAGATAAAATGTTTCAGGATAACCCAAATACCTGGCCAGATCTGGGTATCCCCAGGAATATGCTTCACTCTGCAATAATTCGTTGTCAGGTTGTGGCTGCCTTTATAAGTTTTCTGTGCATTTTGAATCTTAGTGTTTAAATCACTATGTTTCCATTTGAGCTTGTCATACTGCTTTCCAAGCACATCTTTGTGGAGCTATGTCCATCATGTAGAGTTTTTCATTTGGTATTTACAGGCTTGCTACTGGCACGTCTTTGTAGACTGGTTTTACAAAGGAGATGTGGCTTTTTTTTGGACTCGATGATCCAGTGGGTCTCTTCCAATCTGGTTATTGTATGAGTCTATGATTCTAAGAATTTCTTTCCCTCCTGGCCATTACCAGCTGCAGTTGGGCTCATTGGTACCCTATCAGATTTGTCCCATGCAGGTAACTCTTGCCCCACGGAATGTGTTGTGAGAGTGGGTGGGTATCACACTGCTGCTCCCAGAGCATCATGTGTGACAGGTCACTAACTGGCTGGTGTGTTTTCAGGAACTGCATTCCTTTCTCATCACCTGCACCTTCCGTGACCTGGACTCCACTATTTCTGAATTACAAGTGCTATGCTGTGGCTTGAACTTCGTTGTTAGAATTAATGGCCTTGTTCATTGTAGCAGAACTAGCTTTATTTGTGCTTGAACTGTGAGTCCCATGGCTTGCTGAATATAGATGTCTTGGGGGTGACCCATCACCTGTTGGTAAACGGTTGTGTATGTTGAGTGGTATATGTGAAGGCGTGTCACAGGTAGCAGCTATGTAAGATTCAAAAATGCCACCAGCTACTGAAGTGTGAATTTGCCATCTTTTTGTTCTATTTTTATAAACCTTTTTGTCAGAGTGCAGTGTCCTTAAAATTGTGAAATATTAGATTGACAGCTGAGGATTACAAAGACTATCTGGGGCATGTTCGTTGGGGATCATTGCATTTGGCCTATAATCTCTCTACTTCTTCAGAATTTCATTTAATACGTTATAGAAACAGCAAGTTGCTCTAATCCAGGGGAGATTGAATGTGCTTGTACTTACAGTTGTCTGCTCAAGGAAATTTTTTCTTCTCATCCTCAATGCAGAAAACAATTCTGTAATTGTTAATCTATTAGTGTGGAAAGCTCTGAATATCTTTCACTGTAAAAAGACTTATATATATATATAAAAGTGTATATATATATATTTTTTTTTATTATTATTCTATGAGACTTGATCTTTACACCTATGCATATACTACAGAGATTTCAGAGCTGAACATTTTTCTCCCTCTCATAGTGTTGTAAATTGCTGCAGTAACCTCCTGACCTGGTTGTAGCTTGGAGATTTGCTCAGCCCTCCTCCTCTCCTTTACCAACACTGTCCAAATCCTGGCTCTCTGCTTTGCCCCATCGCTGTCAAACTCTCCAGTTTGCTTCTCCAGTGCACTGAAGGCTGTCCTGATACTAGGACCATCAGCTATGTAGCATTGCTTTCTAAGTGCTCTTAGTGGGAGAGAATGAGCAATTGAAGAGCAGTTATCTGTCCCTGTGATACTGCCTTCTTCCTCTGAAAAAAAAAAACCAAACCCACATTTATGCCTACAGTAGATTGCATGTGCTACAGGGAATGCCAGGCTGTATGCACATTGATCAGCAGTAAATGCTTCCATTTTGTCTTCGTTCAGCAATGTACATTCTTAATCCCCTTTCTGAATACCTGGACAATTTTGTAAAGTCAGCAGCTCCCAGTAGAAACTCCTGTGGCATGACAGCAGGACATTTGCTGCAGTACCTCAGAAAAGATGTAGGCTTTAAAGCATTTTTTCAGGAGGGGAGAGGGAAAGGATTTCACCTCTGTTTTCAGGCAGTCTGCATTTATCATTTCACAATGTGGCAAAGCCAAGCAGTATGACATGGATCACAGATGGCCAAGCAGGTATGTCAGGGGCTGTTTCCAAGGGTTTGCTTTCTCCAGTAGTTGTCTAGTTTGTCCAGACTGCTGCAGTAAGCGTCATCACAAGAGAAAAAAAAAAAACCAAAAAAACCCCAACTTAAAAAAGTCATACAAGTTGTTTCATTTTCTCTGGGACTTGTGCCACCCCTGCTTTGTCCGGAGAGGTGGTGAAGAGAGCTTTAGACAGCACTGCTGGGCTGGACACCATTTCTCTCTTGGCATGCTGAAGCATGTTCTGGGCTATGGGCACCAGACATTTATTATTACATAGAGTTTTGTGGTTGAGGATGGGTACTATTCCTGTTGGCAAACTGTTTCAGAACAGGTCTGTTTGTGTGTACGTAGTGCCCGGCACATTTTTCATGGGCTGTCTGCTACAATATAACACTAATGAGGTAATTACAGGGCTCAAGCAGTGTCAGCACAGCACATACCACTTGTATTAGGCCTGACTCTTGAACAGGCTCCTACCGAAAGGGGTGCAAGCAGGCATGGCTCACAGCCTGTTTGCAGGGCCAGGAGCGAGCTGGTGCTCAGTCACTGTGGCTCAGCTGATGCGGGGGAATTTGGGGTGCTGCTGCTGCCTCCTGCACCTGTGGATTGGGAAGAGCGGATGATCCTAGCTAGCACATGTTACCATGGATGTTTCAGGTGTTAAGTGTGGAGAGATGGAGAAGCAGAGTCCTGGCAGCGACCCCCTGCTGGTGGGCAGTGCTGCTGCCACTCCTGCCTGGCAGGTCTGCAAGGGACACATGGTTGTAGTTTCCTCCTCCTGGCATTCCAGCCCCTCAGGGGCTGGGAGTGAAGTGATGCCACGGCAGCAAGTGTGCCTGTGATGTAGGGGTTAAGGGATGGACACAGTGTGGGGAACACACACTGTGCAAAGGAAGGGGTGACAAGGCTTAGAGGGGCACATTTACTCCTGGCTCATCAGCATCACAGCACTGGTGTAGCAGGAGGGGGAGAAGCAGCACTGTCTACAGTGATCTACCCTGTGGTCTAGGACAACACTCTACAGCCAGCCCTCTGTAGGACAATTCTACATGGCGTACTCTACACGACCATCTCTCCATGGGGAGCTCCTAACCCTAACCTTAACCCTAACCTTAACCCTAACCTTAGTTCTCCCTGCAGAGATTTGTCCCTGTAGAGAGTCAGCAATGTAGAGTTGTTGTGAGGAGAGTTGTCCACCACAGAGAATTGACTGGAGAGTTGACTACAGAGAGTTGTCCCTTTTTGGTGTTCTTCACCTGAAATAGGACAAAGGAAAAAGGAAAGTCTGGTCCTAGTGTGTTACAATGGCCTTCATCTATTGTGACACGTGATACAATTTGGTTATTTTTTGTCTTTACAAAATGGGGTGGTGACTTTTAAAATACTTTTAAATGAATTTAAGGAGTTATGAAGAAAAGAAGCAGAAGCTCTGCATAAGACGTGATTTACCTGTTAGAGTTAATACCTCAACTGTTTATTGCAGGATTTGATTTATTATCTTAATAGCAATTATTACATCACTGGGCTGTAATTGTTTACCAGATATTGCTGTAGTGATTATTAAGTAATTATCATATTAATAAAGATGATTATACTGGTTTCAGATCCTCTTATCAGCCTCCAGTGACCATATACTAAGGGAACTAGTGTGCAGTGAACTAACACTGAGCCAGCCCGGCTATCTCCCACCCACCCAAGAGCTGCCATCTCACCTTCCAGGGCTTCAGAACCCTGCTGCTTTCCTCTCCGCAGCATACTCCCAGGCCTGTCACACCAAATTATTTGTAAACATCAAGCCAGCTAATATCACAACAGTATCAGTCTACATGGTAAGGTCACTGGGAAGCTGTGAGAGACAACTGATGCCATGTGTTGCTTGTAAGAGGGAAAAGAAAGAGGCTTCTCCAAAGCCCCTAGTCAGAGGCTTAGCACAATAGGGTAATGCAGCGTTAGAGAAATTTAAGCTTGTGCTGAAAGCTAGTGTGCTTTGCTGCTTTTTTACTCAAGGGATAGCTTTTATCCTGAACTGTAATGCTTAGGATATTTCAGACATTGCTTGCTTTGCTAGGTCATGTGAATGATGAATATCACAGTATTTAGAGGTTTCTAGTAAATGAAAAGCACATGAGAATGAGTGCAGATATAGATCGCTTACGTCAAACCCGGCTTTGTCAGGGCCTGCTAAGATATCCTTTTCAAGGGCCTAAAGCAATTGAAAAGCAGTTATAATGTCATTGTATCTTCCAGTTGCAATAACTATCCCACAGATATGCATGGGGGTCCACATGGAAAAAGCTGCCACCATATTTTCACTGTGCAGCCGTTGTAATACAGAAGCATGGGATGGCAGCAAAACAGAACTTCAGCTGAATACTTGGAATTTAGACACAGTTCAGGCCTTAAGAGCAGAAAGCCACCCTGTCCAACTATTTTTTTAAGAAGTCACGTTGTTACAGGAATGGGAAATGCTTCCTTTTCAGCAAACAGGCAGGTCACAGTACTGGGATGGAGATTTCAGAAAGTGGTAGTGTAATAGCTGAAAGCAGGTCCTGGTCATGTTCTTTCAGTGCTACATTAGTTAGAAGAGTTTATTAATTAGTGCTTTGAGGGTGACATAGCTCTGCACAAGGGCGCTTTTTTTTCCTTTATATAGCAGTCTGGTCTGGGCAAGTGGGAGTAGTTCTGAAGTAGAGAGATGAAGGGGAATCATGCACCCCCTCTATATCAGGGCCTAGTAGGTCCAAATTGCAAAACATTGAGAGGCAGACTGCCTACAGTGGCCAGTGAAGCTGTAATTGGGTGGAATGGGGTTGCCAGAGAAGGAACATGGAGATCGCTTGCTTTTTTCATCTTCTACCATTATCTTTCCATGTGGTCCTGCACAGTGCCCGGAAATCACTTGCAGTGAAGCGTTCCTGAGGAGTTAGTGATGCAGTTAATGAACGCTGGTTTATATCACTTCGGGATAAATCCACCTTCTGACCATCTGTTACAAGTGGATCTGGTTTTCTTCTGATTCACATTTATGCCAAGCAGAATTACTTTCATTTAAATCACTGTTGTTTCTTGGAGAGTAACCACTATGAAAGAGTTGGTCCATTGGCAAGGTCTCCCACTGAGTCATGTACTGTGGGGCAGAAATTATGGATGTTTTATTTGTTCTTGAACATAAGGAAGATCAACATCTAGCAAGAAGTTAGCTGTTATTATGAAATGCCAGTGGGTAGCTCTTAAGTTGTTATCCTTGCAGATAACAGTAATCTGAAAGCAGTTTGCTTTACCTACTGCTGTACTTAAAGGAGGTGGATTTGGTCACTCTTACATGTTTTTTATAAGTGCTGTCAGATCTCTCACTGGCAGTATTTTCTAATGAGTGCAAATGAAAATTGTGATTATCCATTTCAAAACAATCTGTAGCAAGTCATCATTGTGCACGGAACATGATTTATACAGCTCATGAGCCCCAGCGATGGTGGTTGTGCATAATTCCTTGCACATCACAGTGATAGAAATTGCCTTCAAGGCTAGACTTTTCAAGCCAGCCTCTCTGTTTTTAAGTTGTAGACATTGTCACTTCAATGGCTGACTACTTGATTTTGCAGGTTCAGTCTGATGTGCATATGATAGCAAGCCCACACTTGCCTGCAGATGCCAGACTGCACCCAAAATTACTTGCTCCTCTTAATAGCAGTGAATAAAGTGACAGATTGGCAACTCTTAGGGACTTTTGATTCCCTCTTATTATTTTCCAGGTCCTTCTCTACTGCTGTCTGTTCACAGCTCTACTCTCATTCTACTCAGTACTTGCCTCAGAATGAAAAACTTAGGTCATATCATGTGTTTATATATAGAATCGCTTTCAACTCAGACTTCATTTCCATGTCTTGCTCAACCTTTATTTGTACTGGATTGACTCCTGCTTGCTGTCCCCCACGTGGGTAGTCTTGCTCTTACTCTTCAGTTTGTAGGACTCTTCTCAGACCTGTTAAAAATGGAATTCACCAGAAGACACAAATTATCCCTTCCTGTAGGTGCTAAGCTCCTGGAGAAAGTGAAAATAGTTCTCTCTCTTCCTGCTGCTAATACTGTAGTCACTGCAGCCAGTAAGTGTTTGGGAAGTTTAACCTTTAAAAAACTGGGCAGGTTATTACTCCCATATATCTGCTCTGCTTTGTAGCCAAGAGGTAGGGTGATAAACTGTAGTGAAGCTGTGAAGGCAGAAAATTTCTGGCAAATAACATCTTCCTAAGAGACTGTGTTAACCAAAGGACTACAAAATTTCGTTTAAACATCATTGAAAGACTTTTTGGTAGATGGCCAATGCTGGTTGGTCTCTTCGAGTGTAGAAATATTATTTCTAGGAATAACTCATTAGCTTCTGATGCCAGTCCCTTGTACATCAAAGAGAAATGATCCTTTATGGTGCATTCTTACATTTTAAATGGTTTAAGCTTGTAGCACTTTTCACCTACTTTTTGCAGTGGTATTCTCTGCCCTTAGTTCCGCTGAAATATCAGCTATGTTGGTTAGTGTTTCAAACACAGATGCAGCTGGTGCCACAGTGGTGAAATAGAGATCTTCACTTGCTCTCATGTAGGGCTTAGGGGATTTTGGCCAGACAGTTGCTTGTTGCCATGCCTGTATTTCTGGTCCTTCACTAACACCTGGGAGGGAAGTTCCTCCCTGTAATCCATTGGTAGCTCCTGGAGGTAATAGCCCATTATTTTTCTTAAATCAAGGACAGACTCAGCCTAAGGTTAAATCTCAGTGCTATGGAAATACAAAGCAATCTCCTAGCTGAGCGCTGATCAGAAGGTTGTTCTTGCGTAAACCCAAACAGGGCAGTGAAAATGCTTAAAGCAAGGCAACAGGGCAGTACGTTACAAACTTGTTAGTCTAGATCTATGAAATTAGTTTTTACAATGAGGAGTAGATCTTACACCTTCCAAAGCCAGATCCATACCTGCCTGTTTCTCAGACCATGATCCATGCCTCCTACCTTTTAATTCCCTTCCCCTTATTTTCCAAGTACTATCCTGTACAACAGAGGAAAGACTTTATTATGTGTTTATATCCCCTAGCTTCTCAAGTTGGATGTGTCTAAGTGTAACCTTTTCCCTATAAGTAAGAACAGGAGAGTTTTAGGATTTGACTGGTAGCTGTCTGCTAGAATCTGCCTCTACAGAAACTGGTAGACTCATCCCTGACTCTAAGGGCATACAAATTAAATGCAGGAACCAGACAACGTCATCTTGCTCAAGGTACTCTTACCTGAAGTCGTGACGAAGACCAGTGAGTTGTGAGGGCCAGGGCTATGTTCTGCATGTCTTCAGCAGTGGTGAACTGTCTTCCATGCTGGGGCATGATGCTGCTGATTGGTGACTGCTTTCAGTTGCATATCTGTTTCCAGAATAACACTGCATTTGAAAAAAAAAAAAGATAAAACAGTAACTGATTATCCTGACTAAGCTTGTGTAACAGGTTTTCATATGATGTTTTTAGTGCTTTAAGTCTATTTCATTCAACAGTTTCAGTATCCAGGAAAAAAAGCATTTCTCTTACTCAGCTTCATTAGTTACAGGAACTCACTGGATTAAAGTAGAGAGCAGATTAGCAAAAATAAACTGTAGTATGTCGTGGACATATGGTGATGCGTATGAATGGGTTTTAACTACTTAACTATGCATAACAAAGAGCAGAGAGATTTGTCTTAGCGTACAATAATTATAATTTGCAGTAGCTGCATAGCTTAACGGTTAGAAACCATAGAGCCATGGAAAGCTTTCAGTTGGATTTGCATGGGATGCGTGCCCTTGTCCCCGAGCTCACATCTTGTTTTCTGCCAGATGACACAGCCAGGCATGAGACCGGACTTAACTAATTAATGGGATGCCCCTCCATCCTTTCTTTTCCTCTTCACTGGGCTCATGGTTTGCAGCACTGGGTTAACATACGTTACAGGGACTAGGATTTAGCCCATGAGACATGGGAGCCAGTGTTGGTCTGGGTGTGTTACTCTGTCACATGGGACAGAGACAAGGCATACTGTGAGCAAGCCCACAACAGACCAGGCTTTGCCTTAGCTGGAAATTGTCCTACACAGAGAAAATATAAACAGAAGTAGTAAATAAGAGAGGCCACATTCTCAGAGTGAGTATCAGCCATCAGGCTCTGGGTACAAACAATGCAAAACAGCCAGCTTTGAATTCAAACAGCTCTGTTATTTCTGGCTTCCCACTTTTTTTGCCTAATATTTATTGTTCCCCTCCAGTAGTTCAACATGCAAAAGCCAAGTTTATGCCTTTTCTAAATAGATCCAGCTCACATCAGTTTGAATTTGGTCCTGCAAGACAAGTCAGTGCAAGCACTGGTAATGTCCTGACCACGTTCCACCTCCTACTTTTCAGGAAAATTGTGCATTTCCATGTGGGTGCTGAAAGGTTTTTGAAAACCAAGTAGTGGTGGTGACATCATTTCCATGACTTAAAAAAACTGCTTATAATGGGATATAAAGATTTGCAAAGCTAATCAAATCTAATTTATAAAGTAAGCTTAGAAATACCTGGAGAATTACCTAGTTGTTATCCAGGCTCCTCTACATTTGCTAGCAAGGCTTAACCAGTAATGTTATGCTACATAGTTTAAACATGCGTGTCCTTCCTTTTTTTGGGGAGTTGCTTTCTTATGAGGTTTCTACAATGTGTTTCACATCCACCATGAGTAACATTCTTGGAGTTCTGCCCTGGATTAATCAGACATAAATCACTGCCCCATGCAAAAAGAAAGTTTTGCCAAAAATTGTGGTGGACCAGAGGAGAAGAAAGATTATTTGTTTTTCCTCTGTGAACTTCTAACTAATTTTATGCCTTTTTTTTTGTTTGTGTGGGAAGATTTGTACATTGAAAAAATTCACCAACAAGGCCCTGGTCATCTTGGTTTTTTAGTGATTAATATGAAAATCTAAATCTCAGCTGCTCAGGAGAATATCCTTGCTTTCCTCTGAACTAGTTTTATGGTAGTGAGCCCTTAAACTTGAAGGCTTTCCATTTAGCTTATCAATAACTCAGTGTTGCTTCTGTTACAGAGTTCCCTGAAGAGAAGAGGAAGCAGAGAAATACACAAAGAAAAAAAGGCATTTACCCAGGTATGGTTTCCAGAAAGGTGCAATTATGAGTAAAATCACATGATGAAACTGAAAATTTCTTTCTGAGGGTGTTGATAGGGCCATCAGACACATTAACTAGAGTGCAATTAGGCCTTAATCCACTGAGACCTCCCAGAGATAATGTAGAAGCAATTTAGGACACAAGTGTCATCTCTAAACTGTGCTGCTTCTCAGGTTTGTTGTGCTTGTATCAGTAGATTCAGGCTGCAGGTTTTCTACAAGAAGAGAAAATCACTTTGCTTCACAAAGTAATTGCATCGCAGCTTAGGGACTAAATTTACGTGCAGTGCCAAAGATTTTGTGCTAATGAGCATCTTGGCAGAGAATGCAATTGACACACTGCAACGGCACCATACTAGCCCTAGTGTCACAGCTCCGGGTTTAATCTCTTTCTGGTGTCAGGTGGGCAGCATGTAAACTTGTGCTCCATCAGGCTGAGGTGTAACACCAAGCCTAAACTACCCATTCAGTCTTCCTTTGGACACCAGTTTTATTGGACTCCTGTAGGCTGATGCTTCTCAGGGAAGGCGTTTGCCTGATTTCCTCTGCTCTTTATGCTGACTATAGGAGTTAAAGCTTTTCCCAACACCCATACAGTTGCTGTTTATAGCCAAAGAGATGGGGATAGTGTTTCACCTCACTTCAAAAGGAGCCAAGAGTGACTTCATGCCTTCATTAGAGAGAGGTTGCACCTCCCCTGTAGCCACCCTTGGCAGGCCCAGTGAGCACAATTGAGACCCTACAGGTCTTCTCTGGGTCAACGGAGTCTTAAATCCATTTATTGATAATAATCACCAATATAATGTTTACAACATGTTGCACTTCAGTGGCTAGGGTGGTCAGCTGAGTGGGTAGGGTGGGCATATCTGGGGCTCATGGTGCCCTGGGGACTGCAACCTACTTTCTCAGGGCACAGCAGACCAAGCATCCCCGCTGAACTGATACAAGCACGGATTATTCAGAACTTAAAATGGGGCCCTGGGCTTTCTGCCTGCAGTGCCTGCTATGGAGAATTATTTAAGTCATCAGTCAGGTCAGTAACTTTGTTTTTCTACAAGTCTGCAAAATTCGTGTTTGAAATATATATGCCTGCATACATGCAAATCACAGATGAAGTTAAGTGAGGGTGCAGTTGTGTCCACTGGGGTTTGTGGGTGGCAATGTGTTTCCTCATTCCTGGAAATACAGAGCAGTGCAGAGGTAATGGATTCCTTGTGCTTGCTTCCTCCTCCCAAATCCAGGCATTAACAACAGTGGTAGTTTGCCTTGGAAAGTCTTAAAAACAACTCCATAAAATTATCCAAGTACCCCTGGGTTAGCTCTGCTCCAGTCACAACGTGAGGAAGTAATCTCAGAAACCACCCAGGATTTAAAAAAAACCCAACCCTTTACTCCATGCACATGCATTGTAAATCGTACAAGCAAAGGATTTGGGCTTGAAAAGGGTAACCATTGTACAAACACTGTGCAAGGTGGCCATTCGGTTTTCTTCAGCAATTCTTTAGGGTACAAAAGACTGAGGAACAACCATATCTTGACATGGCTCGTCCTACAGGGCCGTCTCCCAACTTCAGGATGCTACCCAGTGCTGTCTGCAAATCCAAGTATCCCTTCAGATGAATGACATCAAAGGGCTTCACAGCAACTGCTTAGCCTGGTCACACAGCCCTGAGGAACTGTGGCATGGCCCCAAAGAGGGACAGCTGCTCTAATACCTAAAATAAGTTCAAATACCCATTACACGTTTTGTGAAAAGCAGCCAGAAACATAGATTCTGTGCATCTGCATGCTTACAGATAGCATATGCTTACAGATAGCATATGACAATACCCATTAATTTATTTTCTGTGAGTTTATCATGAAAACTAACTGGAACATCACACCCACTGCAGGGCATGCTGAGTAATTGATACTTGTGAAAATGACTGTTTTGAAGTCGTGTAAAAGCAGAACTCATAGTAGCGTTTACTCACCTCTGGCAGTATTGAAGAAAAAAGTTTTTATTCAGCAGAATTGCAAAATGGAGCTTCTTGGAAAATACCAGGCACCAGGCAAAACACAAAGAAAAGTGGTTCTCCAGCGCAAGGTAGGAGTGCTGGCACTCAGCCAGATGCTTGGGTACTGGTTGTACTGCTCTGTCATCAGACTTGCAACTCCAAAACCTCTTACCCATCTTCTGCCTGGCAGTTCCCTTGGACCAGTGGTGGTGGCCATAGAAGAGATGGTGTTGGTCTCTATCTGTCTTTGTGTCTTCTTGCCAGAAAAGAAATATCATATTTGGGAGTTTTTGATCAGCCCTTCATTCTCATCATATCATTTACATTGCATAATTAATTCAAGTTACCTTCTTTCCTAAAATTCCATTTCTTTATCTCTGCATTCTATGTTTGTCTAAATTAGACTGTAGACCCTGTAGGAAGGGATCTGGGATCTTTTCCTTTTGCCTTTTTTTGCTTTAACATCCCTCTGAAGTGTCATGCAGAGCTGTGACGCTATTGCATGCAAATGACCAATATTAGTAATCATTAATTCCCATTTAATCTTAATAATCTTTTAAAGTCTGTGACTAGCACCATGACTGATGACACATTTTTACACTGTTGTTCCTAATTTTCTTTCTGTAGAATCTGCCCTAAGTATACCTTTTGAGAAAGAGTCCACGTACTGAACATGAAATGCAGTTAGGTTGCACCATAGCTCAGCTTTCAGCCCCTGGGATTCAGGCCTCTCGTTCCTCCAAAACAGTGGAAGGACTGTATTTCCTCTCCCTCCCTGTTTCTTTTACTTTGTGATTTAACTAATAATGGACTACTAATTTCTGTCATTTGGCCTCTTTTTAGTTTGCCTTATATGTCAAAACTCTACTAGCCTGTGTGGGTGTCTTGCACATCCTTTTGCTCAGCTGATCAAGAAATCATTGATATTTCTGCACACAAAGTTTCAGAGGGACAGATGCATGAAGGCTGGAGTCCTACCCTTCTGGCATGCTTAGATCTGTCTGACAAATCTCTAATGACTATTATTTTCCTTCGGAAAAAAGCTGACCAGGGATTTTCAGTAGTTGTGTTCCCTGGCAGAGAGGCAGGGAAGATCTAGAGCTTTCTCACCTTTCCAGATGGGATCCATATTTAGTAGGCAAGGTTAACATTTCTCAGCTCTGTTGTGTTGTATGAGGCTTGTGTTTGTTTAATGAAAAATCTTGTTTGCTTCAGCTCTTGGGAAAAACAAAACTTATGAATGTGATCATTTTTTTTCATAGACAAAATCTAGCAGTAAAGTGATGCTGTTATAAGAAGTTAATGGTGGTTTTGCCCTGCTGTAACAATGTGCTAACTCTGCAGATGCATTGAGTCGTGCAGTGATGCCGAGCAAAAACACTGGGGCCCTGACCCCAAACCCATCGAAGCCCTTCCTTTTTCTTCAAAAGCTTCAAATTGCTGAGTGCGTGGTTCCAAGTGTGACTCTGAGACTGTTATTTATATTGTTTAAAATGCAGTGGGTGTGAGGCTGGAGCCCCTTCTGACCCCCAGGGAGGAGCTGGCCCCTAGTGTTCCCAGACAGCGGAGAGGGGTGTGGGCTTTGGCCCAGCTGCCTGCAACCTGGGAGGTGCGAGGTGCCAGCTAGTGCCACTGATGGTTGAGCTCTTGCAGCCAAAGGCAGACAAGAAGCATGGAGAAGAATGCTGGATTGCAAAAGCAGAATAAGGAAAACGTCAGATGTGATTATTTCCAAGCTATTAACAAAAAAATTAATAAAGTGAAGTAATCATCCAACCTGTGAGCTCTGACATGCAGCACTGGATGTAACCTTCCTTGTTATCTTTGTATTAAAAAAAAAAAAAAAGACAAAATCTACAAAATCTACAGCTGCAGGATTAAACTGATTCTTGATGATAGGAAAAACAGAGGTAATGTATTGTGCAGCCCCAACCAAAGTAGATGCTTTAATCACACAGCCTTATCCTGCCAAAAGTAGCAAAAAATCAGAGCAACTCCGGTGGAGACTGCAGGGAGTTTTACCAGGTTTTAATTTGGTACTTAATTTGCAGTTTCAGGTTATAAAGAGAAAAGCCATTTGCAAGTACGTGTGTGTGAAAAAGAGAGATGTGTGTATGTAAGGACACAATAGAGAGGAAAGAAAGTCCATCTTCTAGAGGCTCTGCTTCTAATAAATTACATGCATCTTGAATGTATTCATACAAAACTCACATTTCTAGTGCCAGAAACACAACAATTGGAGTTCTAGTCAGTCAGTTGATCAACTGATTGCAGTTGTGTTTGATTCCTGGTTATCAATGAAAACCACTTACCAACAGAAATTTTTACTATTATTTGCCTCTATCATGTTAGTAACTTTCTTACTGTTTAGTATTTTGAAATCCCAAACTCCACCAAGCAGAATCAGTAGGAGACCTGAGTTCAGAAGTATTCAACCAATTCCTTTTGTGGCTAGTGTATTAATAGCTGAAATTAAAACATAATTAGTATATATCTAAATAGAATGGGACAAAATTAATCTGGATAACATAAAAGACACCATTAACAGTGTTCAAAGATGTGTGCTTTAGAAATTAAATCATTTTCTCAGATTGCTGAGCCATGATTAGTTTTGTAAATATGGGGATTTTTAATAGCCTGATCTGGATGAACAGTTAAAGTAGTTGTGTTTTCTTTTGGATTTGGTAGCCATTATTAGGAATTATAACAAAATGGTGCTTTTGAATGATAACAGTGCTCCGGAGACTCAAATGAAGTTTCCATAGATAATTGCGCATGTGTCCACATGGTCTACCAACAATGATGAAATCTGCTGTCTCAAGAGATCATCTTTCAAAGCCTGCCTCCCATTATACTGCTAATGCTGATAAATGTGTCTCTTACAAGACCAAGTGCCTGTATCTCCATGACAATTCATGAAAGTGATTCATGCAAAGAAATTGTTCGATGGCTTAGAATTTACTTAACCTTGTCTTTTATTTCAGCATAATACACACTGGAGTTTTCATTTGAGTTGAGATGCAGTGCTTTAAAATGCTCAACACACACAAAAAGAAGAAAAAAAAATCAAGCTCTCATTTAATACCCTGGTGCTTCCTGAAAAATGCAGGTTTTCACATGGGATAGATTTTGATGTAACCATGGTTTAATGAATGTTTGTTTCTTTTTCACATGTTTTCACCAGTCTCCCTGGTGAACGGTTGTCCATACCAGAAGCAGTGATCACAATCTGATGCATCCTAATAATAGCAGCAGACACAACAATAGTGCCTCCTATTAGGAAAGCAAGTTTAGGCATTTGGGCTGTTTCACAGCTGGTGAGATCCAGTAATTAAAGTTTTCACTTTGCAAGGAAACCATGCAGCAATGCACTTTTTTTGTGCATGTTAGCTGAAGAAACTCAAGATTTGGCCTTACAATGAGCAAGTTCATCTGAGCAGTCTTTGTTTAATGATGCTAAAAGGGAGTGAATGTATCATTAAACATTAATGGAACAGAAAGTGCCAAAAATCATGAAGCCCTTTAATTTGAGCAGTTCCTATTTTCCACAAAATTTGCTCAGTGTTTGAGAAAGACTAAGCATTGAATGGGACTCTTGCATCACTGAACACTTGCACTGACACACTGATTTTTACGGGTTTTTTTCCTCTTTAACTCTGGTCAAACTGCTTTGCCAATTTAACCAGGACCAAGCTGTGAAATGTGTCAGCTGTGTGGTTTGCGTAGCTCTGTCTCTGTATTGTTTGCGTATCTAACAGGTACAGCTCAGAGGGTGGGAAGATGGAGATTTGGAAAATAAGTAGCTGATTATGCTTCTATTATAATATAATCTTTGTGGGGGGGGAATTATTCTTGACAGGAGGACAGCGCTGATTTGAAGTGCCAACTCCAGTTTGCCAAAGAGGAGGCAGCGCTGATGCGGAAGAAGATGGCCAAACTGGGAAGAGAGAAGGATGAACTGGAGCAGGAGCTCCAGAAGTACAAATCCATCTACGGAGATGTAGACAGTCCCCTGCCTACCAGGGAGGCAGGGGGCCCACCCAGTACTAGGGAGGCTGAGCTGAAGCTTCGTTTGAAACTGGTGGAGGAGGAAGCCAACATACTGGGCAGAAAAATAGTGGAACTGGAAGTAGAGAACAGGGGAATTAAAGCTGAGATGGAGGATATGAGGTGCCAATATGAAAAAGAGTGCCTCAGCAGGGACCACATTTCAAGCATTCCTACCTCGCCCTATGGTGACTCCGTGGAGTCAGCCACAGAGCTGCGTCGACACCTGCAATTTGTGGAAGAGGAAGCAGAACTACTGAGGCGGTCAATCTCTGAAGTTGAGGATCACAACAAGCAGCTAACAAATGAGCTGAACAAATTCAAGTTTGAGCCAGGCCAGGAGATGAGCTGGTTGGATGATGCAGCATCCAAGTGTGGTGGGACCTTGCAAGAGGAGCTGAAGTCAGCCAGGATGCAAATCAATGAGCTGAGTGGGAAAGTGATGAAGCTCCAGTATGAGAACAGAGTCCTGATGTCCAATGTCCAGCGTTACGATCTTGCCTCTCACCTGGGCCTGCGCACTTCCAGCCCCAGGGACAGCGATGCTGACAGTGATGCTGGAAAGAAGGAAAGTGACAGTGAAGAGGGTCGTGCACCTCAACCAAAGAGAGAGGGGCCCATCGGGGGTGAGAGTGACTCTGAGGAGGTTTATGAGAAGACGTCAGGTTTTGGGAGTGGAAAGCCATCTGAAGTCAGTGACCTGTGCTCCACCGAGCTCATGAGAGTGAAAGAAGATACTGAATCTTTAATTAACATCAAACGTGAGGCTGAGCGGCTGGAAAGGACTGTGGACCGCCTTATCACCGATACGGACAGCTTGATTTATGATGCAAGGGTGCACATAACCAGCAGCCCATCTACTGAGCAGGATTTAAAAAGTGGTGAGCAAAGGGGAGAAGATAAGCATGAACCAGAGCTTCTGGACACCATCAACTCCAGGATGAAAGCTTTCCGGAAGGAGCTGCAGACCTTTCTGGAGAAGGCTGATCACATTGGGGAGGGCTTTAAGGAGCAGATAGAGGACCTCTCCCCTCTTCCCCATCTCACAGAGTCTTCCAGTTTTCTATCTACAATGACATCTATGTCCCGAGACTCTCCCATTGGTAATCTGGGAAAGGAGTTAATCACTGACTTCCAGGTAGGTCAGCTTCTTGTTCGCCTTCTTTCTTTTTATTGTTTCTCTTTCTTGCTGGCACTGCTACCCTAGAGCTAATTTTCCTCCCAGCTGCTTTGTTATGATTTCAGACCTGCAATGTATTGAAGTGTGTAATGTTAAACAAACACTTTATAGGGTTTTTTTCTTTTATTTGTTTGCACAACTCCTTAGATTCAGAGGCGGTTCCTCATGGCAAAAAGGCTAATCTACTTGTTCTATAGAGATCTGCATTCTTTTTGTCTGTAACAGCAGTATTATCCTGAGAAAGAGGAGATTAATTAAGAAAAAAAAATCTGATTAATGTAAATTAGCAGCCTTGCTAAGAAATGTGAGGAAGTCTGTATTATGCAGTCTCATAAAAGGGTCAGGCCTGTTCTCAAAAGCCTTACCAAAAGAACCCAACCAAATGCAGTTTTCTAAGTGATGTGTTTTGAAAAGCCTGCTTACAGCTCACTCCCCTAACCGAGCAGCGAGTGAGAAGCTCTGTAGCCAGCGAAGGACTGCCTTGCCTAAAGCGTTGCCCATGGGCGCATGTCTAAACTGCCACAACTGCCACACTGGATATGGCTTTTCTGCACAGCACAAGTAAGGAAGGAAGAGCCTTGTGTCCCGTATCCTTCATGACTTGTATGCTTGCTGTTGGTTTGACTCATGCATCCTCATTGCATGCGCCTCATAACCAGTGTTTGCATTCTTTTTTCCTCTCTTTCTCTTTTTTGCTTTTCAGATGTTTCAGCCCATCATTTTGCTCATCCTCATTTTGGTTTTGTTCTCTTCACTTTCTTATGCCACTGTATTTAAGTTGTTCTTTCTGTTCACGCTTTTCTTTGTCTTGTAGTTTTTCAGTCGTCTACCTTACCCATTTTTGTTTTCTTTATTCCCTCCTGTCCTTTTGGTTTTTTGTTACAAACCGCCCATGTACCTAACAGTCCAAACTGAGGGATCAGATGGATTGGCAGCTCAAACAAGATCGTGGAGAGGAGCAAGAGATTCATCACCAACGAGCCACCACCGAGCCACACCGCAGAGCTGATGGAGACATTAAACTCTACAGGCCAGGAGCCAAGGGCTGTTTCAGTCTAGAGGTCAGCAAAGCAGCCCATCTTACTCACTGCCTCCTGCTGCCTTAGCCCAGAGATGAATAACAGAAAGCAGGGGCTGGGGTGGTAAACAGGATCAAACACAGCACCTCTGCTGTGAAATTTGTGGTTGACCTCTTTTCCCCCTTGCAGTTTCAGAGAAGCAGATTAGTCCTAACTTTGGACTTTTCACCCTGCTCCCAGTAGCTTCACTAAGTGGGAAAATATGACTCAGAGGTGTACTACAATTGAGTACAGTAACTGAAGATCTCTGGAAGATGTTGTAATCCCTGATATGAGATTATGCTTCTAGGTTTCACGTTGCTGGATATTTTAAATTTGGAAAATCTACAGAAAAAGATCACTTTGCATTTTGCCTGGCAGCATTCTGCAGGAGCAGGTTTGATGCTGGTGTGCATGGTGATTCTCAGCAAGGAAAACAGCACCTTGCAACTTCCAAAAAAGCCCTTATTTAAAGCAAAATTCTCCATTGTTTGAGTTACTTTTTCTTTCATCAAAAACATTGACCAGTTTTTATTTAAGTCCATGCAGAGGCCATATCCACCACAATAAACATCTCCTTAGCTGCTTTCTCATGAATGTACGTTGGTCCAGGCACTGTAACTGATCCTGAAGAAAAAAAATTCTAAGCTGACTCCCTAAAGGCAAGCTTGGAGCATTGAAAAACTTTTCAGCTGGCCATGAGGGAGCCAAATCCACCTTGAATCTGTGGTGGTTAGGTTCTAGTGAGGGATAAGTTTTAATATGTTTTTAATTCTAAAAACACATGCAGAGGCCTTAGTATACCTGAAACCCCTAATTAAGTTTGGGAAAAGGAGAATGCTGGCGGAGGCAGCTAGGTTTGTGAGTAGGCAATAGCAAGCATTAGAAAGCAGGGGTGGGAAGAAAAAGCTTCAAGGCAGCTGGTAGGCAAGAACAGTGCAATGCTCCATTTAAAATCAAAGGCAGAGTGGCCCTTCATCTTAACACAGGTAATTCTTTGCTGGTTTTGTTTTGTTTGTTTTAAATTATCCTGACAGTGCAGAGTTTTGGTAGTATTAGAATGATTCATTTGTTCAGCAGCTTCTCTTACAACTTTTCACTCTTACCAGTGATAATAAACCTCAGGAAGGATATCTGTACACTGTAAGTCTCACACTGAACGTGAAATCTTCCTCATCTCTGAATTGATCCGATGAGGTAGAGAAATCTTGCCATTCAGCTTGGATCATTTTGCAATTAGATTAGGTCAGAAAATAATCAGAGCAAATGTTTACAATATTTCTGTTTAAATTCTGTCATCTTTATCAGTTCTGTTACCTTAGATCAACCTCATTATTATATTAACTCTTGGATATGTGAACCCTCTTAAAATTAGAGATTTGGATAATTTTGGCTCAACATCTTTTTTAACTCTCCCAGGATGGAATGGTGTGTAAAATGTGTAGAGCAAACATTGTTTAAAGAGAGGATGGATAGTTTTCACTCCAATACTTGACAAAGGACAAGCCAATAATTGCAATCAAAGGTAGAGATTATCCAGCTGTGATCCAGATGTGCACAAAAGATGAGAAAAGTCAGGACTCAGATGGCCCAGTCTGAGAAAATGTTCAAGACTCTGGTGTTTGTTTCAGTCAGGTTTCTTTAAGAAACAAAGAATATTACACTGCTTTATGCTGAAAGTTTTCAATGGATGGACAGCCAGTTGAAATCTTGTAACCTATAATAGTTAAACCCAAGTGAAGCAGAAGAGTCCTCCATATAATTTTGCATAGTATAATGTTTAGTGCTTTCTTTTTTTCTTTTAATTTTATACACTGCACTAGCAAAAACTACAATTTGGGGTTTTTTTGTGCCAGATGAATGAGCATTAAAAAATATTATTCAGATACCAAAGGGGTACTTTTTTAACATACAAATTTCAGACGGAGACTCAAACCTTTCAGTTCCTACAGCAGAGATGGCTACATGTAAGCCATTATCTGCTTTAACTTATGAAGTGAAATTATATGCACTGGCCAGTGGATAACATTGATTGATGATCTTCTCACCATGTGTGGACTTTCAGCATGAGAAGAACACATTTCATTTCAGTAAGGTGAATGTTTTCTTTTTAAGCAAGTGAACCCATTTTTCTAAATTCGTTTTTTCCAGGTTGAATTTTAAATGGAAAATTTCCCAAGCAATGCTGAGCAACCTCCTTTTGTCTATTTCTCCTGTTTTTAAAAATTAGCAACATGGGAGCCTAATTGTTTGATTAAAAACATTACATGCAGACTGACTTGTACTTGAAACTACTCTGTAGTGTAACTGTAAACATCTACTTTTGTTTGGGCTTTGCACTGTAGTTGTTAGTGCAACAGTATTATTATAATGTATTTGCATGTTAAAGAGGTGGGTTAGAGTCACAGTCCAAGCAAAATTATATCTTGAAACTGTCTTAAGAGCAGGGCTTTGTTTTTTTGCTGAAACAAGCCATTCAGCTGCTATTGTGGGAGGGGGGAGCCCATTGGGGTGGATGTTTGATCCATTATTCATTATTTTAGCTGAGCTGGGTTATGGTGGGAGGGTGAAATCATTCTTTAACATCCAAAGAAAAAGCAAGTGAACAAGTGAGAATTACCCTGACTAAATGACATGGAGGAACTAAAAAAGGTAGCACAGTGCTTTATGGAGCAAACACATGGCAAAAAAACCAAAGCATTGCTATGACAACGAGTGGGAATCAGTGGGAAAAGTGGTAAATAATTTATCATCTGGTGAATTTTTGCCTATTTTACCAGTGGCATATCCATAAGCAAAAGGCAGTTTTCTTTAAAGGTCTCATCCTGTTTATTCAGAAATAATAAGACTTTCTGAAGAAGAGAGATTTCATTCTTTTCAGATGACCCAATACAGTCTGTTGCCATATTTGATACCTGATGCCCTAAAATGGAGCTGTATCTCCTAGCTCTGATTGTTCCTTCAGAGGGTATCAGTTGTCCCTTACTGGAGTAGGTATATATAACGAAAAGCAAAAGCACTCATCTTTGCATTTCGAATTTGGATTATTTTCATACATGGCTTTTAAAGACTCAAACATTTGTTTCTGTTTTGAAAAATGCCACAAAATCTCTGAATTTGCTTAAAAGGAACAGGTTTTCTCCAGAGAATTAAAGTAAAATCAGGTAGGCTAGAGAATGTGAGAGTATGGCTTAAAAAGCAAGTCTTCCACAAGTTCTAGTAATGAAGTAGGAAGCGGTCACACTGAAGAATAGTTTCTTCTAAACTGTTCTTAATTGGTTTATCCATTTTCCTTACTTATCATGACCATAAGAAATAGAAAACATCTGTATTACTCTGAATTAATACCTGGTTTAAGTGTGGAACAACCAGATACAGTGATATGAAAGTTAGGTAAGTCACTTTACCACCTGCTTTGAATCAAAACATCTGTATGGATACATTTTAGACACATGAGGAGAATTTTGGTCTCTGTTTTGAATGTTCTATTTTTAGCTGGGTTTGGAGTGTCTGTGCTCCTTCTGTGCAACTTCCATAATTCCACATGAGAGTTGTTAGCTGAATGGCTTTTGCAGCAGTTCCCAGCCATGTGTTGAAAATTTACACATCCTTTTCTCTTACCTTGATTTAAAATTTTGTGTTCCCAAATAGGAAGCAATAAATGTTTTATACATTGTGACTTTTAATTCTTCGGGGAAAAAAAAAAAAAGAAAGGAAAAACAACCAGCAAACAAGGACCACATAGAAAGTGGAAAATAGTATCTCTTAGTGTACACTGTCCACTATTCCTCCAAAGCAAAGTTGTGGGAAGAAGAAAGACAAACTGGTGCTGACAGTATTCATTCCCACCAAGATTAGGGGCAACAAGAATAATTTACTTTGATGAATTGTGTTCTTTCTTTCTATGCAAGATTCCATGAAGGTTTGCAGTATAATGGCTTGAAAGACCCTTTCTGATGTAAATCTGAATATTCCAGTCCTGACTGAACAAGATGAGACATCCATACAATAAGATGGTTTTTTAAAGACTCGGAGGAAAGTGTACTGCATTTTCTCAAAATGAAAGGCTCTCCCTGTAAGCATAGACAAAAAACCACACAACTGCCTATCACACACTAGCAACTGGACTCTGTGATTTATTTTTAAGGGGTGAGGAGGATAATACATCTTCAGCAACAGCCTCTATGAATTCAGTTAGATATATGTTGCATGTAAAAATTAGTAAAAAGGCACTGGAAGTTCCTTTGTGATCTGGCTGACTGTATGCATGCAATTGTCAGCTGTCACGTGAAAAAGTAGCAGCTTTTAAACTGCATGGACAAATGTAAGGTGCAGATATCAAAGCATTATAACACAGGGTTAGAGGAGGATCATAAAATATTCATCTTTTGGCTTTCTTAGAATTGCATGCAAATGCAGGAAAGCATCTTTTTTCCCTGCCTCCTCAAGCCTAATTTTGTTCCATCCATCCTGGAAAAAAAAAGGTAGACTGAAAAGAAAGACTCCATGAAATTTGATGTTTGCACTTGTTACATGTAACTTTATTAGGGTTTCAGGCAAATTGAGATTGCAGTTAGCTATGGTAAAATCAGACAAGTGAAACGTAGCCATATCTCATGGTACATGGCAATAATGTAAAGAGAAGTCATGGTTGAAATGTGGGACTGCACAGGCTGAAAAGTAACCTGAAAAGCCACCAACATGCTGAAGTGGGCAGAAAGGGGTCAGTGCAATGAGGGAGCAGTGGTGAAGCCCCCAAAGTGTGGATGACTTTTCTTTGCATGTATTCTTGAGGTAAAGACATCGGCATGGATTAACTTGTTCTGGAGTGATAACAGGTGAGAGAAAAGGACTCAGCAGAAGGATTTGGTACTGCCTGTCCAAGAGGGCAGGAGTGTAGGTGAACGTGGGAAACTGTTAGTTGGTGCTGGGCTGCAGATGATGTACAGCTGTAGGTACAGCTGTTTCTCTGGTGCTGTGATGGAGCAACAGTAGCTCATAGTTCCCATTACATTGTGTTTGTGTGTCTCGTTGTAGTGAGTTTGTGTCTGTTTCTGTGGTGTTGGTACATTGTGTGGTGACTGTCACGTTCAGGGTGTTTGCTGTTCCTCGTGTAGTGTGTTTTTTAATGAGAACAAAGGAGGCAAAGAATGGAAGTTAATAGGATATCAACTTTTGTGTCAGTTTTGTAGTCATGTTGTTTTTCCAAAACAAAACAAAACTACATTGTGCCCTGCTGATTATGTTATAGGGGCCTGGTATCCACTTATAAATATATAATGTCCATCAACGTAACACCTGGCACTTGAACTCCATACGCAAATATCACATGATAAATTTCTATACATTCTTTATTCACATTCCAGGTGTATAGTAGCAATCTATTAGGCATTTAATCACTTTTCTCTACCTTTATTTGAGCAGTATTAATCTCACTGCTTCTGATAGAAATGACATTGTATGAAATTATAGACTATGAGGAGTCCTCAGGTTGCACTGGAAGGAACAAGGTGTGCTGCTCTGTGTTCATGCATTAACTGTTTTTCAGCACATTTAGTGCTTATAAAAATCTTAATGTCCTTATAGAGGCAAAGCAACTGTAAAAAAGATTTGTACTGTCTAGTGTGCATGTAATAGTCTATCTGCCTTTATGATATAGTTACTCCCTTCCTAGTAATTCCAACAGCTGTCACATAAACCCAGTACCCAGGTTTCCTGAAATCTGGCTTTGCATGGGCTGCATGTTTATAAAAAGTTGTGCGAGTTTATAATTTTCTTACTCTAGTTCTGCAAACATAAGGCATTGTCAGTATATACGTAACTATGTGACTTCAATTAACACTAGTCTAAAACAGAACAAAGGATCTTTTAGCAAATCAACATTCACTGGAAAACAGTAGGGAAAAATTAAAACTTTACCTCCCTGGTAGCTTTTGCTGCTCTGATCCAGATTCAAGTTTCAGAAACCCAAAGGCCATCAATATTTTAACTATCTAGATGGCTAGTTATAGGTCTATAGAGAGAGTCATATTAAGATTAGTTTGTGCTTTCTGTATATTTTAAATTAAGAACATATACATTTTTACATGGATCATGCTGTTTCTATTTCTGAAGGCATGAGATATTTTAAGTGATTTTTGCCAACTGTAGAGCATTGCCATACTGTGTCTGTTTTCACGAGACAGATTTTACATGATTCTGGCTGATTTTGATTTCATAATAAGAAGGAACACGCATTTTTAAAGTTATACCTGAATTAACTAGGAGCATTGGTTCTTGCTTACCTTGTTTCTAAAGAAGCCTAATCAGAGTATAATAATGCAGAAACATCTGATGAAAGTAATTTTTCCTTGATCAGACAAGAAATCTAAATTGATATACCTGCACGTAATCATCTCATAATTTACAAAAGACTGCGCAAAACTGGAACATCCCATTGCAAAGATTTATTTCCAAATTATTTTTGAGTCCAGATTTTGGCCTTGTGGAATAGAAGGTATCTGCAGACACCATGAGGCATAAGATGAAATTGATAAGGCAGATAATGTACTGTACATGTTATGTGTACCTTTCAGAAGGCTGGAAATGTCTCTTCCTCAGGTACAAGACAGATGTGCACAAGTTAATAAGTGAATCAAATAAAGAAGGAACTTGTAGGGCCCAGAAAGTATTTATAGGGTGACTTTCATTGTTCAACAGAGTGTGGTCCTGCAAGTGGTTTATCAGATGCTTCCATCTGCCTTACCTTCTTTTTCCTGAGAAGAGAAGAGGATCATCTGTTCCAGTAACATATACTTGCTGAATAACCAAAAGTGTCCCAGCAAGGGCTGCCATGGTCCTAACAGTGGCAGCAGCTGGTTTTGCTCTTGGGAATCTCGGGGAGAGGAGACAGGTGCTGGGCCTGATGCTGGAAGGGAAGTGGCAACAGAGCCCACAAGGAGCAGTCTCACACCCTGCATTACATCCTTGCAGCTGCTGATGTTGGAGCACGCTGGATGTCAGTTAGTAGGGAATTTGGGAGTATGCTTTGGAGCCTGAAGCGATCCCTTCTTCAAATGCATCATTACTTTAGGAAGTAGTAGTTAGGTGCTGTAGTGGTTTTGGTGATCACACATGAAAAAGACAATGTCTGGCCAAACATCATCATTGTACAGATAAATCCAGTTTAGCTCCAGTGTGAGACAGACAAAATGAAGGACAGAAAAAGTTCTGATCAGGAGTATTAGTGTCTCAAGAATCATTAACATAATATAAACAATGAGGTCTGCATCTCTGCCTTTTTGGGTCTTTATTTTTTAATAAAGTAACTTTCAGAAGTAAAGTGGCAAAACTTAATGGGAATAGAAAATCGAAAGTATTAAGAATAAAATAGTGTTGGACCTGAAAAGGGAGATACTTAAGAATTTTTTCAGATCTCAGACTCTCATAGCTTATCACCATGGCATTTGTGGAGTAATTTTGAGTAGAATTTCCAAGTGAAGTCGACTTGTGCAGAGCTGTCTTATATCTGAAGAAAAGGACCTTACATGCTGAGTTGGTAAATTTGTATGACTAGGTTGGTAAACTAATAAATGCTGTGCCATTAACTGCCTAATCAGATGTGTTGCAAATGAATAATTAGGTGCATCTTCTGCAGTAGTGTTAAAATTTTGTAGCCTTGATTACCATAGAGAGATAGGCCACCAAGTATTGTAATCCTGTAAATAGGAGTTCATCTGGCAAATGTCATTGATGGTGTGCTGTGTTAGCTACCCAGAGCAGAGGGTAACACCAGCAATCCAGATTTAGTTTTCAGAAGCAGCCACAAAGAAAAATTCCACACATATGTAGGGCATTGCTATTTATTTGCACACTGTGTTTTGATTTCAACTATGGATAACTCTGAGTTGTGCAGATGTCTTCCTGCAGTTCTTTTAAGTTTTGGTGTTTCACACCACAAAGATACATTTTCTGTTAAATGTATCCCTTTGTCCTGATGATCAGCTCAGGGATTCCCATGTTTTACCTGTACAGAATGTATCGATACAGGAGCTTCAGGCTCAGCTTGAGCAGGAGACGAAACTTCACCAAGAGGAGCAAGAAAAGTTTACAGAAAGGATCATCCAGGTAAATATGGAACCTGTCTGCTGGGAGAGAAGTGTGACCGTAATGTCATGGACATTGTTTGTCAGGACCATGGGAACGTGTGCCCTCACAGCTGTGCCTGTTTGAGCTCATCTGAGTGAATGAAGAATCTGGCAGCTGGAGAAATGTAAACTCAGACCTATCCCTTTGAATCTGGCTTTTCTGCTTGGTGGAGAGAAGTTTTGTTCTCCCCTGTGTAGGGGAAGTCAAGGTAGAGATGTAAGATACTCCATGGGGAATTGTATCAACCCCTTCATCTCTGTGAGCCGTCAAAGGTTGTGTTTGATCTCTGGAGCACAGTTTGGCATTATGCCTTATTCTAACTCCTCCTAGCCCAAAGAAAATCTAACACTTAGAATCACAGAATCATAGAATAACCAAGTTGGAAGAGACCCACCAGATCACCGAGTCCAACCATTCCCACCAAACACCAAACCATGTCCCTCAGCACCCCATCCACACGTGCCCCAGACACCTCCAGGGAAGGTGAATCAACCACCTCCCTGGGCAGCCTCTGCCAGTGCCCAATGACCCTTTCTGTGAAATTTGTTTTCCTAATGTTCAGCCTAAACATCCCCTGGCAGAGCTTGAGGCCATTAGGGAATGGGAGGTGGTTGATTCACCTTCCCTAGAGGTGCCCAAGGAATGGGTGGAAGAGGCATTCAGGGACATGACCCAGTGTCTGATAGGAATGGCTTTGACTTCTCTGAAGTCAAAGTTGCTACACACTCAACTGAGAGACAAACCAGGTTTTTTTTCATTTCTTAATGCCCTGTGCTTCCAATGCTCTTATTCATAACTGGTGAATAAATCATATTTTGTTACATGAACTCCCTCTGCTCTTTTAAAGGCTGGAACATACTCAATCATTTTGTGATCTCTAGCTTCTAGAGCAAACAGAATCTGTTGCTAATTTTTGCAGGCTGTTTGGCTCTAAACAGAAGTTTACTTTTTAATTTATTTCATGGAATAAATTCAGCATAATTGTTGCATAGTGTAAAGTGTTTTTCCTTGTGCCAGCTAACCTCATTGTAGCCAAGTGGTATCTGTATTTTTTCATAAGTAGCTTTAATTTCCAGTTGATCTCCGTAGGAGCTTTCTCATGGAGGCTTTTGGAGGCAACCAGTAAATTAATTTCCTTCCTAGTTGCCTTGACTATGAAAACTTTTTGGAAGCTATGCCTTTTAAAGTTACGTTCCATTGAAAGGCATAATACCCTACAGAGCTACTTCAGCAGGGTCTTCTGCAAGTATTTGTGACCACAAGAACTTAGATCATAATAGCCGGCAAAAACAAAGAGAAAATGCAGCAAAATCAAAGCTAGGTACTCGCATTGACAGCCAGTGGAAATGGGAGAGGAAAAGTATCTCTGGATTCTTCATTTTTTCCAGATTATACCCATCTTGTTGATATTGTTCCTTTTTTTTTATCATATTCCAGGATTTCTGGTGGAAATGACTCAGATCTTTGCTGTATTTAGTCATAACTTCATTTAATGGAAGAACTTGCATCAACACAAAATCTATTTTTTTTCCTGTAAAAATTAAATGTGAAACAACTCTTTTTTTTTTTTAAGTATTCCATTTTTTGACAATGTTTAATTCTATAAATTGATGTGTGCTAGCAGTGTGCAATCTTCATGAGTGTTATTAGAAGTTAAGTGTATGTGTTTTGGTCTGTTATAGCTAATTTTGTTCCAGACTACTTTTAAGTTGCATTTTAAACCCATTTAAGCTAGCAACTACTGTAAGTAATTTTAATTTTATCAGGAACTATTTAAGGCAAAGTAGCATAGATGCTGAGAATTTGCATTACATCAGAGTACATCAAGTAAAGGACAGGAAGGTTCTTAGTAAACCATCTAGTATGGACCAGTACCCTGTGTCAGAAACATCTAAATGTTGCCATGAGAATCAAGCATGTATTTTGTGTACTCCCAGCCCAGAAAGTCAGCCATATCCTGGGCTGCATCAAAAGAAGCATGGCCATCAGGACAAGGGAGGTGATTCTGTCCCTCTATTCCTCTCTTGTGAGACCTCATCTGGAGTACTGTGTCCAGTTCTGGAATCCTCAACATCAGAAGGATATGGAACTGTTGGAATGGGTCCAGAGCAGGACTGCAAAGATGATCTATGTCCATGGCAGGGGGGTGGAGCTAGATGATCTTTAAGCTTCCTTGCAACCCCGATTAATACTGCTGTGATTCTTAGCAGTATTAATTGCTAGGAGCTCCATGCTCCTGAAGAAGTATCTCTGAAGTATTCTTCATTCCTGTGTGAATGTTACTTCTTGTGGGGTTTGTTCTTATGGTTTAAATCATTGTGGTTATTAGTGTGCTGTGGCTTTCACAGATTTCATCTATGGAGTTGGTCAGCAAATGGAGAGACGCTGTTGTTCCACAGAATGGAAAATGGTAGAAACTAGTATCTGTAAACAGTGGCTCTGAACTCATTTTCCACCAGCCTTTTCTTGATCATTGTGAACGAAAGCTTAGTTAAAGGGGAAGTATGATCTCATTCACAGAGCATATGTGATGCTGTACAACAAACTTGTGCATGTGCTGTTTGGCCCAGGTCATGCCATGGTTTGATTTTGATATATTGAGGGAGAAGTCACATTTGAAGAAAATATCTCAGGCGGCCTTGTGTTGAAACATGTAATTGTAGTGTGCTCTAGAGGATGAGTTTTCCTGATGCTTTTAGCACTAAAACTCAGAGATGGGGTGAGTGCCATGTTACAGCCTATTGCTCTCTCTTTGGTTGCTGCATGTTTTCCTCATCCAGTCATATCAGAATGAGAAATCATTTACTGTGGTTGTTCAGATGTGTCTAAGTACAAACTGAGAAATCAGACCAGTAGTTGTATCTGAGGTACTGGATGTAGTTCCTTGGGAAGTGTTGCCCTTCCAAAAGTGGAGCAAGATGTAGCCAGAAGAAGGCCTGAGTCTGTGACTGGGGAGGAAAGAGGCAAGGGTAATAGTCCAGGTTCTCTGAAGGTCCCATCTTGTAGGAAAGACTGTAGGTGTATTTAGCAGGTGTGATATGTGCAGCAGTGTGTGATGGTGGCTGTGCTGGGAACACAGAATAATATTGAGAGGGAGGGATAATGTGAGTGATATAAAAAAGGTTAAGCAGCAGCATAAAGTAAGTGCAGTCCACTTCCACAGCAGGTTACTCAGATGTGGTTATCTAAACTTATTTGCTACTGTCCTTTAATATCCTCAACAGTCATAACTGCCAAGGAACTTATTCAGTCAAATTCGGTAGCTCCTCACTACTGATACTCGGGTTGTCTTAGCCAACGGTCCTGGAGACTGCCCTAGGACACCCACCCCATTGACATGATGTCTGTGATTCCATTAAAGCTGGAGGAGGAGCATATGCAGACCCTGCGGAGGAAAGACTTGGAAGTGCAGAGCTTGACTTTGCAGAACAAACTGGAAGAGAAGGCCTGGAGCCAGGAGAAAAGTCTACTGCAGCAAGAACTCAGGCATTTCAAGCAGGACACCTTTCTCCTGTATGTCAAACTGAAGTGGTTGCTGAAGCATTGGCGGCAAGGCAAGCGAATGGAGGAGGAAGGGGAGGACATACTAGAGGTAACTGTCCCACCTTATTAAATCCATTGAAATTTTAAGTTTTGGGGGTTGTGATATGTCCTCTCTTTAAATGTGGACTTGAAATATGATGTAGCACCAGTGACCTTATAATTACATATAGATTTAAAGGGGCCTGTGCTAAAATGTATTCTGCATGGTGCATTACAGATCACCCATTTTTAAATGGAAACCCTTAACTAGTACAAAGATCTGGTCTTGAAAAATTCTCTCACAATAAATAAAAGTTTAACTAGGTTTCAACGATATGACTCCTAAATAATTTTTGGAAAGAAAAATATGTTTGTCAAGCTGTTGGAGTCAAATCTATTTAGACGGGTTGAGTGCTGTCATTTTTCTCATCGTGTGCACAGTGTGTTCCTTGCAAAGCCTTCAGCAGTACAGATGGATACAAGCTCTGGTTTTGTGTTGGCAGAATTATACAGCTTCTTGTGGAAACCTATAGTGAATCATTCTTGTTTGTTCCAGTTCTCCATACACACGTCTATCACCGTCAGCAGCAGTACACAGTAGTCATGATGGTGATTTTCCAAGTAGCAACTAAATAAGGATCAGGGATTTCAGAAGTACATAGCAACCTGGAATCCCCAAGCTGACACATGTCAGCCGGGGTGTGATTGGCAACCAGCATGCACTGTGAAAAAAGGAGCTGCTGAATTGTGTTGACTTGCACATTCAGAACTACCATTTGCTTTGGAAACCTTACCTAAATTAAAAATAAGTAGAAAAATGTGTTTACCCATTCTGACATCTTATCCAAACTTCTTGAGAATAATAGTTTTATTTTGCGGGTTCATGCAATTCTGAAACCATTTGCTAAGGCAACTAAGTAATTTTACTTAGTATTTCTGATACTTAGGTTCTTCATGTTTTCCAGTGCTTGCTGCATTTGGCAGTATAAGCAACCTTTCAGGTCTGGTAGGAGTATGCTTAAGTTGAATACTCCAGTGTTTTGTATTCTTAGATAAAAGGTGGATGAACATCTTTACCTTCATCTGCTGTGTTATTATGAGTCACAAACAAGAGATGAGTAGCTAAAATAATTTGTGTCTACTTTACTTCAGCCGTACTAATTTGCTTTTGTGGAAACCACCTCATCTCATATCAAAATAACTTCAGGGTTTTTTACTATTTGGATTTTTGACTGGTTAATTTACAGTCGAACCATCTCCAGTCATTTTTGGAGTCATGTGTTTTGCTAATGCATTAGAGAGAATAAAATGCTAGATTTCTGTGTGTCTTGATCTCGGTATCTTCATCAGAAAACACACCAATGTTTTGTGTAATTTTTCATTAATGTGTGGTTGATTATATCCATCAGGCTGCATTACAGCTGTACACACATCTTCTCAGCTGCATAGATCTATTCTGCAGACTCGCATAGTGTTGTGCCCACATATGCAACATCTTGTATCACCCAAAGATCGTTCCCTGTAACACAAGAGAATAGAATTTGATATATCCTACCACAGGGATGCAGGGGAAAATAGTCCCCTGCCTTTCAATAGATTTCTGTCCCCCCCACTGGGTAAATGGCAAAAGTGTTGATGTGTCCCTTCTCTTGCATTTTAGATTGAGCATCCTGAAGCTGTCTTAGACTTTGGCATTCAGTCTGAGCAGAAGAGAGATAATGCAGAGCGAGAAGAGGAGGAAGAGGATGTTGTGTTTGCACTGACAGATTTCTCCCAGCATCCCGCCACGGAGAGCACAGATCGTGGACCACAGCTGCAGACTGCAGAATTATTGCAGCAGCAGAAGCAGGTACTCTACTATTTTGTATACCATGCCCTGGGAATGGAAACTGGATTTTCCAAGGGAGTTTATTTTGTTCTGCTGCTGTGTTAAATCACCTAGAATCATACTTGTAAAAATACTTCTAGCTACACAGCAATTACAGCTGATTTCATCCATTATATTTATATTTAATCAGGAGCCATGTGATTACTGTTCTCCTGTTGGCAGATGCTATCAGTGAAAAATCCTATTTCCTCTTGTGGCTGTTTGCCCAGAAACATCTATCAGTATGTGATGGTTTGCAGAATTTACATGCTTCTCTTGCCTGAGCACATCTATTTTATTCTAATATCAAGCTTTTAGCAAGAAGAGATGATTCTATTTCCTTTGAATAATTTAAGAAACTAGCACTTGTATGTAATGTTTCCCTTAGAGATGATGGGAAAACAATGTAAAAGTTTCTTCCTGTTGATGGAAACATCTAAAAGCAGTTCATGCTGACTTTTCCCTGACATCTCCCCTGTGCCCTGCCTGTGTGTGTCCAGAGCACTGCAATATGTCCTAACTCTTTCCTTTGTGCATTTAATACACAGTTCTAACAATGAATAATAGCAGATATTCATAGGATACAGGCATAGGGCTTCCAACAGTCCTTCAGCATCTTCTTATATTTTTAAAATGGCAATCATTCAGATGAGAGCATCCCATTACATCAAATTATTTGCAATCACAAGTAGAGTGGAGGGAATATTATGTATAAAACAAACTTAGTGAAAAAGGTCTTGACACTTTATGCCTTCTGTCCCATCTTTATCTGGGCCCTTGACTTGGGAGCCTACTGCACAGTGAGAGCACTCAAACAAATATGTACTCCCTATAACCACATTACTTCACTGGACTCACCGCAGGATCTGGGGATCATGTGTGTCTTTGCGTTTCAGTTCTTCATCTTGAATTCCCTAGATTCTCAGGACTATATACAACCTGTTTATTTGTTATCTATATGTTCTCATAGATACACAGCGGCAACAGTAAATCTGTCATATAATAAGGTAGATTGGTGCTGGCAGATGCACAGGTGGCCTTTCAACCTACCTCTCTAGTCCAAGATGTAACTTAAGTTAGAATTTCTGTTTTAATAAAAATAGTAGAGTCCTGTGGTCTTTCTGCTACTTCACCTTCTGCTACTTTCACCTTCCCTGGAGGTGTTTAAGGCATGGGGGGAGGAGGTGATGAAGGGCATGGTTTAGTGTTTGATAGGAATGGTTGGACTCGATGATCCAGTGGGTCTCTTCCAACCTGGTTATTCTATGATTCTGTGATTCATTTTCCGCTTTAAGTTTGTATACTCTTTTGCTTTACTTTTTCATAGTACTAGCTGACAACTCCATTCTCTAGCTATTGTTTAATGTGAAGTGTGTTACCAATGTAATATTCATTTGATCAGTTTGACATTTGGAAAGATTCTACCTTGCCAGTCACCCAGACCTATTGCTGTCATCCTCTCAGCAGGCTCTTCCCTGGTATAAACTGGAGAAGGCCATGGCAGAGATGCTCCTGAGCACGTCATTTAACTGCATTCCATCTGTAGACTGATTTAATCGAGAATCAATTAAGTAATTATAAACCAACATACTTTCTCAGTAGAAACTCTGTTATGTACTAACTTTCCATATAGATCCCTTACAATTACTAAGAGCATTCGAATAAATTATGTCTTCTTTGAAATAATCATTGCTTAGGCATTAATCTCAATTATGGTGGCAGAATTGGGTAGTAGTATTGCTTATATTTCATTTTTATATACATTGCATGGTGCTCTAATGCAGCAGTTCCAGCTAATCTTGCTTAAAGAAATAACCATAGAAACAGACCACATCTCACTGTCTTTCTTGATAGTGAATAAGGTGTGGTATTCAAGTGGACTTGGGAAGGTAAAATAGGTTTGTTGCCTTCCACCAAGGAAAAAAACGTTATTTCAACACTGCAAGAATGTGTCAGTTTGCTAAATATTTCTCATTTTAAATGCTATTACTTGTTTTGCCTACTTAGGCTGGTGAATCCAAGCACTGTGTTTATTGACAGGCATGTAGAAAGAGATTTCAGTGCTACAGGGCTTGGATTTCTCAATGGCAATAAAGGATTATGATTATTCTCTGGCACAGAAGTAGGAAGCCCTAGTGTAGGTTAATTATGATGCTGTCATAAATTCAGTGCATAGGAAGTGTCTTCTAGAGGACTGTGACAGAGAAGTAGCTGCCTGCATACTTCTGCTCCCTCAAGGCTCTGCCAGAGCCAAGCTCTGCCCTCACGTCCCTTAGTATCAGTAGCACTGAATAGTCTATCTCACTGCTGTAGATGGCATGGCCCTGTAAACCTCCTGTGTGCAGGACCATGCCATGCTCACCAGCGTCACAGCCCGTGGTCCTTGCACTACAAGTTACAGGCTTTCACCCATAAATGTTGACTTAATTCATGTATGATCTAAAACCACATTAACTAAATGAAACTAGAGCAAGCAACTGTTTTCCCTGTGTTTTCCCAGCTTTAAAAATTCTGAGAGTATCAGCAGACCCCAAAGTATCTCATTCCTGAAGGAGCAGATCTCAGGAGTTCTCACTTCCCGATATACCATAAACTAGTCAGGCTGCACTAAAAAGCACCCAGGAGTTTGGGGGCGTGGGGGAGGGGTCTTGCTTAAGACCTCAGCTGGAAATAAGCACTGTTTATATAGGGAAATTGGGGTGAGTGAGGAAGCTGAAAACCTCCAAGATTTGAAGCTGCCCAGAAGAGCCTGAAGTTGCTAGTTCTGCCTGGCAAGCTCTGAGGTGAATGACATCAGCACTTCTTTCACATTAGGAAGGTAATTTTTTAGTAGTCTAGGAGTGGCTGAGATAACTAGATCAGGAAAAAAAGAAAAGGCTTACTGTAACTTAAAGTAATTCATATTTATTTTTAACACTTAATGTTAATATTTAATGGCTTATATTTTCAGCCCGAACTCTTTGCTGCTGACTTTTTCACCCTGCCTGGAATTGTTTGGAGAAAAACTATGAATGCTGAGGCCTTAATTTCAACCAGCAGCCTCTAATTTTATATTATTATGATTTGAGGTACTTGACTCAGGGGAAAATACACATCTCACTTGACTGGGATTTTTATGTGGCCAGTGAGTGGAAGGATGGAAACATAGCAGAGACAAAAGGGGAGGAAAAAAGGGCTGTTGATAAGAGGCAGAGTAGATGGGGACTCTCAGAGGAGCCAGTTCATCTTTCTATTCATGGCATTGTCTGTAGGCTGGTAGCTGTAGCACACTGCTGAAAGGGTTGGGAAAGGAACTGACATGGCTTGAGAGCAAAGCAGGACGTCTAGTCACAGGCAGTAGATAAGCAGGCAAGTTGGGCTGGAAGTGCAGTAGTGGAGGGCTTGCTGTAAGTCAACATTTCTATGCATATAGTAAGAGATCAGAGAGAATAGCCTGTGGAAAAAGAACAGATTTGGTTCAGGTGTGGAAAGGGTGAGATGCCTGTTGAATGCTGGAAGATGAAGGGAGTAAAAAGAAAAGAGTTTGCACATCTGTGTCACAGGGAAAAAAACCCTCAAAAAGTGATACATTTGGTTGTTTCTGTGGTGGGGAGGCATCAAGAAAATCCCCAGTTAGACCTGGTTTTGTTCACGCAGTGTTTGTTATCAATTCTTATCTAAGAGAAAAGCCCAAAGGAATAGTACTTAAGACCTAAACACACTACCAAGATCCAGCTTCACTTCGGCCTGAATCTGTAACTGCACAGAGGAAACACAGTTCTCATTCGCTGTTCAGGCTCCTGACCTTGTGTTTTTAATTGACTGCTCTACTAATGCATTTGTAATAACAAACTGTGCATAAATTCTTAAGAGAAGTTCTGAAAGTGAAAATGACCTATGATTAAAAGCAGAAGCAAACTGCAAACAACTGCTCTGGTCCTAAAGTTTTCTGGAGCGGGAGGCTCCTGTTTCTTAGGTTGACTCTACTTAATGGACATTTCAAAGTCTTGGAATTTATAATAATTGAGATTTATTACATTAAGTTTTTGCTTATTGTCAGGTGATGTTTCCTTTATCTCTAGATTCAGAGCTGTGGATGCAATAAGACTAGAAACTGTTTTTGTACTTCTCTCATCTTAGATTACTTGTTAATTAGTCAGATTCCTCCGTCCTGTAAATTTTGGTAACTGCTAAAATACTAAAGAGCCAGCTCCTTGCACAGGAGACTTTCCAGGGAGTGACAGCCATGCCCCATTACTTCTGCTTGTACAACATTCCTGGAAGGAATGGGAAGACTATAGCATTCCTTTTTGTGTATCTGTGAGACTTATGCAAAGGCTGTTTGACAGTTTTACCAGCAGAAGTCTTAAAGCATGTCGAGATGTAAATGTTGTATTTCAGGGCACGTTGTCTCAAAAGTACTTTGTTCTACAAAAACACTCCAGTTGGATAAAACAGAAAAAATAACCTCACATATCTCTCCAACTTCAGACTGTAAATACAAAGTCGTGCTAGAGAGACTTATCTGCAGGAATCAGAAGTGTGTAACCAAAATTGGATTTATATTGGCAAGTAAATTAAAATGCCAGCAAGCCTAGGGGACACTTGGGATACTTGTCTCATAACAGGGACATTGATGTAATGCCTCTAGAAATAAGACAGTAGGATGCAAACCTGCAATGAGGCACTCTTGGTTCCTCTATGTATTACTCCATCACTTCTTTCTTGATAAACCTAATTTTACAGGACTCTAAAGCTATCAAATGTATAGCATGAGGGTTGTAGCTTGTTTTAATGTTATTTGGTTTTATTTTGATTCTGCTTCATTTTGTTTGTGGAGCCTTTAGGCTATTTGGGCAGAGAAAGGTCTATGCAGTGTGCCAGAAAACACTGAATGTTGCTTCTAAATTAAAGCATTTCATAGATCTTTGGAGTCAGGGCTTTCAAAGAGGATGAGGCCAGATTTTGATGAACTTGATACCCAGCAACTCTTGTTGTGACATTAGGGACAAATCTTCAAAAGAGCTCTTGTTCTGATTGCTACACAAGAGGCTTGAGATGTTTGGATAATTTAGCCTTAATTGGATATCAGAACAAAAATTCGTGATGGAAACATAAAATCTCATTACATATTGAAAAGCAGGTGATCTTATATGCATGACAGAGACTGCTTCTTTATAGTGGTAAACTGCTAATTGGCATTAAATGTTAATGGAATTAATTCTGCATCTGTGATTGAGTTTCTAAAAAAAAACCCCCATGTTGTACACCATCACATTTCATTAGCCCAAACAGATTACAGGTCAGTCTATGAGTACCTGCAGTCATTTCCTAGCATCTAGCATATTTTTGCTGATGAACCAAATGGCTTGGAAAAAGTAGACCACTTTTGGTTTTTAAAGTAAAAAGGCACCATGGTATGTTTAATTAGTGATTACAAAAGGGGTTGAGGTAGATTCAGTGAAGCCAAAAATCCGATAAGCATTTGAAATTTGTTTAGTTATTTCCATAATATTTTATATGTATTGTCGTTGAAAAAAAGCACATGAAAATTATTTACATTTTCACATATACCTGCTTATTTGACTTTCCTACGAAGAAGTTCCTTGTGTAGGTACTTTATGAAACACCAGATAAGGGAAGTTGCAGAAAGCCTCCATGTGGGAAAGTAAATAAATAAAATTATTTAGATTGTCATGCAAGAATTGAGATAGCTAATTTGAGTTAAGCCTTCTCAAGGCCTAACACATCCATGAGAACCAGCTGATTAAATGCTGAATTTGTTGAGTAAGCTTTCTCATTTTTATGCTAATGCCGTGTCTGCTAATCAAGTATAATTTCCTTGAAAGTATTTTCTGGTAAAAATAACTTGTCAGTTACAATCTCTAGTTACTCTTTAGTCTTTGAGAGTCTCATTGGGAATAATTTATATACATTTTTGATAAATATGTTGCGTTCTACTATTCTTTTTCCTAATTTAATGACTGCAAAAAACAATGGGATACCTTCTGTTTTACTGATACAGAATGAATCTTTAAAAAATTGTTCTCTAATATTTAACATAAAAATGACAAGTTTTGCAAGTCTCCAGAGACTTTGCAGAAGGTAAATGCCAGAACTAAAAAAAAAAACAACCCACCCACAGATATTCGAATAAGTATGCATGCTGTCTTTCAGTACTTGGCAAGATCAGATGTCAGCTCTGGACTTTTAATTTGATGCTGTTCATGGCTTCTAGGTAGCACAACAGCACAGACATTTTCAGTATGACCATGACATTCTCAATGAGATGTAGGTGGAGGTTTGCTCTTTGATCCCATCTGCAAGAGGGAAGGTGCCTACCTGGCATTCATGCCTTTGGTACCAAGCAGGGTGCTTCTGCAATGCTGATGCAGTGCTAATGTTCAGCTTCCTGAGACTGAGGGCAAATGTGAAGTTTAGACTAGTGAAACACCTCAGCAGAAATACTTCGCTCAAAACCTCACATTTTTTTCAAAGTAATTTTATCTGATAACACAAAAGCATTGAAAATTAGTCCTTTCTCTTCATATATAGTTTACAAATATTTGAGGATTGATGTTGAGCAGTGTTGAGTAAAAGATATCCAGCTGCCCAACAAAACTCAGGAATGTTACTGTATCTTTGGTTTACAATATAAAAAAAGATGTCATTACAGAAAGTTGCTTTAGTGCCTTTTTCAGTGTGACTTAAGTCTTTGGCTTTCATGTGTGCCTCAGGACTAGGGCTAGTGAGAAGTAGAATCGTAGGATCAGAGAATCATTTAGGTTGGAAAAGACCTTTAAGATCATCAAGTCTAGACCCTAATGTAATACTTACAAGTCAATCGCAAAACCTATCCTTAAGCACCACATCTACCTGCCTTTTAAATACCTCCAGGGATGGTGACTCAACCACTTCCCTGGGCAGCTTGTAGACAGAGAAATCATTGCCATTATGTTTTCTCATGCAAAAGTTAACTCAGACACTTTCTCTTCCATGCAGTGGATGCACAGGTATTTTTCCCTCTAAAGTAAAACTAGAGTCTAAAGCCATCCAATGACAGCGTTTCATTTGCTTTATTGTGGCAGGCAAGTGAAAATCGGAAGCTTCTGAAAGCTCTGAAGTGTTTGCTGGATGACTTCCACTCAGAGCTGCGGGATGAGGAGCGTGAGCGACAGGGGCTCCAGCAGCAGTACGCCCTGCACAAGGCCGCCTGGGAGGTGGAAATGACTGAACTAAAGTGCCGTCTCGAGCAGGTAATGTCTGCTGTGTTGAACACCAGTAAAGAATGGCTGAGGTGCTTAATGAAATAGAAATATATGACAGCCAGGAAAAGTACTATATTTATTCATTTTGCCCTGGTACCCGAAAGCCCTGCTGACGCCTGAACAAAGCTTTGCCTCTTAAATTGCCTTTTCGATTTCTGTTGTCCTAGTAGGAGTGCTCATGTAGTAGATACTGTTTAACATAGGCTAGGACAAAGGAAATGAACCTCTTCTTGCTGTGTTTTCTTGGAATAGTTGGCAAATAACACATCAGCTGTGGTAATGAGTCATGCAGGTGTCTGTATTTATTGGCATTCATAGAAGAGCAAATGTCTTGATGTTGGCACAATTAGCTCGTCACTGTGCCTTCGCACATAATAATTGTGGTGTTTGGTGCATAGGAGAGAGTGATTTAATAAAACTGGATTGTTAGGTCAATGTGTTAATATTAAAACAGCTATTCAAAACTACTGGCTAGTGATGGATGGTACTTCACTGAAGAGAGAGCTCTAGCTACCTGCCATGGGATACCGTTAGAAGTTTGTATATAAAATGTGTTGCAAGGTGCTTCTGTGTAATGTACATCTGTACATAGAAGATGTACTGTTTCTGAAGCAATATGAAAACAAATCAGCAAAACGCCCACATGGATTAATTTCCAAAGCTGATGACACAAAATTTTACACATTGAAGGGGGATCTGAGCGTACATTCAGGTCATGCCAAAAAGATTTGCAATCACAGAGCTTCTCTGCGGAAGGCAAATGTCATGAAAATACTCACTGTCAGGAAGCTGGTACATTTAGGAGGATTTACTGAACATTGGAGACTCACTGTGATGCACAGAGATGAGATGCAAGTACTGCTTTTCCTGCCCAGGTACTGTAGGCTGCTTTCCCAGAATGAAGTAAGAAGCTTTCATTTTAGCAGTTTTCCCTCAGTGGATTCAGATTCTCAGTTCAGCTGCTTCTTAGTGCACATACATTCCCAGGCAACAGAACAAAACAAAATAAATCCCTTTTTTCACACTCAAAACGAAACTTTGATGACAGATTTACCTTAAACTTGAGATGGCAAAGAAGAACAAAACTTAGAGAAAGTTAGTCTCACGGCAGAGTACCAATTTAGAGCTTGCATGCTTTTCTTTTGCATGGACAATAAACCCCAAGCTGATTCTTTGACTAGTGTTTAGCACTAGGACAGTGCCATTCTTGCCCAGGGAGAAGATAGATTTGCATCTTTCCTTCTGGTGGCTTTATCAAGTTCTTTGCTACTTCTGCTGCTCCACTGGTAATAACATATAGCATATAGTAATTATCAAGCTGTGGGTGTTATTTTTACATTTTTTTTTCAACAAACAAAAAGAATTAAACTGGTCAATATTGAAGACATGAAGCTGTGTTTCTTAGCCAATTTTCCAAACTAGGTTTCTGTTTCACAGTAAAAAAACAGATCCCTAATGCAGTAGTGAAATGATAGCACATAACTCATTAGAATATTAATCAGGATTGGGTAAACAATGTGAATGTCCCACTGAGGTCTGGTGTACATACTCACAACTACAGGGAGGCAATTAAAATATTAAATATTAAAATAATAATGTAATAAGCCTGAAATAGAAATAATAAAAACATAAATTTAACTCAAACCAGTGTTAAGGATATTCAGAATATTAGGTGTTTTTGTCATAAGTTCAATTTCAGGATCAATGGGCATTGCTAGTGAACAACACGTAAAATATCAGCATTGCATGTAGTCATGTTAACATCTTCTGCTATTCTGTGCCAACATGTGGCATAACAACAACTTTAACTAAATTGCCAGGTCTGGCATGTCGGTGTGGGTAGAAGTTCTCATAATGTCATTCTGTTGTTTTGTTTGGTAGTGATGAATCAGTGCACTGTACAATGCTCCCACCCTAAGAGAGAGGTATAGAGCTGACAAACCCTTGACAAGCCCATAGGTTCTCAAGGCCTTTGTAATCACCACTGTTGTCTTCACTGCTGCTGCTTTCTGCTTTTTTTTGTGAAGCAGCAGGTCAATTAACAAGAGCATTTTCCTCAAGAGAGTCAGCTCCTAATTAATAGTCACTGTCAGTGATTTTGCATTTTGATGCTTCAACTTTGTGTGTAGGGAAAAAAGGGAAAGAAGACACTTGATACAAAGGCACTGCATATCAGAGGTGATAATGTACTGTTGCCTGATATTTTGGAGCCTTAATGCTGCATATGCAGTTAAAAATAGAAGTCTTGGCTGTCAGAAATCTATGTACGTCTTACTTGGCAGGAGGATCCTTAGGCATTATGTTTAACATGAGAAATAGATAAGAAATAATGGCATTGCTCCCAAGTATGGAATTGTGATAACTCTGAGACAATTAGGAGTCCCAGTAATTCACAGCCTCCAGTTGGGCAAGTGAAAAATCCCAGTGTTCTCGGAACTGAGAAGGGTTTAGGAGGAGGACATTAGTATGTGGGGCCAATGTCATTGGGAGCTTGTATGTAAGGTCACAGACCCTCACTAGGACTCTGACCACTGGTCGAGCTTCATCACACCTGGAGGAATGTAAGCTGTGGTGCACATAGAGAGGCATCTGGCCACCCTTAGCAGTTAGCAGGTTTAGGGCAGTCACATCTGGACTTCTGTGATAAGGAACCACCAATGTACTTTTCTGCCATGAGAGGAGCTGTTTCCTCAAAGCAGAGGCAGAAGGGCACTCTCCTTACCAGGAGCATTGTTCTGCTTTCTACAGGCACCAAGAACTATCTTCTAAGCCCAAAGAGACCACTGGAAAAGGTTTTAGATCCCAAATCACTGAACATCCAGAAGTTATTCTGAAGGTGTATCACTGTATAGTTGCCTTGGTTTTGAACTCATCTTTATACTTACAGGCTTCCTTGTATTCTCAAATGGGGCAAGAGCCATCTCTCTGTCTAGGTGAGCCCATGGTTCAGCACATAATGACTTGCTGTATTTTGACAGCTTGGGCAAGCTGTGCATTCCCAGGGTATCACTCTTCTGGAGCACATTCTTTCTCTCCACTGCCTTTCTCAGTTTTCCTGCCCTTCACAGACAGCATGGCCTAGGCACCACTGCTTTTCTTGTTTGCTAACTGAAAGGCTGGTTTAGGTGAAGAAGTCAGTGGTATAAAGGGAGAGCACATGATGCTTGTTAAGGTTCAACATTTTGCTATTTTTTTAATATTCAAAAAAATGGAAAAAGTAATTGCTTTTTAGGATAATCATAAAAACTTTATTTATTGCATCTGAATATTTGTTTGCTTTATAGGTTAGTTTTAGCATTTTCGTGTTTCATGCTAACTAAAGAATGTATCACAGGCATTGGCACATTTTTGCTATTTAGCATGCTAGCAGTAGCTACTGCCACATTTGGCATTATTCCTCAGGAGGCAGCAGAGTTGTATCATTGTATCTGCACTCCAGCCTGATTGGATTTACCCCAGACACTCCAACAACCTCTCCTGAGAGGTGCTATTGCAAGATGAGCCGTCTGTGGAGGCATCAAAGGTACTTGATAGATGACCTACATATAGGACAAAGAACAGGTCCTAAATAGCCCTCTGTCAGCCTTAGTTGTAAGGAAACTGTATAGAGTTTACTTCATGATTCTCTTACTATTTTGGCTGTTTTCAACTCTGCAGTGACATTCCTGAAATACTTAATTCTTTAGTGTCACAGCTACTTAGTAAACCCAGCAGGAACTTGCAGGGGTGAGCCAGGGGATGCAGACCACAGGATGGTAAAATAATGGAATCATGGAATTCCCGGTTGGAAGAGACCTCAAGGATCACCTAGTCTAACCTTTCTTGGCAGAATCACAGTCCCTCTGTAATCGGCACTGGTGAGGCCACTCTTTGAATCCTGTGTTCAGTTCTGGGCCCCTCACCATAAGAAGGATGTTGAGGCTCTGGAGTGAGTCCAGAGAAGAGCAACAAAGTTGGGGAAGGGGCTGGAGAACAAGTCTTATGAGGAACGGCTGGAAGAGCTGGGGTTGTTTAGCCTGGAGAAGAGGAGACTGAGAGGAGACCTTATTGCTCTCTACAACTACCTAAAATGAGGTTGTNGGCCCAGCTCCCTGCCTAGCTGAATCTTAAAAAGTGACCTTTGTTGGGAAATCCACTACTTCCTTGGGGAGATTGTTCCAATAACTGACTGTTTTCATTGAGAAAAATTTTCTTGTGTCCAGTTGGAATCTCCTCAGGAATAACTCGTACTCATTACCCCTCAACTTTTCCACAGGACTCCTTGTAAAAAGGGAGTGTCGATCTTCTTTGTAGCCTCTCTTAAATACTGGAACAAAATTAAAGCAAACAGGCATAAAAGAATGGTTGTCAGCATGGCTGACCCTGGCTGAGGCAGTAACTTTGACCCCTGCAGCACCTTGAAATGTAGCTGGGGACCTGTGGGTGGACATAAGAAAGATGTAGCAAGGGGCAAAAGGCAAAAGTTAGCAGTGAGTTTGGAAACCGGCAACGATACTTCTATCTATTGCTGAACTAACATGTGGGCTGTGAGTGTGCTGGCTAGTGGGCAGGAAGGCAGTTAAGCCTTCCAGCTTCTTCAGTTTGTGCTGCCCAGGTAGGTGTCTTCCATCATGATAGACAGAGATGTCTATCCTGGGATGTTCTGCATTTCTGCCCATGTCACCTGCATGTCCTCTGCAGTTGTGTACAGGACAGCCTCTTGAACACTGCTGATGGTCCCACAGACTTACACTGCACACACAGGATATGTGTGAGAAAGATAGTGTCACGTCAGCTTTGTTAAAATAGGATGCTGCTTTGTTATAATTGATTTATTGTCACGGAGGGGGAAAGCTCACACAATCAATATGATTGATAGACGAGCTCCAAATTTATTGGCAAACTCAATACAGTTATATAGTGTTCTAACAAAGCAAAGGCGTTTACAGAGCATCAGACTTCTCATTGGCTAATTATGATTTCATAGTCTATTGCATAGTTCTTCTACCTGTGGTTACAATTGTAGCTAAATTGCTGATTTTCCCAGGCGCTTGCTATCTATCCCAGACACTAGCAGGTGCACTATCTTTAGTTTCTCATGGTGTCTTGGCATGCTAAAATATCTTCTAAGGCGTCTTGCTCTTCTACCTGTTACAATGTTCAACTACATATGATAAGGTACAGCCTTACTACACAGGGAAGCTATTGTACAAACTTGCTTACATAGGGAAGCTATTTAGGGAAGCTATGGGAAGGTAGTTAGAGAGGCTATGAGAAGCTATTTAGGGAAGCTGTTGATTAATTTTCCCATATTCTAGCAAGCTATGGCCTTGCTGATGTAATCATTCCTCCACAATTTATTGATAACTTTTTAGTTGGTTGGTCATTTGAGAACAACTGGACTTCGGAATTTAGTGGTATAGGACACAGGTGTTCAAAGATCTCCTTGTAAATGCAAGTGGTTGTAACAGGATGTTCTCTGCAGCTCAGTACAATTTTAAATTACTTGAGCAATGACCTCTCTGCCATTTGCTTGGGTAGGCTGTTCCAGAGACAGTAAGCCTCACTCCTGAATCCACTCTGAACTTCCGTTTGCTCAGGAAGTTTGGGTTTATTTTCCACACAGGGAAATGTGAAGATGTCCTTCTCTCTTGCTAAAGGAGTGTGTTTCCCGGCAGACCTGATACTTCCCCTTTTTGAGAACAATTTTAACTTCAGAGGCAGAAAAAGTTTTTGCTACTTTTCACTCCAGTTCACCTGCAGAGGTAGAGGTGTATCCCATTCCAAGTCACTCATACATCTACTAAGTTGTCAACAAAAGGTCAGGCTTCAGGGATAAATTCTGCACTTGCTTCAACTTACACAAAGACATTGAGTACTGTTTTCATTCTGACAACAGTTCAGCAGTGGCTCAGGTTAGCCAGAGAAGTTGTGCAATCTTTCTCCTTAAGATTTGTGAGCATTCAACTGAACAAAACCCTACACAACCTGGTCTGATCTTGGAGCCAACCCTGTTGGAGGCAGTGGGTTGGACTAGACCTCCTCACAACCCTTCAGGTCTGAATTTTCCTATAAATCTATAAACCTTGGGCCAGATCTTCTGATTTGATCAAGCTTGTCCTTGAGCATGAAGTGAAGGAGAAGGAAATGATCAGTTAACTGCACTAGAAATCCATTCAGACAGCAGAAGTTACATAGGTGGAAAGGATGATCTCAGTACATTGTATGCTGCCAACACCCTCTTATGCTGGAAGGTGTGAGAAGCTGTAGAATAAGACCATTGCCAAGGGTTGTTCTGGGAAAAGTCTCTTCAGAAGATGAATGCCCTATCTTTAGGTTTTGAGGGCACTGAGTGAGAGCACAGAGGCAGAGCAGTAGCTGAGAACATTGTCCTGGTGATTGTCTGAGAGATGGTGATGTGAGTAGTTTTCATCTCCATGTTTCCTTCATTGCTGGTACCCACACTCCCAGCAGAATGGTCACAACTGAGTCGTAATAACATGAGCTCATAGAGCTTGAGAAATGATTGCCTCTGGTTTTTACTGCCTTGATTTTAAAATGTTTTTCAAGCTGAACATCTTTAATAATTTATTGAAATGATTAGAGCTAAGAATTGCCTTAATTTCACCATTACCTTTATGGAGTTAGTTCTTTAACTCAAATTCATTGACAGACACAGGTTTTTACCACAGAAAGTCTGATACCCTAGTAATGTTCTATTTTAATGCCAGCTGGAAGGGAAGAGTAAGAACACCTCCGGAGAAACAGCCCTCTTGTCTGATGCAAAGGGAGCTTTCAGAAGGGAAAGAGAGGAGCATAAAAAGCTTCTGGCTGAGAGTCATGGTGTGGTGATGGACCTCCGCTGGCAAATCCAGCACAATGAAAAGAACTGGAATCGAGAAAAGGTGGAACTCCTGGACAGGCTTGATAGAGACCGGCAAGAATGGGAGCGTCAAAAGAAGGAGCTGCTCAGGCGGATAGACCAGGTAAGGAGGCATCTTGGAGTGAGCAGTGGCTGGCTGTAAGCATGAGACTTTGCACCACTACTACACTCAGGCTAAGGTCAAGAGACTGTTAAGAAATAGTTCAAGAACAACTTTTGTTTCTTGGCTACAGCAGTGTTTCTCACGCTACAAAACTATTTACATTAGCAAGGGAGAAAAAGGAAAATGCTCATAATCCCTATAAAAGACCACTTATGAGAAATCAATCAGTTCTAGGTTAAAGGCCATTTCCTGCCTCATTTCAGTTAACCCGGGCAAATATGGTCACATAAATTCATTCTACTTGAAGGCTTTTGTGCATCTCCTCATACTAAAATACTCGATCCCCCATGTAGGGTTATTCAAGGTTTGACATATATCTTCCTGCCAAAAAAGTCTGCTCATCTGTGAATTAGCCACCAAAGATGCAGCTGCTGTAACTATTCAGTAGAGTTCTTTTTCTCTAGTGAAGGAACCTGCGGGTTAGCATGAAGAGCCCTGACTGATTCCAAATAGCTATCAATAAGAAATATTCACTAGACACTTCTGACATTGGTCACATGAATTTTGTACACACATCTGCTGTCATTTGCAAAGCTGATAATTGCATACCTGTTCCTTTGTTTTTCATGCCTGTATGCACTTGTATCTATTTCATATTAGAGCCAAATTATACCTAATGTATTTATTATCTGTCTGGAAGCCACAGAAAAAAGAAGTTTAATGAAGGAGCGTTAATACACCATTTTTGACTGAACATTGTTCAGCTGTGTCATGCCTTCCAGGAAAAACAACTGAAATTGTGGATCCTCAATTAATTGAATACTTTCTGTCCTTAGGAAATCAGAAATGGAACTGCGCCAGATTTATGTGTGCTCTCTAGGGAGCACTAGGCTTGAGCAAAGTACAAAGTAGCTTCACAGGTTAAGTTGGTGAAAGTAGGTGACCAGTTTTTGGAAAAGGTTCATTATATGGGTCTCGTGTTTCCCATGCCTGGACTGCAACAAGAAGCTAAACAAAAGACACAAGGCTGTAAATATTAGGAGTGCAAGATTAGACCTAATTTTAGACTGTCTGTTAAACCCATAGGGAAGCACTTAGAAAAATGCTGCATTCTACAGATACTTCTAAAATCAATACTGAATGTGTAGATCTGAGTGGTAACTGGCGAATAGGAAGGTTTTACAGATTTTTGCACTTCGTAGTTTAAAAATATCAATAAACTAGAATCTGGATTTTTTAAATCTCCTATTTATCTGAAGAGTTTTGTGTATACTTTATGGAATTCCTTAAGCTAGCCCTTACAATGCCTTTTAATTCATGCCAGTAGTATGTCTTTTAAGACGAAATCACCAGCACTGTAGCAGAATTCTCCATACAACTCACCTGATTCCCAGAACTCAGTAGCAGAAGATGCCGAGTTCTCTATGGTTTCTCTGGACTGGTTTCTAACTGCTGGGTTTCAGTTACCATACTGCCTCCTGTGTATCCTTCATGCAAAATGGGAATTAATAACCTTCAGAAAGTTTCCCGATGTACTAAGGATGTGGGCACTAACTTTTCTTTGAAGAGTCACTAAAACCTCTTTGGATGTTCATACTGCCTTCCCTATGAACTGTCTCTTCAGTGTGTTCTCAATAGCTTCAGGGACTTAACGGGCTTAAAGACTGCTTTTTTTTTATTATTCCATGGGAATGGTGTACATTGAAGGAAGAGACAGAGAAATCTCTGTTAATGTTACCAAGCCTTTAATTCTCTTTAAATTTGACATAATCTCTCAGTGTCATCTTGTAAGAGCCAACAAAATAGCTGTTAATTAGTATTGGAGATGATTTCTTTTGATCAGAACTAGCATTTGAAATCTTGGCTATATGCCTGCAAAACTTCGTAACTTCATCTTTGTTTATAATCAAACATTTCCTTGTGTGACAGGAAGCTTCCAAATATTTGCAGACTTCTAGTTGAATATTCTCTTAGATTGCAGTCTTGCCCTGCTTTATATGGAAACCATTAGTATATCTCTGAAGTCCTTCTCCCCAGTGTTTTTTCTGTGTGTATTCCATGTATGGCAATACATAGAAGATGAGGAGACGGCACTAGTGTATGTGTTTGAAAAACAGTCTGAGAGACAGCAGCAGCATGTGAGCCAAATTTCATACTAATGCTTTATGCCTGTCTGCTTTCACTCAGCTCCTGGATAATACATGTATGATAAGGGGGAAAGCCACACCAATGTATAAAATATATAAAATACTTTACTCTGGATGGTTGTGGGGATGCAGCTCACATCTGAAAAAAACAAGATGGCCTACTTTTTTTCAGAGATCCAAGTTGCTAGGTTTTTTCTTTTCAAGTACACTGTCACTTTGTTTTCCCTTAGAGAATCCCCCTCCACTGTGCTTCTAGAGCTAATTTTGTACAGATCACACTGAAAAATATTTAAACCCACAAAACCACCCTTATGAAATTTTGTGTGTTTAAAGGTATAAATACACAAGGACTGTAAATCATTAGTCACTTTGAAAAGCTAGACCACTGTTTCTCACTTTAATTCTCCTATCAACTGTCTGAGATTCAGAGAGTGAGCCAGTAAACTGTACTGTTTTCTCATAAAGGTTCCTAGATCATTATTATAGGATCTCTGAAAATCTGGAAGGGCTTGCATTTGGAACTGTGCATACAGAACACATGCAATTATCATTTCACCTTGCTTTGGATCTTGCCCTATATGCTAGAGAATGAACTCCAGGAAGTCTTGGGATATACTTTCTAGCCCCTACCTCCATAGGATATTTTAAATTACCTCTTTCCAATAAAACGGTTTCAGATTTTTATGTCGTGAGCAAAACACTGAAGATACATTCACCTTTTTGTAGACCCGGATCACCAAAAATGCCATTGATTTCAGCCCACGTGCAAATCTAGTCATTTGAGACCTAAAATATTTTGATTTACGTTAGGCAACAGAATGTCTGTTTATTTTTCCAAACACATATAACAAGATTAAAATAACATGTTTTGTAGGTCCACAGTCTCTAGGGCCCTAGGGAATGGCTTGCATTTGCAGGTTACTGTCACTAACCTTAGCAGACTGCTCTAGCAAAACATAAGTTACTTATCAGATTCCTGCTGTCATTCAACACGTTTGAAAATATTGCTTACTTCATCTATCCTGTTGTATTTAAAATTAAAGGGAAAGTTGATCACATAATCTAATTTTAATATTAGAGCCTTCTCTTCACCCAGGTTTTGCCAAGTGTAGAGTTAATATAATAGCTTTGATGGCCCTTCCATAAATATGCATTTTCTTCAAACGTGCTTTGCATGCCTGATCCATCCTGTTGACAATGCTGTTCTGTACAAGCCACCACATTTCTAGCCGTGCATTAGGTCTAGACCATCTGTAAAACAAAGGCTTTTTTCTTTTATTATGTGGAATCTTCCACCTCCAGAAACAAGTGATGTACACAAAAGTGCAACCTTTGTAGAAGAAAAATATGCTTGACCAGAAGAAAAATGTGCTTGTTTTGATGAGGCTCCAAGTTACCTACCTTTCTTTGAGTTTTGACTTCTATTATATTACCAGATTATGTCATATCAAGATTGCTTTGAAATAACAGTTGGTGTTGATTTGTTTCTTCAAATATCAGATTACAGGCAGATTCATTGTTATGTGTACATATATACATATATATGTAACTAGGGAAAACTATAGGTATACACATTTAATCGCTCAAAGTCCTGTGAGTAATAGCATCAAAGTCCTAGAGAGACATCCCTTTGTGGAAGGATCAGTGCAGCAAAGCCAGTGACCTTGGGGCCAGTCACTGATCTCAGCCTCCCCAAGACACAGGTGCCTTACTCCTGCGGAAGGATGAGTTCTGCAGAATGCGTACACTACATAAATAATTATGCTTTGTTTTAATTTGCTTTGTTTCCAGCTTCAGAAGGAAGTGAGCTCACAAAGAGAAGGTGGTTTTCTGTCTGACCAGAAGGAAAGTAGTCCTCGTCCATTTACAACCCAGGGTAACCTTCATGTGCCTCGTTCAATGGGGTCAAGGTCCTACTCTGATTCAGATGCCATTCGGTTTGAAGATCGATCACTGTCTAAGCTGAAGGAGAGCGATCGGTGCAATGCCACAGAAAACCTCTTTCTGGAGTCACTGTCTCTTGATTCCCCTGATGAGTCTGATGAGCACAGGTCTCGGCAGCTGGAGCGGGAGAAATTTTTGACCGGATTAACAGAAGTATGCGTTCTTCTAGCTTTCATCATGCTGGCATATTGTTTCTTATGTGAGAACTGCTACAAGCATTCCTGCTGTAGGAAGTGAGATATTGTGTCATAGGCACTGCTTACAGTTACCTAGTGGTGAATTTGGTAATTTCATTCCTTTCTGGGAGCAGATTATAAGTGTCAGTCACCTGAGAATCTAGTAGCCAGCCTAAAGGTCTGAAAGATTACCTCACTTTGTGGTCATTTGTGTTATGTATACTAACTATATTTGATACAACGTATTGATTTAGGTCTTAAATCTCATCCAGTTTTAAGTAGATATGTATATATGAAGAAACACAGGCTACATTTTGTTAGTAAAGCAGCAAGTTCTGTACAGAGGCACTTCTGGTTGTTCCGTTTTGGTTCCCTTCTAAATAGATTAGCTAAAGGAATGGGAAATCAGGTTCTTTGAGCCTAAGAGGAAAAAAACATGATTAAGGAAGGCATGAAATATGATCACCCTTCTTACATTTTAAGTAGCAGCATGTACCTGTGTGTTACAGTTAGATTTCCTCCCTCAGTCCCATATATGTATGGCTGGCAGTGTGCGATCCCATGCTTATTATTTCTTAGCTTTTATTTCATATATGTCCAAGTGCGCAGTGAAGAATGGTGGTACCAGTGTCAGGGATCTACATTTTGTGTTCAAGTTCAGTCTGGTATTTAAGAAGGGAGATCTCTCTTCCCTTTTCTGTTATCACCATTTTAAAAAGTCGTTTGCAGCAAAATTTGGTCCTTGGTGATATTTGCATAACTTTGTATTCTTCAAAGCATGTTTTAGTAAAACCTGGGCAGTCATTTCCCCTCAGAGGGTTTACTCAAGTGAGACTGATTGAGGTTTAATGAACTGCTTAACTGAGGATACAGAGAGGCATCTGCAGGCTGCTGACTGTTCCTCTCTTCTCTATTTTGTTTATGGCACTAATTGCAGTAGAAATCACTCTGGCCTTCAGCCCGATGCTCCATTCAGACATTACTACCTTACTCTGTAGTAATTCCATTGAAGCCACCAACTTTATTCTAGACTTACACCAGAGTGAGTCAAAGGACGATCAGTTTACTCCTATTCTTCCCCTGATTCTGAATGCCAGAAAGGTGTTTGCTGAGTTAAGTAGTGCTCTTTTTGAATAGCCATGGTTTGAAATACACTTCTTTGTCAGTTATATTCTTCCTTTCATGAGAATGCGTACTAATACTCATGTTTTTTTCCAGTCATATTTTGTATTCCCTATAGGTTATTAGAAATGTAAGTGAACAATTAAAGTACAAACTGTAGAGCAATTGCTGCAGAAGCATTTATTAAGAAAACAGATCATTATGAGGATTGTCACAGGGAAATAATTGCCATAAAATAATCTTAATGCCGTTAGGAAGCTGTAGGTATTCCCCCTACAGAACATGTAATAATCTTCCCACACACATAATATATCTAGGTTAATGAGTTTCAACTGGTGCCATTTGTTGGTTCCTACAGAACATATAATAAAGTCCTATATCAAAGGACTCTCTTATTCCAGTTTGGCTAGGTCTCTGGCATAAAGCAGATTAACACTACAGAATAAATTTACTCACAAATATATGGTCCAAAACAATATATTGCTCATGTGGAAAAAGCCATTTGCAGTTTAATTCCATTTGCAGTCACATGGGACTATTAAAAGTTCAAGGCTGTTGTATATTTGGTGTACAGGCTTTTCCTGTGCATTTTGTTGTCCTGATGGGATTGCCTGTTCTGCTACCCAAGTATAAAGAGAAGGACATTCCCACTAGCAGTTTAAGATTCCTTAAATCAGCCACTTTTTAGACACGAACATACCTGGTGGAACTAACTGGAAGGTAATGGCACCAACGAGTTCAGAAATAACTTATGCTATTTGTTTCTGGTTTTCTTCAGGAGGAAGAAACACACAAAGGAAATCTTCAAAGGTGAGTAAAACTTACAGGGTTAAAAAACATCAAATATTGAGCTTCCATAGCTATAGCTTTCTAGCACCCAAACCACAGAGTTGAGGCATAGCCGTGGCCCCTCCTAAGCAGCCTGTGACCCATATTAATGGATTTACTCAGGGATTAATTTGTCTCAATATGCTTCTGTGGTATTCTGTTTAACTTGGGCCACATTTAGCCATGGTGCAAAAAGGTCAGACTATGAATGTGCATGAAGCTGAAGGCATACACTGAAGGCAATGCATAACTTAGCAGTTAGTGTGTGCATGAATATATAGGGGAAAACAGCTGGTGCTGAGGACCTCACGTGCTCCTACATGTCAGGGATATTTTGCTGTGGACTAGTTCTTGTGTGATCCCATGGGCTGAATAACCACCTAACCCTAGAGTGCAATAGTCATGCTTCTGAAGAGCATCTTCCAGCACACTTTCATCCCAAAGGAACTCAGCTCCATGGTCTCTGAGATTAGGGAAGGGACAACTTTTCACAGCCTAATCTCCACAAGATCAATCTCTATGGGAACAACACTTTACGGTGCAACTCTCCATGGCCAGCCCTCCACGGGGACAGCTCTCCATGGGGACAAATGTTTTTGGGGATCCATTAGAGTTAAGGTTAGGGTTCGGTTACTCTTAGGGTCATGCTTATGTTCAGAGTTCTCTTTCTCTGTAGAGTTATCCCTGTGAAGGGTTGGCCCATGGAAAGTTGGCTGCAGAGGGAGGTTCTTAGACAGTTGTCCTAGACCCCCTGATGCAAAACAGAGCATCTGAATAGGAGACACACTTCAGAACTGCACTCCTGATCTCGTTTCTCTTCCTAACATGGATGGACCTAACAGCCACCAGTGCTCTTGATTAAAAATTCAGCGTGATTTTACTATATTGTCTGTGTCACTGCTATAGAAAACCCACTTCTTACTGAATCCACATTCAGCCAGAGTCAACTTCTCGATGTAACTCTAATAACTACACTCATTTGCATTTTAAAGTAGTCCCATTCAGAAAGCTGTTTCTTTTTTTTTTTGTTTGAATTTTCTTAAAAAGAAGCAGTAGGACAACTCAGCTGAATGCTTGTGATTTGTACAAACTAAGAATCCAGCATTATCATATAATGATTCCCTTTGGTTGGATTATAGTACAAGCCAGTTCAATGTAACAGCATATAGATTGGACATCCCACTTCATTACACACCAGCTGTGCAGCCTGGGCAGTCTCAGGAGTGGATTTCCCAGCAAGCTGGAAAGAGCTCCACACTTTGAATAGTGCACCTTGTACTGTGGCAGACTCATTTTCTGTGAATGGTGTATTTCTGAAATGCATCCTACTGATCCATATTTCAGACATTTACCAAGCAGTAATCCATGAGAAAGCAGTAAATTGAGAACCATTAATAAACCATTTGGCCCTTTTAATGACTCCTCAGGAAAGCTTGCATTTCACAGCTATTTTAAAGATAACAAAAAGGAGCTTTAATGAAGGAGAAGGGTAACATGGTTTCTTATATAAGCGTATAGTGAAAGTTGGGTTTCCTGAGTTAGTTTGCTGTTGAAACTAAGTTGCTCTGTGAGAGTTTCCAAGCCTGTGAATTACTGTCTCATGTTTCCCTCTCCAGGGCAATGTCTGTTTCTTCCATGTCAGAATTTCAGCGCCTGATGGATATTTCTCCATTTTTACCAGAAAAAAACTTGCCTTTATCCAGCAGCAAAGATGACATAACCCCTCCCCTGTCTCCTGATGATCTGAAATACATCGAAGAGTTCAACAAAAATTGGGATTACAGTAACACTAGGAACCATGGTGGGGACACTGAGAAGCCTGCAGAAGGCTGGGCAGAAAGGACAGAAATTGGGAAATCCAGGAATGATCCTGCTTCAGATCCTTTCCAGGCATCATGGTACCTCACCACCACTGTCACTATGACAACCAACACCATGACCAGCCCAGAGCACTGCCAGAAGCAGCCAACAAGGAGCCACAGTGTAACTGAAAAAATGGGAGTTCGGGTCTTCCACAGCCCACCAGTCATTCGTAGGTTTGATAACTCAGTGATAGCCAGCAGTGAAGGGAAAAAACAGGTTGAGCCAGACTTCCTATTTTCTGTGACCAAAGCTATGGGGAATGTCACTGAGGCAAAAGGTGCTTCCTCAGATATGTTTGGAAGATGGTCTTGTGACCTGACCAAACATCATAAGGATTTTCTGGAGAGTGGTCTTCATCCCATTGAACGTCCTATTTGCACTACTGTGGGCTTTGCCTCACCATTGCACAGCTTGGAGATGTCCAAAAATATGAGTGACGATATGAAGGAGGTTGCTTTCTCTGTCCGAAATGCAATACGCTCTAACTCTAATTCAACGGAGCCTCAGTTTAAGGACACTGCATGTCAAACCAATGGTATGAGAACAACAGGGACACAGACCACTCAGACGATCAGCGTTGGCTTGCAGACAGAAACCCTGCGCAGTATCACCAGCAGTCCACACAAGTGTCTGACACCAAAGGGGGGGTCCACGCCTGTCTCTTCACCATCTAGAAGCCTAAGAAGCAGGCAAGTGACCCCTGTCATTGAAAAAGTCCAGGCTAAATTTGAACGCACATGCTGCTCCCCCAAATATGGCTCTCCAAAGTTGCAAAGAAAAGTCTTTCCTAAATCAGACCAGCCAAATAACCGGACTTTGCCTGGCACACCTCAGAAAGGATTCAGTGAGTCTGCTTGGGCTAGATCAACTACTACAAGGGAGAGTCCTGTCCACACCACCATCAATGATGGCCTCTCCAGTTTGTTCAACATTATTGACCATAGTCCCATCTTTCATGAGACCTTCCAGAAATGCCCCAGATCTAGCAGCCGGTCTAGGTCAGCAGAACCCAGACCAGAACTGACCCCAGTGCAGGAGCCATGTACAAATGCCCGTGGCAGATCACCCAGTCCTCTCCGTTTGGGAACAGAAATGCAAAAGGAAGAAGGGACTGAGGTGACAAGTATCAGGCAGGACTTATCTGCTCCTCCAGGGTATACACTTACAGAAAATGCTGCCAGGATCTTGAATAAGAAACTTTTGGAGCATGCCTTAAAGGAAGAGAGAAGGTTATCTTCACACAGCCCACCAAATCTTAGCAATGACAACAGCACAGGAGAAATTGTCAAAGTAGATCCAGGGTCCATAGAGGTAACGAGTTTGTTTGTTTTTCCTCCTATAGCTAAATGCACTCTTCTTTGAAAAAAAATACCTTATGAGATGTCTTACAGTCCTAGTTTGTATTTACAATGAATATCCTAGTCCTGTACCACCAGCAAGTTCCAGTGATGAAACTATTGGATTAGTCACTAAAGAACTCATTAAAGCATTGAGTTTATATCCCAACAGCTTATCAGGCTTGAAAGCATCAGAACCTTATCCTTTACAGGATAAAGATGCCTTTAGGGTATAAAGATGATTCAGCCCTGAATGGCTGGGATAAGGTTCTTTTGTCACAAAATACAGCACACTACAGATGATACGTGGACTCTAGGTTTGTAAATTTCTCTTTTATGCTGGATTGAAAGGCAGACTCTCCTACACAAGAATACGTGTTAACAAGTTTGTGTGAAAAATACTCTCTATGATACCCTGAAACAAAACTTCAGAGCCTTTAGTATACTTGTTCCAGATGTATCATTAAGTTTTGCTCTGGTCTATGAATATGATTAAATGGCATGACATTTGGTACCTACTGATGCTGCATCAAAAGAATAAGAAAGGAAAAACATAATCAACTGGTCTAGGCACATACATACTTAGTGTTTAAGAACTCTATTGATTTTTTGCTGTCAACAGTGTAACAGTCATCATCTGTCCCAGGAAGTATGCCCAAGTCTTGGGATCAGATTCTCAATTCCAGTAACATGCTACAGCAGTCAACAAAATAGAGGATGCAGTGATGGGCAAAAGCTTTTTCAGTTATCTGTGTCTAAACCTCTCGTTTCTGGGGAATGTGTGTGCATGAGTGTTCCCCAAGGAGGCCTGAAGAAGCTGAATTATGCCAAGCTTTTACCAGCATGTGTTGTCTTTCTGGTACAGCACTGAAATGGCGTGTACCCTGCTGGTCAATTATACTCCCCAGGCATGGACAGGAGTCCCTCATCCTCTCTGTTTCATGCTGTCCTCCTAGTGTCAAGTCATTTTGGACCCCGGATGCAGGGCAGCAGCTCCTCCTTGATGGAGACATTCCACCTCAGCCTTGCTGGACTCAGTCCTCCCACTCCTGCCTCAGACAGCCTCAAGGAAAGGTTTATGTGGTATTTTCTAAATCAATATTTGGCTTTTAGAATTTGTGGGTGCCTGGATTTGGTAGGTACCATTCAGAGAATACAGTCTTTTTTCCCTAACAGAGTATGCAAAACTGAGGATATATTCCCTAAAAGCAGTTTAAACTTATATAAATAAGGAAGTTTGTACATAAAAAATACACGCATATAGGAAATAACAGTGAATGAAAGTGGGCTTTGTCTACATACATCAGAGTGAATATGAAAGCAGCCTCATTTATTTAACTCTTCCTAGTTATCTTTCTGTATTTTGTACATAGTTCGAAATACTGGGAATGCAGTACCAGTTCTTATCAGAACCTCTTACAGCTTCAATTCAGCTTTGCTTTCAAACCATCCTTCGAAACTCTTGATTTCTTCTTGCATCTTTTAAATGCCACAGCAGATTTCATGTATAAATAAACAGACGTCATACTACATAATCACAAATTGCAGTTGGCAAAATACATCTAATGTCAGTACCTGAGTTTGGTGCATTGAGAGATTTTTGACAATGCTATTTAGTAAAATCTCATTGACCATCAACCTGGCAGAATATTGCTCCTTTTTTTGATTTCTCAGTATCTTTTGCCTAATTTTTTGAGTTCTAAGCCTTGGAGCTAAGACTCGTTTTTCTTTGCAGCTCTCACTTGATTGTTATAACTGTTGTCTAGATGCAGAGGTTATGATCTTTGGGTGGTTCTGTAATTTCTCAGAAAAATACATTAAAAAAGAATGTTATGGGTGTTTACGTAATGAGCTTAGCTTTTCCTAGGTGAGGTGATGCTGCACAAGTGTGCTTAATGGAGTACAGCTTCACTGCTGAAAACAAAACTTTGAATAAATTTAGACAGATGTTTTGGATTATTTATGGATTACATTTGCCACACAAATTCCAATTAGCACATATTTTACCCAGCCAGATGCAGCAGTGCAGTGAATGATGATGTTGGAAGAATCAGGCTGTGCTTGAGGCAGCATCATGCCAGCACTGCCTCTGCCACTCTCTCATAGAACTGTGCTCCACTTCCCCATCACTTGTTCGTTTCTGGCCAGGACAAGTGACCTTATCACTAAACGCCTTCTTGTTTCTGCAGTCATTGCATGGTATATTAATGACTTTTAGACTTGCATGGAGCGCTTGTTGGTGATTTTTCTTTAATCTGAGCTTCTGAGTGGTTTAGTTACATAATATACCTTTATGTTAGAATCACAGAATCATTTAGGTTGGAAAAGACCCTTAAGATTATCGAGTCCAACCATAAACCTAACACTGCCACCAGTAAACCATGTCCCTAAGCAAACATCTACATGTCTTTTAAATACCTGCAGGGATGGTGGCTCAACCACTTCCTTGGGCAGCCTGTTCCAATGCTTGTCAACACTTTCATTGAAGAAATTTTTCCTAATACCCAATCTAAACCCCCCCTGGTGCAACTTATGGCTATTTCCTCTTATCCTATCACTTGTTACTTGGGAGAAGAGACCAACACCAGCCTCACTACAACCTGCTTTCAGGTAGTTGTAGAGAGCAATAAGGTCTCCTCTCAGCCTCCTTTTCTCAAGACTGAAGTGCCCCAGGCCCCTCAACCACTCCTTATAAGAGTTGTGCTGCAGCTCCTCTACCATCTTCCTTGCCCTTCTTCGGGTATGCTCCAGCACTTCATTGTCTTTCCTGTAGTAAGAAGCCCAAAACTGAACACAGTATTGAGGTGACTACAAAGGGATGATTGTTTCCCTGCACTCCTAGCTCATACTCATCCCGCTGCCGATCAGTATCCCCAGGTCCTTTTCCACCAGGCAGTTTTCCAGCCACTCTTCCCAGGCCTGTAGCACTGCATGAGGTGGTTGTGACCTGGCACTTAGCCTTGCTGAACCTTATACAATTGACTTCAGCTCGTTGATCCAGCCTATCCTGATCACCCTGTAAAGCCTTCCTACCCTAAAGCAGACCAACACTCCCACCCAACTTGGTGTCACCTGCAAACTTAGTGAGGGCACACTCAATCCCTTCATCCAAATCATTGGTAAAGGTAATAAACAGAAATGGACCCAGTGCTGAGCCCTGGAAGTCCACTTGCGATGCGCCACCACCATTCTTTGGGCATGGTCATCCATACAGTTTTTTAATCCATGAAGAGTACACCTGTCCAAGCCATGAGCAGCCAGTTTTTCTAGCAACATGCCTTGGGAAACAGTGTCAAAGGCTTTACTAAAATCCAGGTGAACAATACCCGTAGCCTTGCCCTAATCTATTAAGCAGGTCATCTTCTCATAGAAGATCAGGTTAGTTAAGCTTTCCTAAACCTATGCTGACTCAGTGCTATATTCCTGCTGCAAACACGAAATCTAGCCCATATTTATATACAGAAGTATGTGTGCTTGTGAGTGTATATGCATATATAGTAATAATAACTTCATATTTTCTGACTTGTTCAGAGCTGTTTAAAAGCAAACTCATATCCACCCAGTAGTGGATATGAAACCTAGTAGTGTTTTATCCTGCTAATTCACTAAACTGCTGTGCTTGCATATCATGGGATTTATAAATATTACTGTTAAAAATGAAGATTAGCATTACCTAACTAACAAAGTAAGAGCAATGTGAACATTTTTCTTATATGACTAGCCAGGCTGTAGATGATAGATATTACACGACAGCCCTGGACTGGGGTCAGACCCATTTCTGGAGACAGCACTGTGAAAGGACTGTTCACAGGGACCTCAGAGTAGCTGCTGCATCCTTTGCTTGTGGGAGCAGAGCAATGCTGCACACTTGTTGCTGAACTATTTAGCATGGGAAGTGGAATGTTAAAAAGAAGGGAAGGTGTTGTCAGAAATAAAGCACTTTTTCTTTAGTTTGAGTCTCCTATCCAGAGTCACTGTTAAACAGGAACAGGAAAGAAGGGTGAAGCAAAGGGCTTTCATCAAACCTGAGCAACATAAGCATGAGCAACCTAAGAAACATAAACAATATAAAATATTGGTCACTTTTCTCTTGTAAAAGATTTACTAAGCAGAAATTCCCTCTTGAAATCAAATCAAGGAAAAAAATACAGCTTTATTTCTCTTTAGTAGTAACATGTTTTTTCTGTAGTCTAGTTAAGGTTGGCAGAGGATAACAAGTGTCTTTCTCTGCTGAGTAGAAGTGCTTGGTTTGTTTAATGCTGTATTCACTTCTCAGACTGGGCTAGGATTGTAAAGGATTGGTTTGTTTGCTACCTTCCTTTCTAAATATTTATTTTGCTATTGGCTTATCTTTTATTTCTGATTATTAGTTTCGCTGTGGTAACAGCGGTAACATGATCTGAATGGGCTAGTAACATCTGGAGACGTTTTCCTTACTGACATGAAGTCTTCACTTTAAAAAAATAATTGATTAAAACAATTCTTTCCAACCTACTTGCTTTCTCTTTCTTTTCTGTCTGTTCTGTCCAGAACCAAACTGTCTTATTAACTGCCCCCTGGGGACTCTAACCCTGCCTGCCTCACTGCTGTAAGTCCTTTCTACCTTGTTTCCAGAGCTTTCCAAAAGTAATCATTTTTGAATGTGTGCATTAACGAAGGGAAATAAATTACTAAAGCTTCAGAGGTATCGGCATGCACCCAGCATCCCTGTGGGGTCCTTCATATACAACAGTCGGGAAGCATTTGGAATAAGAACCCACCTCTGGCAGCACGGGCTATGAAGATGTCACACTTCAGTCAAAAACTGTGTTGTTGGGGCTTGCAGTTATTAAACTTCAAAAAACCCAGCAAAATGTTAGACCAACATGAAGGTATGCAAAAATGTTGGGGAAGGAGTTCAGATTTATAATTTTTGACAAACACAGCACTTTGCAGGGCTTCTGGCTGCCCTGAGGTGCATTCCCTCCAGCCGTGGCTACAACAGCAGGAGTAGAGGGCTGAGGAGGGGGCTCAGCAGCAACCCGGGGCTGACAGTTCTCTTTCCTCATTAAGCTGTTCCCAGCCCAGTTTTGGCCAGTGGCTGGGCTTGCCACAGAGGAGGGAGGGAGGAAGCTGTGCAGACATGAACAGTGACTGTCCACTCCCCCTCAGAGCCAGAGAACTGTTTTATTTATTCATTAATATAGGCAGAGCTACAGTGGTTGACAGCCTGGTTTAGGAAATAGCTAGAAACTAAAGCTTAAATCACCTTTCACATTTTCAGTGTCCAGGCTAAGGAGTGCTGCCCCTCCACCCCAGCCCTCCACCAAACTAAATTACCTATGGAGTATTAATTTTTTAAACATTTCTAGCTATGAGAGCTGCATGTGGTAATTAAGGAGAGGAATTCTCAGACCATTCTCCGTGGTTGTTATGGGCAGGTTTCCTTAGCGCACACCAAGGAAGCCACGGTGCAATTAGGGCAGACTGACTCAGAAGCCAGCATATTGTAAGATTGCGCTGCCATTCACTTGTTGGCCCTGGAGCAACATGTATTGCAAGCACAGCCTTGTACATCACAGATAAGATGAGCTTAACCCTGCTGTTTGGTAAAAGCTGACCAACATCTGCAGGCATGCTGAAGAGAAGCTTTTGAACTGAGAGGCAGCATTGGAAATAAATTTTATTATCACCATACTGGCTCTCATCTACTGCTGTGAAACTAGGATAAAGCAGCCAGAAGCAAGCAGTGGTATAGAGATACCATTTTAAGCTGCTGCTTAGAAAGAGGCTAAGACAAAACCCATAAATCTCATAGCCTCGATTCACCATGTTGCTCTGCCCATGAATGTTGCTGTGCATATGGTTTCCTCTGAACAAATCTGAGTCTAGTGGCAGCTTTCACAGACCATATGTTGCCCCAGGCACAATGAGATAAGGTGAAGTAAGGACACGGAATCAAATCTTGTTAGCGCTGATTTATATTTTGGCCTAACTGTTGCTTCAGCAAGGGTCTTGGTGAAGTCTGTGGTGCAGAGATGGGGTGGGGGGTCAAGAATGCAGAGAGGCAGCAGTCCAGGCCTGGGCCCCATAGCCCACTGACCTGCCCCTGCAATGGCTCGTTGGTCTTCCTCTCCACAAGTGCCGAGCACAGTGTGCTGAGCAGTGCTGTGACTGTAGATCACCCTGGTGGCTTCATATTGCCCAAAGGCACTGAGGTTCATCCTCTGCAGAGGCTTCCCCAAGTCTGACAATACATTATCTCCAAAACACACTCCTGTGCAAGCTCTATCTCCCACACCCCAGTTCTGTCTGCAAAGTGGATCTTTCTGTCATGTAGTATTCATATTTCGTCTTCTTACTCCAATGGAGAGGTTCAGTGGTGCATCACCTTGTTTGTTCACTGCCAATCACATCATGTTACCTACTCCAATATTCTCCATCCCTGGTCAACTTTCTCCTTCTCCTTTGATTCCTCTGGTATTGTTCTATTGCTGCCTTTGTTTCCCTGCGCCTTACTGTGCCAGAGCTTTTCCTTTGCATTGCTTCATTTCTGTTCTCTGTCTTCATTTATCACTATTTTTCATTCTGATTTTCATACTGAATTTTATTGAAATCTCCTGTCCTCTTCAGTGACTGCTTCTTGGCATACACTTTTTTTGCAGATTGACAAACTACCCTTGATTTGCTTTTCTAAATTAAAAAGTATGCAGTGAAATTCAGTTTTGCTTTGTCACTGCAGGACTTGCTCACGCAATCACTCGTCTTGATGTACAGAACATCCAGAGTGAGGCAGGAAGCCTAACTGTGCTATGAGCAAAGTCTGTAAATATTAGTAGCAATTACCAACTTACTGCCAGGGTGAAAAATCACAACTGCAAATTGTTTCTAATCTCAAATTCAGACTGCCAAGCCTGAACAGTGGGAATTTGGTGGAGAAATAAAATTACTTTTTTTTTCCATTTTTCTGGATGTTGTCTTTAACATACAGTACCACTGAATCCTGCAGCTCAGGCTTCAGCATCTAGAAGTAAGGGGTAATGTTCCAGAAGATGAAACCTGCAGGTAAACTTCATCTTTAATCCAGCTGAAGATCATAATTAGTCCCATAGTCATTATTATGCTGCTAAGAAGTCTTTGCTGCATGTCAGTAAGAACTCTGAAGCAGGCAAGTGGAGTGGGTGGTTGATTTTCATCCCACTTAGAAATGCCAAACCTGGCCCTTTTATGATAGGTCAGCACTTAATGCAATGTGAATAATAGTAGATTTTTCCTGAATTGTCATGCAAATGTATTTTCCTACTCTTCTCTTTCTAGCACAAGGAGAATTAGCAAATGGAAGTTTGTCTGCTGCTCCAGCTCACCCCAGACCTCTTTCTTTCATTCTCTCCATACCTGTTCCATAAATCATGAACAGACATGCAGATACCTGGAGCCCACGCACAGACAGATGTTTGCTGCTTGCTTTTGCCTCATGACATGATGGATGCTTAGCTTTAGTTGAAATTTATTTTGTTTAATTCTTTGCACATCCGTAGGGCCTCTAATGCAAATCACTAACCACTGTTTTGCTCTCTTGGCTGCCAAGGAACTACCTTGTTCTGCACTAGCCCCATCCCTCCAACCCTGCTTCTCCCGGCCAGAGAGACCAGCGAAACGGCGCCCACCATCGCGATGGGCTTCACATTCCCCTACTGCCTCACAGTCGCAGTCCACCGGAGACCTGAATTCCTCAGAGGAGAGTGGAAACAAGGAACTGCCTGCAGAGACATGCAGTCAGGAAGGTGAGCCAGCCTGACTTCGCCTGGGAATAGGGGGCCTGTGACTCAGCTCTGACAGGTCACCTGCCAGCCATCTCTGCCACGAAGGAGAGAGATCTGCTTGGAGAGGTCAAAGAATGTTCTCAGTCACAGCTGCTGAATGTCTGACCTTGGAAACTGAGGTGTTTCTAGAATGAAACAGTTAATGTGCCTGTAATAACTTAATTTTTTTCATAGCTGAGAAAACTATTTTTGTCTCCATCTTTTCTACATACAGTATATTAACAAAAAAAAGGGTAAAAATGATACAAAGTAAGATTTGAAATAAAATGTAAATTAAGTTTTAAGGGAATTTGAATACGTGCTCACGCTCTCTCCAAATACTGACTGCCTTTTGGTTTATATTTGCACTGTTATGTTTTTAGTTTTTGTTTGGGGTTTTTTGGGTTGTGTTTTTTTTATTTCATGTAAAACTAGGGTCTTAATTTTATTCTATTTTAATGTCAGTGTTATCGTTTTTTAAAATTAAGATTCTTAAAGATGCTTCAACTTTTTGAAGCGATACCTTTTAAGTAGTGAAGAAAGCCATTAAGCTAGTTCGCTAGACTTGTATTAATTGAGATGGAGGGGAATACAGGTAAACTCAAGAAAAAGTGTAAAAAAAAAAAAAAGAATGCCTCAGAAAGTCCTACGGAGTTAGCTGTAAAATGCACCTACAATACTTGACTTGCATGCCTCTGGGTCCTTGCACTTTAGTGCTTGTACATACTGCTACTGTACTTCTACCATCACATAAATGTGAGTCAACCTGTTTCACTGTAATAATATTGTGAATTTACCTGTACTGTACTTTTACTGTTGGTATTCTTGCATTGACTATACAAAAAGACTTTTTAAATTATTGTTAGCAGTTCAGCTGGCTATGTACTCAGCATTCACTGAGAACTTCCTTCATTTTGGGAAAACTATGGAGATCTCTGGGCATACTAAATTGTAACTGGTCTTGTTTAACAGTCTGTTGGAGACCATGTGAAGTGGAAATAAACCCTCAGAATTTACAAGCTGCTTGAGTGCTTTGTGATGGGTTTTTTTTATGGTGGCAAACCCCAGCTTTATTTAACTGGGGTGGGGGAAAAGTCCTCAAACTCATTCTTTATTCATAAGGGACAAATAATTCTTCTTTATAAGAAATAAATCATCATAAAACCAAATAAAATGCCATGCTTAACAAATGCTTGTGAGCACTGGATCAGGACATGGGAAGGTTTCTAAATTCCTGCATTGGACTCTCTGAAACAGCTGTTCATATAGACATTGGGACCCATCTTCTTAGGTCCTTTTAGGATGTATGACTTACTGCTCACAGTTGTTCATGGAGCTGAAAACCAGCCATCTAAACATAATACCAAAAATACTACATATTCCATGTTAATATAAGTTTATGTCTCAGCTGTTACGCACAGAGACAATAAAACAAGGGCTTTTGTAAAATTAATGTCTTAACATTGAGAAGTAAATGCAGTTGAGAATTCACTCCCTTCCAAGAGGTGGAAGCTTCTTGCGTTACTTTGCCTGGGACCATCTGTTTGGCCACATGCTTTCTCTGGGAGCCCCAGAACCACTCTGAGTAGTTATCCCATCGCTGAACTGGCTCATTCCTCTTGTATTTCCTTTGCTGAGACTTTCTAAGGCTCATTTGTTGAAGAACACCATCTGCAATCCCTAGACGCCTTCCTGGTTCACTGTGCTGAGCGATAAGACCCTTGCATCTTGTCGTGCTATGTCGCAACCGGCTTTCTAGGAAGTTTAATTCAGCTGCTGGATGAGAACTCCCAAGCTGTTGGGTCATCTCCCAAATACCAGCCAGCTGAGGGCTGATTTCTCCCACATCTGTTAAGACTGTGGCTATTGGTCTGCTCTCAAAATTTCCACCTATGATTTAGCATTATGAAAATTACCACTAATGAAGATAGACTATGGTTGTAGTATTGACTGTACTAAGTACTCCTGCAGCAGCCAAAGCAAGTGCTGTTTCTGAGCAGCAATAAAACTAGGTGCTAGATTCCCAGTTGTTTCAAAGGCTCACTGCCAGCATCTTTTGTGAGCACCAAGCTGACCCTCCCTAGTCTGCTTAAAATTGTGCATGGTGCCCACCCTACTTATTTATCCAGTCTCTGAAAATCTTGCTCCAACACTATGCTGAATTGTTGCAATAATTTCAGTTTGTGAGTGGAAGTAAGAGCATGTACAAGCAATGTTCACAAGGTCAAAAAAGAGTCGCAATGGTTATTGAAGAAGATTTAAGCCTTAAATGAAAGCTTTTAAAGAAGATAAAAGTTTGTTTTCAAAATCTTATATTACCAGAAGATTGAAAGGTTGAGGGGAGAGTTGGGGGGTGGGGTGGTTTGCTGCTTTTGCAAAAGCTCTTTCCCCAGGATGAAGTAAGTTAAAGTTGCAAATAAACAGTGTTGACTGCCAGCAAGTAAAAATGCTGTTCTGTTGCTTGTGACCACCATAATTTTTTTTAAACTATGCAGAATAATATTCAGGTGACTGATTTGTTGTTTTGATAGCAGGAAATTATATTTGCCTTTCAAATGCAGGATACACCAGCCTGCAGAATTAACTGCTGGTCATCCTCAAATTGGAAGGTCTGTGAGGATAAGCAGCTGCCTGTGGCGTGACAGGTACAGTGCTTGTGAAACAGCAGGGTTCACTGAAACAAAAGCAAGAGAGCAAGCAATAGTACAGAGAAGGCTGAGCGCAAACAGAAATTCTGTGGACGATCTTAAAAAGAATCACATTAATTAAACATAAGTACTTTTCTAGTCTTAATTAGCAAATATAATCACATTGAGAAACATCACATGTTTCTACTGGCTCTTTGGAAACACCAGGGCTTTTTTCTTACAATATTCCTGATGGAGTTGGGGGAATTTCCCCTCCCCCTGTCATCCCCCCATTTATTCCAGCATGTTCCATAATTACTTAAATATATCAAAAACATTCCAAGACTGCTGTCCATCTAAAGTTGTTTTAGAAGCTTCAAAGATAAAATGAAAAGCCTTTTTAGAAGGTCTGCAGCTAACTCAGTGTCTGTGGGGTATCTGAATTATTGCCTCATGAATAATCAGGGCAGGAGAAGCCTCACAGATTGCCACACAAATTAGTGTAAGGGGATGTGAATACATCTGTCACAGCTTTGCCTGACAAGGCTGAAGTAGATAGCTGGATTTCACTCTGGGGTTTCTGGTGCCTGAAAGGATGGCCTTGGGATATCACCTGGTCCTGCAACATAGTGGGAATCAGGAGTAGCACTGCAATCCATGGCATCCCTTTCAGTCCAGCCAGCTTTTTTTTTTTTTTTTACTGAGGGGAGGGAGCTGCGGCATTCCAAGGTGTTGGGGGCAATGTTCATGTGGGCACCACAAGTGGGAAAAGTCACCCCTTTCTCCCACTTTCTTTCATGTTTCCCCACAGGCAGCCAGTTCCCAACATGCTCCCTTTACACACTAGGAAGACGTGGATAAGCGCCACTGGTGTAAGGTCCCTTGATCCACCTACCAAAGTCCACAAAGAAAGACCTGAAACAGGACAACATGGTGACACCACATCTGTGTTGTACCTTAGTGCCTGGAAAAGGACCAGGCTTGGGTCACTCTTCCACACCATCCCCTTCCCTACATGTGCCCACTGCACAAAGAAAATCTCTATGCACACAGAGTACCCCAAAGCATGCGTCTTCCCCCCCTTACTTCCTTCCTTGAGTGCCTAGAGCTATTAAGCTCCCACAAGCTCTCTTTGGAGGTATCACATCTCTTGCTTGGTCTTTGTTCCCCTATTTCGACTTCCTTCTATGTAAATCACCATAACCTGCTAGAGTATTATTAAGCTGCTGAGTACGTATAATTTTCATACAAAATGACAACTAATGTCTTCAGTCTCCACACAGCCCAGGCTTGTTTCTGGAGAGGCTTAAGGGCTTTAAGCAAAGTCTGCTTCCCTTCCGTGTTTATCATCTTCTTATCCATCTTGCAGGAGTATGAAACATTTGTCTTTCGGGTTTGGGTGACAGAGATTACCGTCCTGCTGTAGATGTCTCTAGAGTAAAAAACTAGCATCTTTTGCTGAAAAAAAACCACATTTTTTTCCCCTAGGAAAGCAGATTTATAACTTCTCTCATTATTCATTCTGATTTTGGCATACAAACACATTCTGCAGGCCAACCTTGGCATACTTGGGAAAAAAAATGTGAGAAATCCTGAGAGCACTTGGTGGTCTGGGCAGGATTTTGCTAGTGAGAGAGGACTCAATAGGCTGCTTAGCAAAGTGCATGCAGCCACTTGTCCTGGAGCTGGCCTGAATCATGGCAGTGCTGCCTATGGATTAATTGGAGGTCACAGTGGGGCTAGGCCTGCACAGACCCAAAGCAGCTCCTCGGAAGTCCCTAGCTTGGCAGTGAAGTCCCTGGTTTGGAAGCCATCAATTGCAGGATAGAGCTGCAGGAGATTGAGAGGCGGGTGGTAGAAATGCTACCCTGCTTGGGACAAGGCACCCACATGCCTGGGATAGTCTTGCCCAGCGTGGTGGACCGAGATTAGAGGAGAGAAGGTCATAAAAATAAAT